>VXBB01021847.1:163418-244199 GCA_013399915.1 Illadopsis cleaveri | reverse complement strand
TTTTTTTTTTTTTTTTAATAAGCCCAAATCCAGTAGTGACAAGCCTCCAAAAAAAGACTCTGAAGAAGAAGGGAAAAGTAGTACTGGACCTCCGAATACAAAAAAGAAAGCCAGTGGCAAATCTAAAACGGTTAAAATTCAAGAAACTTCAAAATGGTATGAGTGACTTATTTTTCCTCCCTCAATTTTTTAATTTTTATTTTCCCTATCTACAGTATTTATCACTATACTTACTGTTTGGTGATGTCAGTTGTGTTTTTCTAGTTATTATGCAGTGTTGTCGTACCTGTATGAAATATGCTTGTCCCTATTGAAATTGGTGATTCTGTTTATTTATTTTTAGTAAAGCATCAAGCAGCGTTGAAGATATTGGTGAAAGTTCCTCAGAGACTGAAGAAGATGAGCAGCCTGTCCGTCGTCAAGAAGGAGGCACCGATTTATCACCAGAATACTGGGGAATTCAGAAACTTGCAAAATATGTAAAAGTAAGTAAGCATTGATAAATTGTATAAAAAGTAAAAAAAAGTTACATTTGAGGAGACCAGACCAGTTCCTTATCCTTTTCACTTTCATTATACTTTAGTATAGACCTGCAGTGTAGTATTTTCAAATCTTGGAACTGTGGACTTTCCTATCACACACTTTCTTTTTAATCTGCTATTTTTGGCTTATATAGCCCTTTAGATTAAACCATCTGTTCAGTGTTATTTAAAACGTAAGATGGCATAATCTCTTTATTAATTATTGGGTTTCTGTTTTGCTTTTTGTATGAAACTTTCCAAGAGATTTCTTTATGTGGATAATAACTTTCAAGAGTTTTTATTAAAACTGAATAGTTGCCTAAAGTCTTTCATCAACTGTGATTAATGCATGTCTGAAATAATTCTAACATGGTCTTGTGTCTGGATAGATGCTTTAGTGGGCAAGAAAGTGTATGATAAACAGGCATCTTCTAAAACAAACCGAAAAAAAATGTTTTTACACAGACTTGTTGAAAATCTTTTGGAACCTATAAATATAGATAGTTAGAATTCTGAATATGTCTGAAACAGATCAAAAACCCAACATCCCTTTACTATTCTGGAACACTCTAATTATGTTTTTCCCTCAGGACGAGTTCCTTTACAAGTTTGTACTGGAATTTATGTTCTGTTAAGTTGCTAATAAAAGTGCTGGCTTATTTATTTTTTTGAGTGCGACTACAGAGTATACACATCCGACAGATAAAATGATGGTGCTGGCTTTTGGTGTAGCAGAAAGAGCAAGTCATATGAGGAGCAGCTGAGGGAGCTGGACTTGTTTAGCCTGGAGAAAAGGAGGCTCAGGAGTGATCTTATCACTTCTTCTAACTACTTGAAAGGAGGTTGTAGCCTGATAAGGGTCAACCTCTTCTCCCAGGCAACTGGAGATGGGACAAGAGGACACGGCCTCAAGATGTGCCAGGGAGGTTCAGGCTGGACATCAGGAAGAATTTTTCACTGAAAGGATTGTTAAGCATTGCATTGGGCTGCCCAGACAAATGGTGGAGTCACCATCCTTGGAAGTGCTCAAGGAATGGCTGGATGTGGCCCTTGGTACTGTGATTTAGTTGATGTGCTGGTGCTCAGTCAAAGGACTTGGACTTGAGATCCTGAAGATCTTTTCCAACCTTTATGATTGTATGATTCTACAGTTAAATACTTGTGCAGAATAAGCAAAGTTTTGGCTTCTCGCAGTCCTTTTAACTATTGCAGGAGAGTAACTCAGTCTTTTAACATGTTAGAGTACTCACACTGCTTGTTTGCAGTTCATGTCTTGGGGCCTTGCTAGTGGACCTGGCAAAGAGACACAGAGAAACATGGATAATATGAGCCTGTCTACATTTCTCTTTTCTAGGTTGGACCTTTATATTTTTGTCATTTTGGCTATGGTAAAATAACCCTTTGCAAATGTAACTTTGAGCATGCAACTTGCTCAGCTATTTCTAATGCTGAACACAGCATGTATACATTTTGCATTACAGAATTCTTCCTACTTGCTTGTAATTACTGTTCAAGGGGTTGTTTTCAAACCTTTCAGTTTGCTAATAGCTTGCTTCTGTCTGTATTATGTAGCAACTCTTGGTACTTTTCTGAGAGCTCAGAGAAATAACCATGTTACTTTTTAGTAAAGACCCAAGGTCCTCCTGGAGAAGATACTTGAAATTCATTATTGTTGATGAATTCCCACTAATCTTTAATTGGCCCATTTATGTACCACCCTCTTTACCAACCAGGCTCTTTTCTACTGGTTACTTAATTTTCAAACTCACTATCCTCTCTAGATCCTTCCTACAGTTGTGTTTAGATTTTATTATTGAACTTAAATCAGTATGGAAATTCATATCTACATTTGCATAAAACCATTTTGAAAGAAGCGTGAGAATGACAAATAGGAAACTATATTTTTCATACACCTCTGTTTCAGAAATTGACCATATTTTGTTCCAGCTGTCAACAAACAAAATTACATAATGCTTTAGAACTAGGAAATGACAGGGCAGCATTTTTGATCAGATGGTGAGTACCCATTAAGAAGTTTATAATATAAAATTCAATAATGTGAAAAAGTTTTGTTGTGAAAGTTCAAATATATACTTCTTTATGTATTCATCCACACCTGAGTCTTCCAATAGTTCTTTAAGTTAGATATAAATTAAACTAAGTATTTGAAGATTTGCTTAACATAGTTCTGTATTCACTCTTAGCTGCATAAAGCAAGAACCTCCCTAGTGTCAGATAAAGCTGAAAAAAGATGCCTCAGTG
Organism: Illadopsis cleaveri; assembly: GCA_013399915.1. NCBI lineage: Eukaryota > Metazoa > Chordata > Aves > Passeriformes > Timaliidae > Illadopsis > Illadopsis cleaveri. The sequence continues at coordinate 241,416 of VXBB01021847.1, read as the reverse complement.
CCATACCACAGACAGTGGTTGAAAGGTTTTATTGATGGAGTGCTGCTTTAGTTTGCACATGGAATTCATTTTAATTCAAGTATAAATACTGCGCTTCTGGCCACACTTGGGAGATTTTTTGGCATTCTTGTTGTTCATGTAGGCAAGTGTTCATGACACATGCAACGTAAGAGAAAATAAATTTATGACTGTGTTATTTAAGTATCTACAAGCTCATTTATATAGAAGCACAAATTTCAAAGGATTTGTGTTGTTGCCTATCTAAAATAATTAATAAAATGCCTTAAATAATAGGTGGTTGAGATACCAAGAAAATGGGATAATTTGTAGATGCAATGATTTTTTGACTGTCTGCCTAAGTTAATGTGAATCACAATTCAGCAAGACTCTATAAAAGATCAATTTGCAAACTAAAAACTCCCATAAAACCTGAAAGATACCTAGTTTTTATATAATGTTAGATTGTCATTAAATGTTAGAAAGACAGTTGCTATTTGTATAAAGCAAATGTGCAAGATCCTGTGAGTTGTGCCTGTAGGCTCTGTACTTGTGTTCCTCTTCATGGAGAGAAAATTCTAGTGCTGGGGAAATTCCCTTCTGACATTCTGCCCTTCTCCACTCCCTTTCCTTTCTGGGAAAGAGTATCCATGTTGGAAGTGTTCCACTGGGAAGCAGCTGCTTCTGTGGTCTGGCTCTTTGTCCTACCTTCAAGCTTCCCAGAGCTGTGAAGCAGGAGATGGAGCATGTGTGTTCCTGCTATGCCTCCCCATCAACTTCACAATGAGCAGCAGAATAGATCAGTGAGCTTGGTGATGGCCTTTTATTAGGCATCCTTTGGGGCCAGAGTAGATAAAATGGGAATGAGGTGCTCTGTTGATGTTTGTAACAGTGAGATTCACCCGACCTACATCATATTTGACATAATTTATTAGATTGGTACTTCTGAAGAGTTGGATTTCTAGAGGAAGGACTACATTTTACATCTGAAAAATTTTAGGAGTAGGATGAAGGGGTCATCTTTTTCAATTATCCTTTTACTAGAAACGGGGAACATCAGGTAGAAATGCCAAATCTTTGTGGCAGATCTGGGGCTGTTCACTGAAAAAAAAAACCAAGAAAAAAGATGGTGAGAGCTGGGCTTTGTGCTGGCCACAGTTGAGCACTGACTGTTGCCAGTTTTATGATAAAACTGAGATGTTGATAGGTGAATTGGGCTGGTGGCTGTGCAAGGAATAATGCCAATATCCAGAATAAATATTTAATCCCTTAAGCCCTTATGCTGTTTGACTTTGGTTCCCTGTAAGGGCGTGATTTAGATGTACACCTATGCCAGGATGAGGATGAATAGAGTTCTGCAGGGCCATGTTAGTTACAGAATTATATGGAAAGTCATTCTACTTTTGGCTATATTTCAGGATTATGCTAGTGAAACCAGTCAAATCTCACACTTCATGTAGTATATCCTTTAATTTCATATCTGTTTGGAATTATTCCAGAGCAAAAGACCTTGTTCCCAGAACAGCACTGTGTTTCTTTTCTACTTTGGAATCATAGATGGACAAATCTGCTGTCTCTCCCCAGCTGCTTGTGCTCCTGTGACAGGAGCTGGAGAAAGGCTATGGCATTGCACAGGAGCCAGGGAGGATCTTCCCTGGGTGTGGCCCTGAACAGCAGCTCCCAGGTGCCCATGTGCAAATGAGAATTGTGTGCTTCAGCAGCTGATGTATACAGCAACTCTTTTATGAGAACCAGTTATAAATTTATGGCACTTGTGAGAACATTGATGTGGCTTGTAGATTTTTCTCAAAATCTACTTGCAATAGAGGACAGACACTATTTTTGAACAGCATCATGGAAAAGTATAGCTTTCTTAAGTTGTAATGGTATTGGAAACATTTCATATTATTAAGATTAAACTAGTGCTCATTATAAAAATTAAAATAAGTTTCATGAGCCATGTATTAAGAAATCAATTCCATTTTGGGATTAGCAGAAAAGTAATTCTTTTTTTATTCTAATGTGCAGGATCTCAGAAAAAAGACATGAACATACCGCCCTGAGGAATAAAATGGGTCTTCAAATACTAACTGTTTAAAGTGAGAAGTCCAAATTCTGTGTTGTTTATGGATGTTCCCATAGTCTTGAAATCTGGCCCTATATAGATGATGCAAATGGATGCAAATCTTAGGATCTAATAGCCGGAGTAAAAGTCCCTAGTCTGTGTAGGACTTATGTAGGACATATATTGCACATCAAAGCTTTTTCTACAATCTGTAGATAAGAGTGAAATGTTTTTTTCTTTATAGTATCTTATTGGTAAGACTTGTACGAGATTATGTTTTAGCTGGTAAATACATAATAAACATACATAAGTGCATGTAAAATATTTTTGTACATATGATATCTTTGTGTGAGGCCCTTTTTCAGGACTGACCACTTTGACCAACTCACCTTATTAGTAAAATGTCTAACAACAAATCTTTTCCCTTCCTTATGGAAGTATATGGTGGGGTAGTCTGAAGGAGGTTTTCAACTGGATGGAAAGGTAAAGATGAAAAATAAACTTTGCTTTAGTTGGGCTAAGACTGTTATTTTTCAGAAGATACCAAATGTATGTGACGTAATCATGTGCCACCTGCTAGTGTTTCTGGGCACATATTTGGCTCACACATCAACCCTGGCAAACCTGTCCGCCTTATATCACTCTCTTCTCTACTGTTCATGAATGTCTCTTGCTTCCGTCTTCCAGTATTAGCCAAGATTTTATTTTAAAATTCAAAAAAGAATGTGATCACTGGGAAAAAAAGGAAATAAAAATATGTGGAAAAATTCAATTTATAGTTAAGATATGTATTTTCTAACAACCTAGATAGTGCTGATCATGAAAAAGAAATATTTTTATGATAATTTTACTAGGTAGGAAATATTTGGCAAATGGTGAACTCTCAAATTATTATTATAATTGGCAGCTTTGAAGCACTGAAATAGCTTCCTCCTCAAAATACCATACAATCATTCTTCATCCCAAGAGACGTATAAAATTCATAACAACCGGTTGAATTTTGACCATTAACACCAATACCAGCTCTGATGAATTTCTGTGTAGTGAAGGTTTAATTAATGTTCACAGGGTCACACATTTCTTAGAGTTTCATAACTGATGAGATGAAAGACAACCTAGAAACAAAGAAAAACAAAGTAAACAGGATTCAGTAAGAAGGGGGAGATAAAAAATAAAGGACTGAGGAAAAGAATGTAAAATAACTTTAAGTGTGATTCTCCTCTTTCTGCAGGTTTGTATTCTATGATGAAAGCAGGTAATGAAATTAATGAGCTACAGTTTTGACACCATAAACTGTAGTACTTCTAAAATAGTAGTAAATTGCCATAGTTGTCTCAATCTGACTTCAGATTTTGTATTCATGAAGTAGATAATCAAATTTTTATGTTTCCTAAATAATTAGAATGTGATTGTGTCTGAAAGGTAGCAAGAGTTTTAAGTAGTGAGAACAACATTCTGCCTTGTTTTTAAGTGTTCCACATTGATCTAGGCTCAATTTAATCACAGCTCAGTCTACACACTGTTATTCCTGAGGCACGCCTGTGCTTCAGCCATGTCTTCACCCATATTTGTTTTTCCTGTGCTCTCACTAAGCCCCATTTCTAAGTTTGTTTTATTTCTCCAGAGAACACCTGTCTCTAAGTTTTTCATAGACTATTTCTATAATTTGGTTTTCCTTGCAAAAATTTTTTTGGCTAGTTTCAAAAGACACTGCCTCTTCTGTCTGTTCAGTGCTTATAAAGCTTCAGCCATATGCAGGCTCTCCAGCAGTCTGCAGAGGCAATGGTCCTTCCTAGTTCAACCTCATTAACTTCTCTCCTCAGATTCACATCCATTGGTTTCCTAAATTAGTTGGATACATAAAATTAAAATGGCTGTAATAGCATTAAGGCTTTTATCCTCTTTCTGAGCCAAGTACTGGGCAAAGTCAGAATTGCTTAGGCAGGTCTGACAGTGTCACACAAGGTGAGTAGCACATCTGTGTTATGGACAGCAAATGTCTCATCTCCAAGTCAGTGTTTACAGGGTTAAATTACTGTTAACAGTAGGAGGGTTTTGTGTAGGGTTTTTTCTTTTTAAACTTTAATCCTAGACCTTTTTCCCTTTCTCATTCAATCCAATTTGCTTCTAATTTCTACATGTTCTTTTAAAACACTTTATTTTCCTCAGATGAAGTGTCCTTACAAAATTGTCCGCATGCATCTGGGGAAGAAATACACTCCTAAACTGAAAATTTCACAACAGAGTAGAAGATAAACTTACACTGTTAAGATATTATATATTATCTTGGCCAGGTTTTCTGTGGTTTTGGGGTCACCATTTCACTTCTTTCCAAGTCTGAGGTTTAAGAAGTTACTAGGAAAATATTCTATTATTCCCAGTCCAAGGAAGTAAAAGTTCATATGTTTGCACATGAACTGTTAGACTCTTACCTCCTCTGTAGTAGAATCTGATTTCTATGAATCAGAAAAGGAAAGCTAACAGAATGGATACATGTCTTGGATGAGTTTTCAAGAGGGAATCAATGCTCGCCTAACAAAACCTCCTGGTTCTCGCAGAAAATAATAGACATTCTTTTGTTTAGAAACTCATTTATTTTCAATTTCATAAAATATGACAATTTAAACTCACTATATCTGGGTCACGACATACATGTCACTTCTGCCACTGTTGTAGGGTCAGGGTGAATGTATTAATCTGCAACTAAAACAGTGCAGCTTCTGTGCATTGTTGTAGTCCAGTGTGAATGTTTTGAAATGTTGTGATGCCTGTGATTTTCCACTGGCTTTACTTATTTTAATCTGTATGGTTTACATACTGCCAGGCTGGAGCTGAAGAACGCCAGAAAATTCAGGAAGTGGGTCAGGGAATTATTCCATAACTCAGTTATACTTGTCCATAACTCATGTCTTAACAAGTTGCAGCTTGTATGTTTTATAAACTAAGATGAAAAATTGAAACTAGTATTTAAACCATGACAAAACTCAGAGTGTTTAGAGATTCACTAGCATAGAAAAATTGCCTTGCTGAAGCATATTATATATTTTTTACTGCCATACTCAGTCTTTCATAAATCTTTATCAAAATTTATTTAGATGTTAAAGTATTTTCTAGTAGAAAATTACAAAATTTTCTCTGTGATTTAAGAGAGTAAAGTTCAACAGAAAATAAAAAAGTCACAAACCTTTAAATTAAGAATTCTGTTTCATACTTTACTATTTGTTTTGAATTTCTTGTTTTATAGAAGCAATATTGCTTTGGGTTGGGATTCCAATTTAGTAATGGGGTTTTTTTCTAGGAGTTTTTTTGTTCCATTTATGAATTTTAAAAGTCTGGCATAACAATAACTTCACCTACATTTTTTGGGCTATCACATTCTGCTATTTTGTTTGTTCAGTATTTTTTAAAAATATATTGACCTGGTATGTTTGGTCTTAATTTTGTCAAGTGTGTTGTAATCGCCATGATTATATATACTCATAATCAAAACTCAGGTGTTATACAGAAGAATGACAAAACCACCCAGAAACAGCAATTTTTTTCCTGTTTTTCAGCCATAGGCTTGTTACCACAGACATACACATTTAACTACCTATCCAGGATTTACTTAATACAATAGAGAAAATTTTTACTCTGGCAAAATAAATTTCAGCCATTGATCTAAACAGTAAAAAAATGCCATCTTTGACATTGCCAGGCAGAGTAAAACAATATTTCATTTTCTGGTAGCATTCACTCATGTTCACTCTAAATCCTAAACAAATTAATAAAATACCCTTCAAATAGGTACTGTATTTATAGAGATATCTGTGAGCCCCAAACTGTATAATTTTCATTTTACTTAATTTTGCTTTCTCTTGGGAAACTGAAATGCACTGGAACTTGATTGTAATGTTTATGTATATCCATTCATATAGCTTCATTTTGCTACAAAATGGGCAACACATTTGGAATAGTATTCTTTATAATCCTGTTCATATTTTATTACTTGTACTCCTATAATGCTTTTAGGTTTCAATTGAAAGGGTTGACTCTAGAGTAAATTTTGTATCTTTCTTTCCTAGCCTGCTGAACTGACATCATAAATTCAAAAATGAAAGCTTTTTCTTGACTAGGATTGTTTTAATTGGGATTGGACATGTGCTATTGAAACTTAAGCCTGTATAATTTATTATCTGTATCTATGATCATATTACCTATTATGGGTTAATTTCTTTTTTGAAGAAAAGAAGTAAATATTAAAAACATTTATTATATATGAAATTTCATGATAGTAAATAACAGAACACAGGACTAGAGCAGAATGTAAGAAGTCATTGGCTTCATCTGCTTGCCTCCAAAACAGAGCCAACTCTTTGTGTGTCTTCTGGACAAATATTTCTCCACCTTTTCTTTCTTGTCATGGAGATTTCATGACTGCTGTAAGCAATGTATTCAAGAAATCAAATATTCTTACTATTCAAGTTGGTTTTGTTGAGTCTTTTTTTTTATTATTTTACCAAGCGTAGATCAACCCTGATGCCATTAAACCCCATTATTTCTTGTCTGGACCTGGAGAACAGATGATTGGCATTGAAGGTGTTTTTTAAACTACCTTCCTATTGTCTTCTTCAGAGTAAACAGTTCCAGTTCCTTCAATTTTTTTGTGGAGATCATAATTTTGAGATATTTTGGTGTCCTCTGGTCTTCATCAACTTTCTCAGTATCTGTTTTGAAGTACAGTACCTCAAATGAATGTACTTAAATTTGAGCAGTGCCAGACCAAAGAAGGAGCATTTCTTGTATCTTACAGGTTACAAATCTGCTTATAAGTGTCTCTGTAAAGTTTTTTTTGTAAAGCTTTTGTTGTAAAGCTTTTTTTGATTGGCAATGTTCTGATATTGATAGATAATATCAGTGTTGTTCTTTTGCTAACAACAGATTTCTTCTACAGTTCTGCAAACTAATCATGGCATCAGCCAGTTCTCTCAGTACCATAGAGCAGAGTCCATTGAGCTCATCTAGTGTGAAAACATCTTAGTTATCTAAGTACTTACTGACTGGTTATGTCCTTAGCACAGTCAGAGTGTTCACTGCCCTGTCAGAGACATTAAGTAACCATTAGCAGAATATAGTAAAGGTTGATGTATATAAAAGACCCTTCATGCTTTTGCTTTCTTGGTTCCATTTGTTGAAAACTTGCTGTTGACTGACAGGGTTTTTCCTCTTGATTATTACAGAAGTTGAACAAAATGATGGTTTGAACTTGTGTGTTCCTTGGTAACTGTACTTCAGGTTGTGTCTGTATTTGCTTGTGTTTTTCTTTTATTTTCATTCTTTTTTTTTTGATCTTGTCAGTAGTTCTGTAATTCTCAGTTGTTCTCACTTGTGAACTTGAGTATTGCAACGGAGACATTACACATACAGTGCAAGATGTTTAACTGATAGTGTAATGGTGATACTGGTTTTTTTTTGTGGATATATGTGTTATACCAACATATTAGAAGAAAGGCACATTTTTAACTAAGTCTGTGTTTAATTTCAAGCCTTAAAATTGACTGTTGATCTGCCAGTAGAGTCTTATTTTGCTTCCAACATATCAGATTTCAAATGGTATAACAACATGATGCAGATTTTATGTCAACTTAATGGAGAGGTAACTATTTCCATGAATGTTAAAATCTATGCTGTAACTACTACAAGATTTACTGTAATAATAACTTCAAGAAACAAAAAATAATTGTTGAAACCATCAGCAGTATTTCTTATTTTGTAGAACTGATGCTTCAGCACATACGAAAAATATTTTATTGTGGTTTTACATTAAAACACTTAAACTGGTGTGTTCATTTTTGAAGCTGAAAAAATAAAATGCATGTATATATATTATACACAGTTGTATTTTTTATTCAGTATAAGAAAATTAAAAGTTGTTTATTTTTTAAAAACCTGGCCCTTATTAAATATCATATGCCAACCATTATATGTGTAAGATAAGGGAATTATGGATTATTATGTTATGTATAAATGGAGTTTCAGTGTAGGAGAAGCAGTCCTCAGAAGGAGAGACATCACTTTTCAGGTTAGCAGTATACTTCTTACAATTATGTAAAATATAACAGACAGTTATATAACAGTTTTCTTTTAAAACACCTGTTGCAAATTTTTTACCAGACAACGCAAAGTAAATGTCAAAGTCTNTTATGTAAAATATAACAGACAGTTATATAACAGTTTTCTTTTAAAACACCTGTTGCAAATTTTTTACCAGACAAAGCAAAGTAAATATCAAAGTCTGATCTATGTTAAAAGGCTACAGATCTCATGAAAGGACAGCTGTTAGTTTTTCTAAGCTGCAGAATATTCTCTGCAGTATTGTAATCATATCACAGGGATTTTTAAAAAAATAATATAGAGTTTTATATGTGTGGATAAACTGATTTCTCTAGGAAAACATTTGAGAAATTGTTACATTATTTTACACTCTAGGACATATTTTCAAAGTAGATGAAAATATGGTATTAAAACAAGACACATTTCATTCTCCTGAAATCAAGATGATAAAGATGATTTAAAAAGATAATTTTAAAAAATTGTGGGTGTCTTCCTCTAGAACACCACGTTACACATGTCTAAAAATTACCTTTACATTTAACCACTACTGTGGGGAAATTTTGTGATATCTGTTACAAGAATTTCAGGTAAAACTTATGAAGCATTATGAATATATACTTCATTGATTAGCAGAAGTGTTTTACCTGATGTAAACTACTGGTCTGAAACTTTATGAAGTAGTTCTCTTTGCACTCTCTGTGGATGTATTTTTTCACTTATGATTCTTTGCTACATTTATAACAACTTGAAGAGCATTTTAACTTTTTAATTTAAATTTTGTACTGTATTTGTCTTATTGTTCCTGTGAACATTTAAAAAATATGCTTCAAAAGTTCTGGGTTTGTTAGATCTACCTGTTTTATATTTGCAAACACTACTCATTACTCGTTTGTAATATTCTGTGTTTCATTATGATGTCCAGAATTTAGCAGAACACTTTCCCCTGGGAAGGGTTGACCAAAAATCCTTTACAGATTCAAAACTCTCATTTAAAAGAGATGGGATTGGGCGGCACAGTTCAGATCAGGATGGGAGCCAAAGCTTCCCTGGAAAGCAGGAGGTGGATGCTGTAGTTTGATTTACGAGGTACTCCTAAGTTGTAACTTCCACATTAGTACCAGCTGGCAATGTTCACTCCAGCTTCTGTTGCAGCTACAGCTCAGCTCTCCTAATTTCCATGCAGGTCAATTCATCCCTGATTTTATCGACAGTAAATCTGTATTACAGGTTTTAAAGAATCTACTGTCATATGGTTTAACTTTCTGTGTTGTGTTCTTTGATTTTTTTCTTTCTTTAAGTCTAGTTGCAGTGACTGAAATAGAATGTATCATTTAGAAAAACATTCAATCTGGTCTATTCACAGCCAGCCACGTCAGTCCTTTTCCACCTGAGCTATTCACTCCTTTGAATCTTTATGCCGTGTACAGACTTTATCAATAATTCCATTTCTTACTGTGTTTGCATTATTGAACCACCATAGAATCAAAATAGTTTAACATTTTTCTTCTTTAGTAGTAGTTTTATTAGCGTGACTAGAAGTGATTGAGTTTTATATTAAATGCACTTTACACATTTATTAATTACTTGCTTTATTTTAGGGAGGTGATCCAACAGCTACTCTAATTGCACTGTGTTCAATGAGAGATTTAAATTTGTCTCAAGAAGCATGTCAGCTGGCCATCAAAGACACTGGATGTCTTGAAGTGTTAATTAATTTACTTGATACAGAAGAAATTAAATGTCAGGTAATGAGCTTTTGTCAAATAGAGCAATGAATATGCCTTTTCCATAAAAATATTTTTTGAGTTTTAAAGTTACAGAGTGTAAAGAAAATTGATTTCTCATTTCTGTATTTTCTTGTTTTCTTCAGATTTTTTAGAAAGACATCTATGTCTTTGACTTTCAGTTTCCTTCTCTTCTCTTGATTAAATATAAAGAAAAAAAATTAAATAACCCATCATTTTAAATAATGTTAACGTTTTTGTGTACCTAAATAATGTTTAACTTCTATCATTTCCCATTATTTAGACTGGTTCATTAAAAATCCTGAAGGAAATTAGTCAAAATGTATTGATCAGACATGCAATTGCAGATCTTGGAGGCTTAGAGATCATGGTGAAAATACTGGACTCTCCAGATAGCGATCTAAAATGTTTGGCAGCTGAAACAATTGCCAATGTTGCTAGATTTAAACGAGCACGAAAGACAGTAAGGCAACATGGAGGAATCAAGAGATTGGTAAGCAGACATTAAAATTTGTACCCTTGTCATGTACATATTTTTGTTCAAAAAATACATCATGTGTTGCAAACATGATTAATTGTAGTGTATACCATAATTAGAAAGCAGCATGATATCAAAGTTTCCTGTAGATATTAAGAAATTGGTCTTTTATTTCAGGTTGAGCTGTTGGAATCTATTTCAGTGGGATCATCATGCCAAGCCAAAGACACTGAGACAGCACGCTGTGGGGCTTTGGCACTCTGGAGCTGCAGCAAAAGCACCAAAAACAAGAAAGCAATCCGTAAAGCTGGTGGCATTCCATTACTAGCTAGATGGCTCAAATGCTCACACACAAATATCTTAATCCCAATAGTGGGGACACTACAAGAATGTGCCTCAGAGGTGAGTAAACACATGTAGCTAAGTTATTTCCAAGCATTAAAGAAATTCGCCACTAAAAGGAAATACTACATTCTACGGTCACTTAAATCAGGTCAGTTTTCCCATTAGGAAGTAGATGCTTTATGTAATCAAAGTGGTTTTGAGAAGGTCACAACTTGGATTGAAGTAAAAGCCACATATTTTTTATTTAAAAGGCTAGGAGTAATACATGAAAGAAAAAAAGTAGAAATGAAAGCCTTAATCGGTTTCTTTTTTTCCTTATTGTTTTCATCATACTTTACAGATTTGACAACCTAAGGTGCTGTGTTCTAGTTAATCAATGCATTTAAATTCTGAAAAACTAACCTGCAGATGTGACCAAGAAGATCCAAGGCAATGCAGGGCAGAGTGATTTACAGTGTCTTTGTGCATTGGGTCTGATCCATTGCAAATAGAAGAAAGGAATATATGTGATTTTTGAACAGATTTTCATGGCACATTCTGCAACTTTGAGTATATTCAGTTTTTAAATTTGAATACAAATATTTTTTACCATGGCTATGTAAGGGATTACACTAGTGGGACAGTTGTGTTTAGTATCTTTATGAATGACCTGGTTGAGGGGATCGAGGGCACCCTCAACATGCTCAGTGTTTGCAGACACACCAAGGGTGAGAGTGTTGATATGCTGGAGGGTAGCAAGGCTCTGCAGAGGGGTCTGGACAGGATGGATCCATGCACCAAGGCCAGTGGTACAAGCTTCAACAAGGCCAAGTGAAAGGTCCTGCATTTGGGTCACATCAACCCCTGCAGTGCTACAGGCTGGGGAAGGATGACTGGAAAACTGGTAGAAAAAGACCTGGAGGGTGAACATGAGCCAGCAAGTGCCCAGGTAGATAAGAAGGCAAATGGCATCCTGAGCTGTGTCAGCAATAGTGTGGCCAGCAGGACCAGGGCAGTGACCATACTCCTGTGCTTGGCGTTGCACAAATCCTGTGTTCACTTCTGGGTCCCTCAGTTCAGGAAGAACATTGAGGTGCTGGAGTGTGTCCAGAGGAGGGCAGTGGGCTTGGGAAAGGGTCTGGAGCACAAGGCTTGTGAGGAGCATCTGAGGAAGCTGGAGGTGTTTAGCCTGGAGAGAAGGAGGCTCAGAGGGGACCTGGTCACTCACTCCCAACTACCTGAAAGAAAGTTGAAGACAGGTGAGGTTGTTCTCTTCTCCCAGATAACCAGCAATAGGATCAGAGGAAATTGCCTCAGGTTGAATCAGGGGAGGTTTAGATTAAATATTAGGAAAAGTTTCTTCACCAAAACAGTTGTCAAGCACTGGAACAAACTGCCCAGGAGAACAGTTGAGTTACCATCCCTGGAGTTACTTAAAAGATAGGCAGATGTGGCACTTACGGATGCAGTTTAGTGGTGGACTTGGCAGTGCTGGGATAATGGTTGGACTCAATGATCTTAAAGATCATTTCCAACCTAAATGATTCTATTTGTTTATGATTCTGTATCTTCATTTGAACTTGAGGTGTATTGCATTTCATATTAAAAAATAGACATAATTTGTCTTGGTGAATTTGAGGCACAAAATACATAATTTTTTGAGAGATTTTACATTATTAAACACTTTGTCTGTTAAAAATTAGCTTCTTGAATTACACAAAGTAATGGATGTTCCATGAGACACAAACCTGGCAGGTTTTAGGGTCAGTAAGTATATATTGAGAAGGTGTCATTTTTGAGGGTTTCTTGTATGGCCTAACTTGGAAGGAACACTAAATGCATTTCTTACACAGATGTTTCCCCCACTTAAAAAATGATCCCCTGTTACAGTGCCTGTAGGTTAAAATTTGGATGAAAAATCACTAAAATGTTAATTCTAAGAACATGTTTTTCTAACCTTGTTTTAGGAATAGATCTGTTGTTTTGGCTGCTGATTCTCGATGAAGTGAGTGGGTACCTCTTGATCCCATTCTGAAGCATCTTTTGTTTTCTTGGGTCTGAGCAGGGAGTCTGGACACCTTTCAGAATATTCTGCATTCTGCATAAGCCAAGTGGCTACAAGATAGGCAGTGCAGTACCTCATTTTACAGGTGATTTGAAGAGCACTGCAGAGAATGTTCGTATTTTCTTACCTCTGAGATCATCAGTAGTATTCTCAAGGCAATGATGACTTGTGCTTACATAAAGTACAAGGCTTCTCAATATCAAACCCTGTAATTGTAGCATTGTATTATTTTTGTGACCTATTAACTGTTAATATGCAGGATTTAAAAGATGCAGTTTATCTTTTTAGCCAAGTTACAGACTTGCAATAAGGACAGAAGGCATGATTGAGGACCTAGTGAAAAATCTGAGTAGTGAACATGAAGAGCTCCAGATGCATTGTGCAAGTGCCATATTTAAGGTAATTGTATTCTAATCAGTAGATCAGAACCAGGATTAACCCTTTGTTTTAATGTCGTTGTCAGATTTAAATTTTCTTAATTTCACTATTTCTCTAATGTGTAAAAAATCATTGAAGTGTTGTGAATATTTTAGCTGCATATTTAGTATTCTAATTAGGTTCCTACTTGCTCTTCTTGTGTGCAAGCATTAAGTTGCACAGTAACCAGTGGTGAGAGATGAGGCATACTGTGCATAGAACTGCTTTGGTTTTTTTGTTTGTTTGCCCCTAAAGTGGACAATGTGACAATATAAATACTGCTGCATATACAGGAGTAGTTTACTGTTAAACTCTTAGTGAGTTGTTAGCATATTCAGATACTTGAATACAATATTTATGTTTCCTTCTCTATTAGCTTTTACTACTTACAGTGTAATACAGCTAGCTTTTGAAGACATCATTTTGCACATTTTTACATGATACATATGTTTAATATGTATATTTTTTATAGTGTGCAGAAGATGAAGAAACACGTGACCTGGTTAGAAAACATGAAGGTCTACAACCACTATCTGTTCTGCTTGATAACAGTGAAAACAAACAACTTTTGGCAGCTGTGACAGGAGCAATCTGGAAATGTGCAATCAGTAGAGAAAATGTGTTAAAGTAACAATTTAATTTTACAAGCATTTATTACGTTATCATGTTTTGATTTTATGGGCCTCTATTGTTTTCAAAACTGTTGTGTCATGATTCTTCAAAATTAGTCTTTATAATCAGTTGAGTTTTCAACTTAGGTTTTATAGTACTTAAAAAATTGCTACCTGACCTCGTCAGGGTGGAGTGGAGACAGTGTTAAGTTCCTAGAATCTTAACAGTCAACGGAGACAAGTGGTGCCTCTAGTTAAGCTATAGGACACTGAGTCAGGAGGTGTACTAGCACATACTAATCATTTGACACGTGGCCATATCTGATATACCCCCTCCTGTCTGTAGCTTACAAGCCAGAATCACTGCTGCATAATAGAAAGAGTACTTAGTACACTTAAATTAAATGTTTTACATCAAGAGAAAAAGAGACCAAGTTATCTCATTGTAGATAATATATTAGAAATATACTGTAGTCTAGGATAATTAGCCTAGCTGCCTTTCTTCTTGACTACAGAAGGGGCTCAGAAAAGTTGCTTAGTCTGGAGACCCAGCTTCTAAATGAGTGGAATTAACTGATGAGAGTTCTGCTGTGGGTACCAGCAACCTCTCAGTAACAGGGTTCTGAGTAATAATTGAGAATATGACAGTAGGAGTTGTCACTCTCCACTGTCCATGGAGCAGTTTAATGATTGAGAACACTTTACCCTCTCATCTAAAATTAGTATAACTAATTCATGCACCTTACCTAAAAAAGGAAGATGGCTCCACTACATATGTGCTAGGTTTCCTGCTGAAGTTATGCTGCTCTGTACGTAGAGGATGTAGAAAGATTAGAAAGAGTAAGAGGTAGCATCTTCCTGCTGCCCTAATTTAGTGTACCTTGCTGCATAAGCGCATAGGATAGATGAAAACTGGGTAAAAATTAGGGAGATTTCCAGGTTTTACATTCTGGCTGTTTATTGTCCTAAATGAGTCCCCAAACTGTTGGTATGCAGACCTATGGTCTTTACATCCTCTACTGCTGTCCTACTGCTCTTTTGTATTCTTAATTGCACAGTAACCTGACTTTTCATATGGATGTATCCTTTTCTCTGGACTTTGGGTTTGTGTAGAGGTATCCTGATTTTGGATCAGTTGGTGATGAGACAGACTGAATGGCTCTCTCTGTACTAGTAAACTAAACAGGGCCAAATCTTTCAGGTTTCAGGCTCTGTGTTAGGATTATCCATACTGTTTAACTGCCAGCACAGTCCCTTACACAGTTTGCCAGCAAACGGTCTTCCAGACAATGCCCAGACACTCCTTGGGAACGGTGCAGGCAACAGATTGTTCCCATTAGGCAGAATGGGTGAGGCCACCCTGCATTGTGAGGATAAGAGATTTTAGCCATATGGATGCTATGTTGTGCTTCTTGTCCTCAGGGCTAGAGAATGAGCCCTAGCCTGTTTTATTTATTAGTATAGCTGTAGCCAATAATTCTGTCCAACTGCAAACAGATTTTTGTTGGGCTACTCACATATCTTTGGCAAGTGCTTGATGCTCCACAAAGGTTACTAGCCCGGCACAGCTCCAGCTGAGTTCACGTGTTATGTAGTGCTGAGTCTGAGGCAGTAAACCCTATCCAAACTCAAGATGGGAGGGCACTAAAGAAAAGGGAGTGAGGATAATATGAAAACACCTAAACAGATCTGGAGGGATGAGCCTGAGTCTGGCATGAAGCTAGAACTAACAAACCCTGCTGGCTCCTGCAGGGGCACTTAATTATCTCTAAAGTGCTCCAGAGTGTTTCCTGTACATGGAGTTCACTGCTGAGATGTTGTGCTGACTCAGCGTGAGCTGGTGCAGGTGCCTGTGCCTATGTAGCTGCGGGTGCAGCCGTACTGCTCCTGGACACAAGATGGCCTGAGCCAGCAGCTCTGTCAGAGAGCAGCCTGCCCAGTGCAGAGCCAGCTCACATCATTCCATTCGGGAAGCAGTTGAAATGTCTGCAAAAATCAATTTTGTTTTGTTGTTTTTTTAAAATTATTTGCTTACTTTATTGGGTTTTTTTTTCATGCTATTGATGTTTACCCTTAAAAAAATTGTAGGGATACTTCCAAATTACAGTGAACAAAGAGAGGAAAATTTCTCTTTCAGCAAAGGTTTGGATAATGAAAAACAAGTTTCTCATTTCTCAGTTATTTTAATTGTTATTCTGATAATCCATCTTGGAAAGATTAATTTTTATTGAAACATCTGCCATAAAAATTTCAGAAATACTAGTATTTTTTTGTAGGAAAGAAAAGCCACATGAGCAACTGATTCCTGGAAAATAGTTTTTGTAGCTCAAGTAGACATTCCCAGAAGCTAGGGGCTGGGAAGAAAGCACAAATGAGAACTCAGTACTCTCAGAGAAATTTTCTCTGATAATTAGATTATATACAGGTTAGATCTAGCTTGATATACCACATGGAACTGTCAAGGTGTATCAGAAAATGTATAAAAGGAAGATGCAGTATTTGTTAAGTGTTAAGAATCCCCTAAGTTTTTGACAGTGAAACCCTTAGAAAATGATTCCATTTTTCCGAGGAAAAAGTCCTGTTCTGAAAGGTGAACTTTTGAGGTTTAGCACACATCTCTTTGTAGGATAGGACCTTCAAGATTTTAAAAACCCTATTTTTGATTCTCAGTATCAAAAATTCTATGAATAATTAAGAAAGTATTAATATAGCAGTCAAGTCAAATTTCTGTCAACTTTTTTCTTAGTAACAAGTTGGAATCTAAGATTGTGCTATGGAAGTGTACTAGAACTATGGTTCTGACATCAGGAAAATGCAGTGCATTAGGCCTGAACTAGGTATAGAACTGCTCAGGATAAACTCTCTAAAGGCTCGTATTTAGTGAAGAATTAGGGCAATCCTTTGGTTCAGAGAGGTGGAGGAGGGTCTCGTACAATATCACTATAGCTGTTGTTAACATAGCAGGAAAAAGTTCTGGAAGTAAGGATAGCACAGTGGTTACCAGACTTCTGGTTTGTTTTCAGCTATTTGTAGGTGTTGCATCCACATGTCAAGTTTAAAAAAAGCCCCAGACTACTCAGGAGGTTCTTAAGACAGCTAAATTGTAGAAATGTAGTTAGTAAGACAGAGTAAGAAATTAGGCTGTATGTCACAGTTAGAATAAGTGATTGGAATGGTTTACCTGCATTGGGATTTCTTCAGCAAGGTGATTTACATACAGAGATTAAAACTTGTACTTCAATTATAATACTACTTTATTTGTAAAATTAATCTTTTAATGGTAGCATACTGAAAATAACAACTTTGGATTTATTGCTGTGTTTTAGATTTCAGGAATATAAAACTGTAGAAGCTTTGGTAACACTGCTTACTGATCAGCCTGAAGAGGTCCTTATAAATGTCATTGGAGCCCTGGGAGAATGTTGCCAAGAGCAAGAAAATAGAGGCACTATCCGCAGATGTGGTGGAATCGCACCTATGGTGAAGTTACTGAGTGCAACTAATCGTGCCCTGCTTGTGAATGTCAACAAAGCAGTGGGAGGTTGTGCAATGGAACCTGAAAATATGGCGTAAGTTATTAATATTCATAGCATTTTAAATATTGAAAAACAGTTCCGTTATTCTGATGCAAATATCGTCAATTCTAATCTGATTTAAAATATTTTTTACTTCTTGCTTTTTACAGAATTCTGTGGGTTAGTTACACCCTACTGTAAATCTGCTATAGATAAAAAACTACTATGGAAATGTATAGAATGTAAAGGTTTTCCATTTTGAGAAAAACCAAATAAACCTTTAGTAAATTCATTTTTGTTAAAGTTGAAATTCAAAGTTACAAAACAACATTTTAAAGTGCTGCATGATAGGTCCGTGTTTTCCCTCTCTTTTTGCTTCTGTTCTAAAGTCTTTAAAAATAGACTGAATTAGAGAAAGTTCTTCTAAAAGGAAATGTGCACATTTACAGTCATGAAAATAAACTTAATATTTCTGTAGTAGAGTATTACTTGTATTGTATGTCTCTTTTGTCCCTCTTCATTCCTTTTGTGAACTCAGGCAGTTCTGGACCCTTTTGTTCCCTGTTATTCCTTTGCAAAATCAAAGAAAAAGACAGTCTTCGACTTTGTGATGTAGATTTGTACAAATTACAAAGATAATTGAGTTTAATGATGAAGTGTTTCAGTTAAATGTTGAGGTCGGCATTTGCTGCACTTACTGTTCTCTCACAAGGGTATTTACCTCAAGATTCTCAGCATATTTCCCTCTTTATACATAAGGGAAATCAGAAAGAGAATTTTATTTAGCTCCTCCTGTTCTGATTTGCATAATTCACTTGATATTCATATAGCAGTGCAGGGAATTCTTTTCCTGAATAAGGCTTTTGTTTTCATGCTTTGGCTGTCACCCAGTGGCAAAAGGCTGGATGGTACACAACCGTAAACATGGGTTGTAGGAACAGTTAGCCATGTACCATAAAAGTATAAATAAATGAAATAATTTTAATGACATTTCTCACTAAAAATCAGCTTTTAGCATGATATATAAATCTAAGAGAATTAGCATTGCAAATACTGAGAAACTTAAATGCCAATAAACATAAATTGATATTTATAAAACCTCACATATACTCCAGTACCCAGAACTGTCACTTGTAGTATCCAGTATGAACAACTTCATACTGGAATGTGTTCAGAATAAGCATAAAAAAATGTAAGTTGCTGCTAAAATTATGATAGAACAAAGTCTGTCTTGTCTTTAAGAAGGAGAAAGTACAGGTTTAGGACAAAATTTATATTTACAGAGTTTGTAAAGCATGAACAAAGGAATCAAATGTTGAATTTAGTTCAAATAAAACATTCTCTGTTGAAGTTCTTAACTTTAGAAACATTTCTAAAGGTATTTCAAAACATTAGCAAGTAAGCAAGATCTTAAATAAGTGTGAATATACTTCTTGCTACTACAAAAAAAATTACACAAAAATTGTTATTAGGATGACTGTGCCATGTACCTGATGTGTTGTGCCTAGCTATGCTTGTAGTACTAGAAGAGATAATGCTGCTATATTTTCCCCAAAGCATGATTCATCCAAGTGGTAATAAATTTGATACTAATTCAACAAAATGTTTAAAAATAATGCTTAGTTAAAACATTGACAGCAGTGTAACCGCTCATATGTTTAAATTATTTACTTGATTGGTTGCTCTGCCTTTCACAGGGCACTTACAAGCAACTTCCCCTGCACCACTGACCCCCACCTTTCTCTCAAACCAAGAAAAAGAAAAAGAAAAAATGGTATGCCCATTCATCTCCCTTCTCCTCCTCTCAGACCAGTACAGCAGAAGTTGAAATTGTATCTCCTCATCCAAAGTGCTCTCTTTTGGGGAAGAACAAGTCACCAAAGATGAAATACACACAGACACACAGAGTCTGTAGTATGACTCTGTCCTGTTTACAAAATTGGGGCCTAAAACAATAAATAGCCTTGTTAGAAACTACTGTGGAAGTCAGTCTCTTTCTGTAAATATTTTCTGAAGTTCTTAACCAAAAAGATACATCTTAACAAGGGTGCGGAAATGTGCCGAGATTACCTTCTAGAAAGAAGCGAAGGAAAGCCACTTGTAGCCTGTAAGTATATACAGGTGACGAGAATTTTCTGCTGCAGCAGATTGATGCTTAGGTGTTTATGGTCTTTCAGATTCATGTAGCTGGATCCCTATTACATTTCTTATTTCATAATGAGTTATTTCTCAGAATGGTTTGACAGGTTCTAGGTAATCAGTTCTTCTCTACTGCCTTTTTCCTAACATATTTGGCTGGCAGGTCCTGAGGCTTGGGATTTTTTTATCATGTGGGACAGACAGACTCTGTTTACAGTGTAACTTTTTTTAGTTTGGCATTAGAGAAGCTTTGAAAATTATGATGATTTTCCTGGATTCTGCTATCATTGACTTTCATATGTAGAAAAATTTAGGCCCTCATAAGAATTGAGAATTTTCAGATATATTCTTGCTTTTCATTAGCTGCAAGTGTGTTTAACAAAGTGTGGCTTAGAGACTAAATATTCAGTTTAGCAGTCTTCTACTTTGAACGTGCTTTTCCTTGCAGCAGTAGGTTTGTGAAGACCATACAGACCAAGAGTGGAGCTCACATAATTCCTGTAAATGATTTGGATATATAATGAAGATGTTGTGATTAATATAAGAAATGAGGCATCGTTATGGACTAGAAAAAGTGGAAAATTATCTATGAAGCAGTGCAGTTAAATTCTGAGGGTAAAACTGTGTGATTAAGTTATGTTCCATGGAAGAAGCTTGCACTGGCAAAGAGAGACAGATAGGCATAGGTGAATCTACATCTGCTATATGTCTTTTATATATTTTATTTCTGCATGTTTCCTAGTTGACACTGTGACTCTTGCAACTATTGAATGGAAGGTACACTAGTGTTACTTTTCTGCACCAATTCTTTACTTCAGGGCAACTTGAAGCAATTATGTGGTTCTTACTTACTCTATTAAGCTATTTAAAATGAAAATCAGCAGCCAGCTTCTCTCACAGCCAAAAATAAGTTGACTTATCTAAAAAACCCAACATAATTATGTGACTGAACTTCCTTAAGCTAATGTAGGCAGCATGAAGCTGTTCTCCATACTTGGTCTGCTGTACCAAGTATTGTATATTTATCTTTTTGAGGAACTTTTTATAGGTTATTAACGTTCTTTAACTAAAAACAAAGGACTAGTGCTTATTCTTTAACTGACACTAGATTTTTATTTGCCCTTTCCATTTGAAAATCCACAGACTGCATTGCTGGCATTCAAAACTGAGGGCTTAGAATCTTATAAACTAAAATGTACAATTATTTTAGCCAAGCAGATGGAGTTTGAGTCATTGGTATATAGTACTATTTATCAAAGCAGTCAGCAGCAGCTAGTGAACGTTTTAAGAAAAATGCTAAATTGTGGTTTCAAAAAAGATGAGATTACATTCTGACAGAATTAGACCCTGTAATCTTACCAGTGAGCACAATACAGAGTCAGTATAACTTTGTTTATTTACATTTGTATTTGTGGTCTCAATTGGCAGGCAATTAAACTGAAGTTCTGAAAGTTCTGGTAAGTAACATTTTAGCAGAGAAAGATGATAGATATGACAAACAGATGTCTAGGCTGTGTGTACACTTGTGTATTTAAGCAATTCATGTTGACATTTCTTCTGGAAATGTTCAATATTAACTTGAAAGAGAAGTATTATTTCTGATTACCAGCTTTGCTAATTTCAGATATATTAAAAAAACAAAGTAAATTTCTAGAATTGCAAGCCACATCTTGCTCATAATATTCAATAATATAATGATAATGAGATTCTTAAATAATGTCTTAATGAAAAGTCTTCATTAGGCAACTTTTGTCTGTGAACAGAGAACAAAAGTAATTAAAAATTATCTTAAGTTGACCAATCTGCACTGGTCAAATAACAAATACTAATTCACTAACCTAAAAATTGCAGTAATCTCTGAATGGGTTTAATTGCATTAAAATTATTTGGCCATAAGACCTGTTCTGTGTACACCCTACAGAGAATATGTGTGGTGTACATAGAACATATGTATGTATGTTCTGCGTTGGAAGCAGGAATATGATTTGGTCCTACGCCTTGCAGCACCCTTTTGGTAGGAGTGATGATGCCAGCTGAGAAGATCCTCTGCTCTAATAATGTCTGGCCAGCACAGGAGCACATGACAGGAGTGCCTCTTCAGACAGTTCTGCCATTGCAACTTCTTTTGGTTATTTTGAGGAGCAGAATAATATACACCTGTTCTAAATTATATCAGTGATGAAACAGGATCAGTCTGTGACAGAGAGCTTTGAATTAGAAGAGGTGGCCCAGTTCTATTGTGAGATGCCTTAGCTGTACTAAGGAATAGAGGCACAGCAGTTCAGAACCTGGGCTCTTGCTTTTAAACTCCACATATTCATGTATTGTTATGTATTTACAGTGAAAGACCAAGTGTCTTATAATAAAGTTTACATTTCTACTTGAAATGAGTTTCCTGCCTCTTAAGATCTTGTCTGTTAATAGTGTCCTGTACATTAAATACATTACATATATACATACAATAGCAGATCAACTATTCAATAAAGCAGTTAAATATTTGAATACTGAAGTATTAAATACTAAGACTTTTATATCAACCAGATATTGTATTATTTCAGCTTTTATGAGATTCCATTCAGCTTTCAAAGAAAATGTTATGCATTTTTTTTAAAAAACCTGTCTTTTAACAGTCCCATGAGTGGTTTCTTCCTCCAGATTTTAGTGTAGATTAATTTTAGCATCAGAATATCAACAAATTATTATAAAATAAATTACTTAAGTGGCTGAAGCCACAGAGTAAATAATGTGCTAACTATAGATGAGTACAAAATTGAATGGCAAGCAAAGTAAATTTGATGTTGTATTTCCTTGTATTTATTGTGGTAAGAAGCTTTATTAGTTCATCCTGCTAATAATATTATAATATATTGTGGAAAGAAAATTAGATACAAAAACTATATACAAAAGCAAATCATAATGTTGTTTAGCATTATGCCATCAAAGCTGAAATTTTCAAGATTACAGGTCTATTTTCCTTTCTCTTTCTTTCTTTATTTATAAAGAAAACTGAATGTGTATTTTTTGTCAGCTTCAAAAAGGAATTTTTACATAGGAAGGAAGTTAATGTCTCAGCAGTTTTATAGAGGAAACATTTTTCAGGACCATTTATTTTAGTGTTCCTTTTGCTGTAAAGGCAAATGCACTCATTCAGCACCCATTTTCTTCATCTGCTAGATTGTGTAGTGAAACCATAGGAAGATTAAAAAATTGAACTCTTTAGCAGTGCTTTCTAGATTGGCAAATGTAAGTTTTCAGCAAGATGAAAATAGTGTTTGTTCTTGCATGGTGATTTCACAATGATAATTCTTTCAGAGTGAGAATTTAAGAGCATCATTCCTGTATGTAGAGGTCTTTTTATTTCTGTTAATCTAGTGTAACTGCAAGTAATCAGTGATGAACAATGTGATTTGGAGATTTTTATTGTTTTGTTTATACTGTTTCCTGGTTTAATTTTATGTATGTTGAATGATTAGAGAACTATACTTTCACATATTCTGAGCTGGATTCTGTTGATTTAAGACAACTGGTCCTTTCAGTCTTTAAGCAAAGGCAAAAACACCTCTTCAGCAAATTAACGATAAAAGGAGGCTAGTTTATCCTGAAACAGTGAAGACCAGACAACTGAAAAGAAAATGCAAGTAAACTTCCAATTGAAAAGGAAGCTTTAAAAAAAATAGAAAGGAAAGATAAATCAGCCTAGAGGTTGTTTTTTCAAGTGTGGTAGAAAAATCTGAGCACAGTGTTTGGCTTCTATCTCTTGATTTTTATATACTTGTTGGAGCTGGGTCATTTATATTTAGCCCCTCTTGGAAGGAAATACCTCATGTTGGTAAATGATCAGTACTCTGCTTGACTAGGGGAAAGATTCATGGGTTCTTTTTAATTAATTCCAATATAGGAAATTAATTCCTTCTACTTTCTGAAATGACAGGAGAGTGTTAAATGTTAAAATTGCTTAAAACTGTTTGGGGTTTGGAGGGACTTAAAAGTTTGTTTTGTAGCTTTTACTTAAGTCATCATTGCTATGTGGACATACATGTGTGATTGTGTACTTTGTGGTCCTACTGTTTTATTTTGTTGTGATAAGATTTCTGAATTTGTCCTTTGAATGATGATTTTCTTGGAATTGATTTGGAGCTGAGTGTGTAAAATAAGCTATACTGAAACTGACAGATCTTTTAAAACTTAGAGTTTTTTAGCTTAACCATAGCTTTGTTCAAAAAGAATTATTTTGAAAAACATAGTTGTTTAAACAGTTTGCATAAAAATGTAATGAATAAAGTCCTTGCTTATTTTAGACAGACTTCATGTCCCTATTTATTTTTTCTGCTACAAACGATGATAGAATTACATACAAAGTTCATTTTATAGTTAGTTTTAAAATTTCCTGGCAAAGCATATATAGTGAACACAAATGAGCTGCTTTATCTGCTATTTTTAAGCTCTCTTAAAAATGTGTTTTGAATTCTCTTGCATTTACAGTTAAAGATAGAAACACGTTATATGCAATGGAATTTTTACTTTTGAGGTTAGACAATGAAGGTGTGCTTGCTTTTCTTCGACTTTGGCTCATCTGCTTTGAGTTTAACAGTTTTTTGAAAAAAGGCATGTTGGTAAAGGCTATTAAGTTTTGTCTGACCTTCCTTTCCATTTAGGGTATTCACTGGAACCTAATGATCCCCAAGCCTGATCAATATGTAAACATAACACAGACGGTGTAGAGATGATTCTGATGATAATTCATTTCTCAGCTAGTCATGAAGATACTTTGATTATAGTATGTTTAAGTAGTTATAACATAGTGTGCCTAGTGTTGGTCTTGTTAGGAAGGAACATGTGGGAAACAAGTTACACGTTATTCATGCCCAACAAAGGATGCTCTGTGGTGTGATCATTTTAATTTCTAATGCCTGATTAGAAACATAGTATTTTAAAATATGTCGTAGAGCAAGGTAAATACATTAAGCATAGACTGAATAAAAAGTTAAGTAGGTAGTTTTGGGCATAAATATTTGTTTTGGAAAGTATTTGTTACTATATGAAAGAAGCCAGTATGCTCAAATTCAGATTTCATTTTGCATGCAGATCGTTAAAAAGTCACATGCTTGTTTTCACGTTTATGAGTTCTGGTTATAATGTAGCTTACTTTATCTTCTATAAGCACTCTGAATGACAGTGCTGGAAAAAAATAAACAACATTAATGAGATTTAGTTAGAAAACATTCTGTCTTTGCATCATTTATTGGCACCCATCTGTTACAGTGTGCACTGTTCGTTGAGTATATTGATGGCGATTAGCTGACAATAAAATACAAGCACTTGCATAAAGCAAAACAGTGTCAGAATCATGCCAGTGTTTCTTAGAGCAGTGTTCCAAACAAACTGATGTAATTTGAGATTCAACATTGTATACTCCACAATTAATGTTCACTTTTTTGGTCTGTTTCTGCAATAGGGTAATTGACAGTTTAGATGGAGTTCGCTTGCTATGGTCATTGTTGAAAAATCCTAACCCAGATGTTCAAGCAAGTGCAGCTTGGGCTCTTTGTCCTTGTGTTGAAAATGCTAAGGTAAGAAAGTATTTAAAGTAACAGTTTTGTTATATATATACCAATATATAATTTTTATATTTGGATAATTTCCAGCAATACTTTGCTATTTGCTACTTACACTCTATTTTATTCTGTTAACTGCTTAAAAAAAGTATGTATTTACTTTTCAAAAGTGGATAGTCCTCCATCTAGCACCCATTACCTAATCTGTTTTTCCTTTACAGTGTTTTGTCTATTGACAAATATATTTTAGTAACTTATCAGGACCCAAGCTTACTGTTCCCAAATATAAAGCATGATGAAAATCTGACAATGCTGAAAACAGAAAGCTTCTACTCACAGGTAGAAGCCAGAACGGGTAGTTCTGGTTCTTCAGTGTGAGGTAGTTCAGTTGTGTTGTGCTCAAGAGACCATCATTTGGTTTCAGAGCATATTTTAGACTCGGTGCCAATGTAATCTTCAGGTTTTCTGCTCAGACTGCCAACAAAAAGTGCCAGTTGTGAATAGTGGTGGTTGTGCAGGTCAGTTGTGTACAGAAGACTGAGCTATTCATTTATTTCATGTCAGTTTCCAAATAGAGATAAAATAGTGAGGATAAGCTGCAAGTCATCTCTCTGAATTCTCAGCACTGACATATGGTAAAATAAATGGGCAAGGTTTTCTTTCCCATTAGAAGTTTCCTAGAGTACTAACTTTATATCTTAATCCTTTTACAGAACTAGCTTCCATTTCTGATTTACCTCTATATTTAATGCAACATTTGCATCTTTCCTCTACTAGAAGAATATATATCCTTCTACACAGAATTGGAGATCCTGACTATGTAAAGAATAGTAATTCTTTCAAAGTGCTAGACATCTGTAGCATCCTTTGCAGGCAATTTGCTCTTTGGAATTGAGCACTGTGTGGCTGCTATTAATTTATGTAGATGATTTGATGATACAGATATACAGATATAGAGGTATATGGATATAGAGATATATGGATATATAGTGAGAAAGCTTGGTGTTGCTTTTTATAACTCAAGCATATTTTATTTTTTTCCCAATGATTTCTACAATGGCACCTTGCTTGTCATTTTTCACACATGCTGGTTATTCTGAATTATCTTTTCATCTTTTTTTTTCTAAATGTGCACTCTAGTGCAGTAATGGTTTTTTGGTGCCTAATGGTCCAGTCTAAACATGTCTCCTCTGTAAAAATACAGATATACCTGCCTCTCTCTTGAACAATATTGCTAAAACTGAATGTTAAAATACTACTTGATCTCAGTACTGAGGTAATACTTCCTATGTGTAAGACTCTGCGACTTGTAGTGCCAGAGTAGAACTGCTGATTGCTAGAACTTCCACTAAAAGCACTTTTTCAGAAACTAAGAGAATAGAGGACAACTACTGAAATTATGCATTACGTAGATTTTTTTCTTCATTTTTCCCTGGGGTGTTTGATGAGTGCAAGCTATGTACACCCTTAGTGTAGCTATTCTCCTTTCATCTCTCTTGGCTGCCTGCCCTAATGCTAATCTGTGATCCCACAAAGAGTTCTTTGTGTGACACTGAGGCCAAGTGGCTCACTGAAACAAACCTACCAATAATACCCTTTCCGCTGACACTGAATAGAAAAAAATATGTATAAAGCAGCAACTACAGCCACACTGAGGAAATGCAGCAACTATTTCTATCTAAAGAGAATTTGGGTTTTTTTTGTTCAAAGTTAATATTATTCAACAAATTACACAATCTTCCAAGAAGCAGTTTGGTTTATGCAGTGCTTGATTCAAAAGCAGTAATAAGTACATGACTTCAAAGGTTTATGTGTGTTCTGGCCTTTCTAAGCCTATGCCTGGGACTGCAAACTGTGTTTCAAATAGCTGTGAGAATGGAGTCCGTTTTCCTTTTGTGTTCTTTTGTGGAAGCTGTAGTGGTTCACTTCTGTGTTGTGGAGGTTCACAGATGAAATTGAACGTGTTAGTTGTACCATAAACAAATTTTTATAACAATGTATGCAGCATCCATTTCTGCACAGATATTTTCATTTTACAACCAACTTAAAGGTTATTTTCTGTGTATTAAAAATCTTAGAAGCTAATCAAAATTTTTGATACGGCAGTTATTTTGTAGTATGTGATTACATATTTCTCTTTCATGCTTACTCTCACCAAAATTTGTTTAACAGAATTTCCCATAGAATAGAATAGAATTTAATCAGTATGATGTAGCTAAGTGATACTGTTTGATACAAAGGAATTAAAGGAATTCTCTTAATAGAAGCAGATTCTTACTAATTAGTTCCTTACTTCCAAAAGGAAAAGTTACTATGGCAGGCACATTGCTAGTAGCAAAGTGTAAGTGCACTGTCCAAAAAACACAAATTATTATGAAAAATGAATAAGAGAAGTCTACTCAACTCTGTTGATGTTGGAACAGCAATATTTGGTTATGATGCTTCTTTGAAAAACAGTACTTGTAATGTTCTCCCAACATACATCAGCCCAAACATAAGCATTTGGAGAAATTCTGCAAAGATGTAATTTGGGCTATTATAAAAGTCACCCAAATGCATTGTGCCAATAAGAGGAGCACTGCCAGCCTGAGTCTGTATGAAAATTCCTATTTCCTCACAGAGGAACTTTCTACTAGAATTTTTAAATAAATTTTAGGAAAAGAAAAGGGATAAAAGTTCTAGAGGTTGTTTTCTGTCCTCATGTTTAGCAGAGTTTTGGGTGCAAACATTAAAATGCAAATGGTAATGTCAGGCATCATGTTTTTCTGTCCCATGTGCCTGCATATCAACTTTCAACTTTCAGTTTTAGCCTTTTATAGCTACAACTGTGAGGCTTTCTTAAAGAACTTCATTAAGCTATCTATGTATAGAGTTGTCCTGGTTTCAGCTAGGGTAGAGTTAATTATTTCTCAGTAGCTGTAACAGTGCTGTGTTTTGTCTGTCAAATAATTTAAGTAAAGAGTCGGAGACTGGGGGTTTGAAAGACAAGAGAGAGAAAGTTACTCTGTTTTCTTAAAATTTACTTGTGGAATGACATCTCACCCTTTTCTGATACATCATGGTTTCAGTTCTACAGGAGACTATCATGGGTGTGATGAAAGATGATGAGACATCTAAACTTGTCTGCGTATTTCTTGCATAAGGGGAAAGAGAATGCCCAGGCTGACACAAAAAAACCCACAAACCAAATGAAAACTAAACCAGGCTTTAGAAGGAGGGGTCACGAAATGAGTATGTGTGAAGGTCAATTAGTCTTCAGTCCTACAACAGTATTACGTGATGAGGAAGTGAGTTTTGCAGCCGACCAGCCTGGAGTTAACCTATGGGTAGAAAATATGTTGCTGATGACCTATTCTTGCATAGATTTTGCGTGTTATGGAAAGTTTAACATAACCATATGTATAAAACCACAGAGAGCATTTCTTTTCTAAGAATAACAAAGAAATGTAGTTGTAGTTGAAGTCGGAAATCTTCTAATATTTAAGAAATAGTAAAACCATTTGCTGTTTTAAATACATTAAGATGCTTTGATTGCACATTTTACTAATTTAAAACTATAGCGTATAAAGATAATTGTGCTCTCTACTGCACACTGTTGTTCCTTTGTTTTACATTTTAAAAATTCTAGTTAAGTACTACCAATGCATTTTTTGTTTATGTACCATTATTGGGTTAAGCCTAAAATGTCAAAATTCCCTTCTTGTGTATGTACAGTGTTTTCCAGTTTCTTTTTTTGCCTTGCTGTGCTGCTCGCAATTTTACACAGAAACCTTGGTTCAAACTTAGTGCTCTAACTGCTCTCTTTCCATTTTTCTATTTCTTTTCTCTAGACCTTATAATTTTTTACATCTGTCATACATACTTCTCTGTATTTGCTCTCATTATATGCAATTTTTACTCAGTAGTATCTGGATTTAGATCTTCCAAATTTTTAACCTTTTTTGTTAACCAAGCATCAAAAGCGTACCATAAGAGAGACAAAAAGGAATTTTTTGCTTGCCTCTGAAGCCTTTCAGAGAACCAGGGTCCTCAGAGATTTAGGAAAACTAAGAATCCAAACCTGACTTGGTTTGGATCCATAAGTGACTGCTGTACTTGCAGGGTACATACAGAACCAGCTCATCCAATGACTCCTGACACAGGCTGCCTAGTTTAGTGAACTGACTCTCAGGAGTTATTAGGGCCTCATACAGCCATGTTGGAGATCTTAAATGGACTGACATAGATTTCTCTGAGGTCTTTTAATGTCCACAAATACAGGAGTCCAGTTTCTGTAAAACATGTAACATGGAAGCCAGAAAGCAAAGGGTGTAGCCTGTATCTCCCTCACACAGGAGCCTTGGGCCTTAAGTTCCATGCAAAGCAGCTGCCTGAGAGCTTGGAGACCACAAGATGCCAAAAAACTTAGGAGATCCTGGAGACCTGGATTTCCAGCTGTTTGGCAGCTCATCAGGCAAGAAGTCAAGGATTCTATGAAAATTAGAAGCCAAGGAGCCTGGCAGGCTACTCACCAGCCATCTGGCTGACAAGAGAAAAGATGAAGAGACATGTTGGTTATTTAGCCTGCTTTTCTGCCTGGTTTCTGTCAAAACTTTTCAAGAAGTCGTTGTGTTCTTATGGAAGGTTTTGGTTCCATTCCATTAGCATTTTCTGATGGAATACTGTTCCACTGGAAAATATTTGACCAGCTTTTCTTGTAGCTTGGTTGATTAACAGCTGCACATGCTAGTCAACAGCTTGTTGTGAAGCTTCTTTACTTTTAAATCTGATTCACTAATTGGATTTTAAAAATCTATAAAAGGTTTAAACCCCATCCTTCTCTTTTTTTTCCTCTCCCTTCTTTGTTTTTCCTTTTTGTCCATGTCACTCTTTTCCTGTCTTTACCCTCTCACTTGCCACTGGGACTTCTGTAGGCCTTAAAGCAAGAAAAGGGCATGGAGATCATTGTATTTCATTTGTTACATGATATATACCAGAGGATTTCAAGCAATCATTTTATCTAGTGATGAAACTTTTGATTGAACTAAAACATATTTTATACTTCATGCTACTTATTCAGATTCTCAGTGGTCTGTAAACTTTCATCTTTTCCAACATGTAATGGTGAGTGTTACAACATGATATGATTGCCTTCTTATATCCTACTCTATTTCTGGAACCATGCCAGACATGCAAAGACAAAAAATAACTGTTTTAACAGCTTCTTAGTTGGTGTTGTCACTGCATTGATTGTTTAACTAGACCGTCCTCAGAACATTCTAATATTGCTGTCTGCCCTTCTACAGTATTAAATTACATTACATTAGTGATGACTATCTCATTAACATATGAAGGATTATAAGAAGTTTGCTTAGACATGTTTGAATTCAATTCAATTCAAAACAATTGAAATAATGTGCTTCTAGTTATTCAGTATTATTTGTTTCTCATACATCTATTACTTAAATGCTCCTCAAAATAATCTTAAATAATTGAGAAAACTGTGGCATCAAAGGACTTTGATATTCATTGTTTCACTGCTTATATGGAAAAAAAAAAAAAAAAGGCTTTTGGCAAACACCCAGGACTGAATTTCAGGTATAGTCTGCCAGACTGAAAAATAAGAAAAACAACAGCTAGAAGGACTACTAAAAGTTGCATTAGTGACTAGGTAGACTTTTTTCCCCCAACATTTTTAGAGAACCTGCATTGCATGCCTTCTTGGGCTGTATGCTTGGATAATTGACTTCACTTTGGTTTCTTGAAACTGTCAAGAGCAATACAGTTGCCAAGTGTGCAATGATCAAATCCCTGAAGAGAGAGAGCAAATTCTAAGGAGGAATTCTGTTCTTATAGAGTAGCATTGGAATCATGTCAGAGCAACTCTGCTTTGTTGCTTTGGCCTTAGTTGCTTCTTTGAGATAAAGAGGACTGGAAAATCCATCTTTATTGTCTGCTGTTGTTTTCCTAACACATTGTATTTTCTCACAAAAGAAAAGTTGTAAGATGTAGGGAAGTAGTTTCATCTTACAAATGCTTCTTCATCTGTTCTGCAACAATGGAAGCCTCCATAACTGTATAGACAGAAATAAAATTAACCTTAAAATATAACGTAATTTGATCAATATTACCATTGAGTTATTTAATAAAAACAATGAATGGAAACTTCTTTATATAAATTTTGTTTTCCGTTTTCACTAAGCAGCTGTAATATATAAACTTCTTTGCATTTCTTTATTTTTAACTTTAAATTGACTTGTGCACTAGAATGGAAAGTTATTCAGTTGGGAATAGCAAATGGAAAGCTGCCTTCATTAAAGAAAAGGTAGTTTAAAGATGACTCTTGATAACTGAAGTTTGTTTGCCCAGCCATACCATTGCTTTTTTGGGCAAAAATGATTCAACTTGACAAATTGGCTTTGACTCCTTAAACTTTTTAAGATGTCCTGAGAGTGAAATATTACTTGTCTTCAGTGGAGAAATTTTATCTTTCAAGTGGAGTATATTTTTAAGATAAATACCATGTGATTTTGGAATAATGTGTTTAGCTTTAAATCTTTCAAATAAAGAAAACAGTTTTCACTTTGGAAGAAATAAGAAAGGAATTATGTTATGAAAGAATCTAGTAGTTCTTCTATGAGACCTGTATGTCTCAACTTAAGACTGATGAACTTTATTTATTTAATGAAAACAAACACAAAAAACATAGCATATCATGATGAGAAAATTCAAAAATCCCAAATGTTCGCCTTGTATAAATACCACAAAGATTAAGTCCTGCAAATACCATAATAGTTTCTTCTCTCAATTTAAAAAACTGTGCAAATCTGGTCTGTCTCATAGTATTTTTGCTCTTGGCTGAAGCCAATATAGAAACAAGTGAAAAGGGAAAATTAACTGAATCTTGTTAATAGTCATGCAGGCCAGCAAGATGCAAGTATGTAATAAAGAGTAGGTGGATGAGGCTTTTATTAACACAGCAGGTAACCTTTCTGGCCTCAGCATCTATGCCAGATAGGTACGTTTTTACTGCTGGAAATTTGCTAAGTCCTCCCCTTGAATCCAATTTTAAAATAGCATTTCTCATACTTTCTGAGGATAAAAACTTCCACTACTTAGAAGTTGTGGTCACGTGAAGTCATGAAAGATTCTGTTATCTCTTCCTTTCTTCTTTAGCCACTTGCAACATAATTGAATAATCCATGTTTTTTCATGGATTTTTCATAACCTCAGGTTAAATGTTGCATTAAAAAGTATAATAATGATGAAGATATAAAATGAAAGTATCTCCTGTTAATACAATAAAGCCTTCTTCCACCTTTCAGAGTTTTTTTACATTTTTATGACTTCTTTAGATGTCTTTGCATTTGGCTTCTTACTTTTTTCAGTTCAGGAAATATTATTGTTAAAACAGATGCATTCAACCTATCGTTACCACAGGCATGAAGATATGTACAATAAAATTATCTGTTTTATTGCTTGTTAGTGATTTTATCTATGTTTTTCTCTATAAAGACAGTTTCTAGGCTTTATTCTTAACTTTTTCCCCCCCCTGTCTGATTCTACCTCAATAGCCTTGTCAGGACAACCAAGAAATAAGATTTTGTCACAGTAGGTAAGGGAGTGGGACACATGGATAGAACGTAGTATAGATAAATATGAAAGCTTAACACACACCAATAGCTGGAAATGACAAACCCTTTGGGTTGATAGACACAGTAAGTTGTTAATTAATTTGGAAGGTGGAATTTAAAGATTACATTTTTTTTCTAATTGAAACAAAAAGTAAAGAAATATTTCCAAAGACATGTTATATATTCTCTTTTTTTCTTATGTTAACAAAAAAAGTATAAATAAAAATGCCTGAGAGTATTTTAAAGCTAAAATCACAGAAGTTCCTTTACACTATGAGCAGTATCTGATAATTAATGTAAAGAACATAGATTCAGAAGAATTCACTTGTGGCCTCTGCACTCACAGGCACAACTTTATATAAATTCTTTTTGAAATATTGAGGTATGGCAATTGAACATAATAAAAACACATATTTCAGTTTAAAAATAGAAACGTAGAAATATATTGTACAAAGCAAGTGCATGGTTTTGCCTGCATGATACAAAAACATTGTGTTTGTTGTTTAAATTTCTCTGAAGAAAAAAGAAATCTTGTACATAACAGAATGGATTTTAAAGCTCTCATTTTGGTC
This sequence comes from Illadopsis cleaveri, assembly GCA_013399915.1. Lineage (NCBI taxonomy): Eukaryota > Metazoa > Chordata > Aves > Passeriformes > Timaliidae > Illadopsis > Illadopsis cleaveri. The sequence continues at coordinate 208,227 of VXBB01021847.1, read as the reverse complement.
CTTCTTTCCACTCATTGTTCTTCAGATTTCTTGCTGTTTTGCTTTTCTCTTTGTCTTGCACAGACCACCAGACTACACCCACAATCACATTTGGGAAACTTCCCTGACATGTGGTTTCTGCAGTTTCCCTCTGCTTTTCATCACTGGTAGAAAGTTCTGTCCTTGTGTTTACTTGGTTTCACAGATGATTATTGAAACTCTTTTCTTTTTCTTACTGCTGAATTGTTTATATGTTATGTCTTTAGTGGAATGTGCTCCATTACAAAATGTGAAAAGTATAAGCTTGTCAGAAGAGAAATTCAACAAATAGGGTTGTAATCACCTGAAAAGAAAATATGTACAGGTAGAAAAATATAAAATGTTGATACTGGTCCATTAAGATGAGATAAAAGCTATCTTATCTCTTCATGGAATATCTTTGAAAAGCAGGAATATGTAGATATCTGAACCATGCAGAGACACAGAATCATGTTCAAGGCCCTCTAAAATCTTACTCCTTGTACTGTAGCATTTACCTGTTGAACGGAAGCCTTTCTCATCTGTTGAGGCAATATTTATACACAAGGTAATGTCGTAGTGACCTTCAAAGATTGGAAGTAAATATAAAATATTTCATTTTCTTTTCTACTCTCGTGTCTAGTAAATTAGCTTCTAGCCCTTGAATACATGTAGATAAGAAATTTGTGTGTAGAAAGCTTTCTCAGTAACCCATTACGTATCACTTTGGGTCAAATTTTAAAATTTCAAGACCAACCTGAAAACTGATATGGAGAAACAGTGTTTTAATTCAAGTGATTGTCTGTAGATGCATTACATTGTGGTATGCATACACCAGCAATTATAGAGGAACATTTATGCTGGTGTATCCATGGGAAATGTTCTGTAAGCCCACCTGCCTCTACATGCAGCTCACATGGTAATAGAGTGGCAGGGCATTGCCCTTCCTTGTCTTTCTCAACTGCTTTTCTGAGCCACAAACCTGTAATGTCATTCTTCTGCATTTAGATTCTATTTTAATTTCTATAAGGACCTCTGTTATGTGTTCATTTTGGGGGTTTTAGGACTTCTGCATGAAGTTTGCTCTTGGTTGCTGCCTTTTTTCCACATGCTGTGGCTTCTGTTTTTTACCCTTACTCAGTTTGGCTTTAACCTCTTCCTTCCACTCTCAAGATTTGTTCTGCCTGTGGCAAAAAATGTTTCATTCCCAACATGCCTACCCACGGCTTTTGCTTTCTGTGAGGATGCAACATGACAGCTAAGAGTTCTGTTTGACATTTAGACCCAGAACTAAAAAAAGATGAAACTGCAACATCTTATGAAATCTTCATTTATCAAGTCCATGATTTGATGGATTTGCTCAGCAGAGCTAACATAATACAGTTGGACCCTACTCTGTTCATAAATCAGCCCCCCAGAAGAAATAAATATAATCAAAACCATGCTTCGTCTTCAGGGTCACTCCCTAGCCCTAGGAAAGTTCACATAATCCATGTTTGCGCTTACATGAAGTCCAGAGAGTTTCAGGAGAGTGCCTAGTAGTTTTTATTCAAAGTTCTCCTATTGATCTGCTGAAAGAAATAAAAAAAAGTAATTCCACTTGCAGCCCTTTCTTTTCATCCCTGCACATTTATCACCATTGAGGAGAACAAGCTGAAATTTATCCTATGAAGTTACTGCCAAGCATTTGACTGCTTGACTGTTGTTTCAATGTAATAACAGTTTGACACCAGACTGTCCAATGCCATCTTTAGATGTGCCACCATAACATCACTTCAAGAAGTCTGTGCTCAGGAAATTTCTAAATCAGAGAGAGTGCTTTCATATTGAATAACCCTTAATGGATTTTCTTTTTTTCTTTGAGTTTGCCTAACATATAAATTTTTTGAGACCCACTGCAGTCCTGCTCCAAAGACTTCCAGCTTCTCAACTGTACATTGTTTAAAACCAACTTTTTGATTCTGAACATGCCACCTACTAATTCCATCAGATGATCCCAGTTCTCCTAGAAGAGAGATCCTGGTGTGCCCCTCCCACTCTACTCAGGGTTCTGTACTTCTATATCACACTGCTCTTTCTTTTAATATCTTGAGTGTCCTAGTTGGTTAGTCATTCCTTCTACAGAACAGTTCCCTACTGCTGATTATTCTTGTTGTCATTCTCTAAACCTTTTTTAATGTTGTGATAAGTTCTTGAAGATGGTAAAAATGGACCAGATCTGCCCACTGTATTCAAGATCAAGGCACACTGTTTTCTATTTCATTTTTATGGGCAAACTTATACATTTTTCCAGGGTAGTTTTTGCGTCCTTCAGTCACATTTTACATTGATTTTTCATACTCTGAGGTGCATTGTGGTTCTCCCGCAGTTGGTCACTTGTGTAACTTTCCCTCTTAAATATTCCTGAATACTCATTGGAATTGATACAAGAAAATAATGTTGTCATTCCTTTGTCTTAGCTGTCAGACTAAATGTAGGAAACAGGAAGAGACACTTTGAGAGCTTAAAGTGTCTGTTGCTGTGTTAGATGCCCTACGGTGTGCAAGGCACCCATCTGGCCACTCTGATACTACTGATAAGTGAGACTTGCACCCTTCTAAAGTGACAACTTGAGACTTTTATACCCTGAGGTATGAAAAATGATAAATGATAGATACCTTTATTTAGGCATTGAATTTCTGCCTGTATGGTGGTATGTAAAACAGTCTCTCATACATCAATCAAAAGAGTTCCAAGTTCCAAATTAGCCATATTTCTTGGTGAAGGCAACACCACAATAGCTGCAGTTTTGAACAAATATGTCATGCCAATCTCTTTTTTAAACATTTGCATATAAATACTGATTGAATATTTAAAAACTACGTTTCTTTTGATTCTCATTTAGAATTCTGGGGAAATGGTTCGATCATTTGTTGGCGGCTTGGAACTCATAGTCAATTTGCTAAAATCAAAGGATAGAGAAGTTTTAACAAGTGTATGTGCAGCCATTGCAAATATAGCTAAAGATCAAGAAAACTTAGCTGTTATGACAGATCATGGAGTTGTCCCTCTGTTGTCCAAGCTAGCAAACACAGTAAGTAACATTTAAACATATCAAACAAAACACTGGAATTTCTTACGTCAGACTGCATTATGCCCAACTAAAAGGTTATGACAAGAGTAGTAGATTTTTCAGCGGTTACAAGAAAGAGCTGTAGAATCATTCCTCTATGGGACATATATTGGACATGAAAACAGTGTGTCTGCTACTAAAATTGATTTGGAAGATGAGCTTCATTTTAATAGTTACTGTTGCAGCATATTGCTTTTGAGAGGTGCAGCTGCCATATGAAAAAAGCACAAAGGGTTGAGAAAACAATAAATCTGAACATGCAGAAAAATCTCACTGATGGGACCATATTTTACATTTTAATGCTATCTTATCTCATTTCCATTCAGTCCAAAAGTACCTTTGGAATAATATAAAAATTCACAGCACTTGCTATAAAAAGAATATTAAGGGACTTTAATAGCTCTATGCCTTACAGCTCTCTCCAGTTTTAATTGTACTGCAATTAAATTGGGATGCCTTAAAGATGTGTGGGAATGCATTTCTGCTTTCTGATGAATTTTTTGTTCTGTGTGTTGACTTTAATTTGTTATGTTTCTACTTTCTTCAGAACAATAACAAGTTAAGACGTCACTTAGCAGAGGCCATTGCCCACTGTTGTATGTGGGGCAGCAATAGAGTTGCCTTTGGAGAGGCCAAGGCTGTGGCTCCTTTAGCACGTTACTTGAAGGCAAAGGATCCATTAGTTCATAGAGCTACAGCTCTGGCTTTATATCAGCTTTCTGAGGATCCCAACAACTGTGTCATCATGCATGAAAATGGAGTGGTGAAGGTGAGCTGGAAGCTTTTTCTTCTTTGGGGTTCAAACTGTTGAAGAAGTTTGGCATGGTCAAGAATAGTGATCTTCAATTTGAAATTGTTCTTGGATACTGCTATGTACCTCAAATTTTCTAAACTTTATCCTAAAAATGTTTGGTTAATTAGTGAATTAGGAAACAGGATTTTGGTGCCAAAATATTTCAGCTAGGTAGGTTTTGGAATAGAAGTATTCCACGTGACATTCACCTTTAGAGTACTTGACTCTGACCTAGACTGGTAGTGACATGACATCAGCATTTTGTCATTCTCAAGTGACATTTGCTAAAGAAGTTGGATTATCTTAATGGATGGTTGCCTAATATGGCAGTATGTCACCTAGACATGGAGTGTAACTGGATTTCAGGACAAATAAAGATAGAATAATACAAAGGCTTAGTTTACCTGGAGCTGTTTTGGTGAATTCTGCCTTTACTTATAAAATTCTTATTTTAGGGGTTAAGCATAATCACATTCTGCAAAGATCTTATCCTAGAACAAAATTTTCTTTCAAAAAGATTTTTTCAGCAAAGTTTTGTCTCACTGGTTGAAGGCAGAAGAGTTAATTCCTTTGGCACAAGGGAGATGAGCATTATGGCTTTAGAGATGGAGATAGTAGGAGTTCTCAATTTTCATAAATTCCCTGCAAGAGTCACTGTATGCAGACCTTTAATTGTACTTGATGTTCAGGTAAATGTATTTACAGTAAGAATTGATTTATAATGCAGTGTTATTATTAATGTTGATTTTATGTCTGCATTTATGATAGTGTACTTCATTGTGAGCAGTTTCAGTTCTGACATAGTCAATGGTCGTAAATTATCATGTGTTTATCTGTAGCTGGCTTTAAAGGATCCACTGGTCAAATATACTTAAATATTCAGTTTAAGGGCCAGTACTTGAACTTACTCAAATCTAAGCTACTCTTCCAGCACTGGAGAGTAACACCTACCTACCACAGTTGCATTATATTGGCTATACAGCCAATAGCATAAAGGAATATATGCTGTACTACAGCATTAGCACTTTTTGACTTTTTAATCTTGCTTCTCTCTCTGTTCAACTGGCACAATCCATTTTCTGACCTCCTGTCATCTGTTTTCTTTCATTTTATTATGCAGATTTCAGATTTTGTAAGTTGTAGCACACTGATTCTGATGATGCACTTTTAGAATAATTCCACATCACTCTAAGTTCACCTTCATTTTTCAGTCCTAGTTAAAGTTAATAAAAAGCATTAATTTTTACTTCTAGATAAATAGAGTTGTAGAGAAAAATATAAGTAAGTGTTTAGTGTTTTTTATTATTCACAATATTCTGGATTTTCCAGATGTGCTAGTCCAAGTGCTTTTGTTCTGTGTGGCCAGAGCTGAGCTGATCATGAAGCAGATCAACACATGCACCATGACAGCTCAGGGCACAGATGACCAATCCACCAACACTTAAGAACTTGACTCCCTTGTTGGCACTGTTGGAATTGCCGTCAAGAACCAATAACTGGAGTTTCAGAAAGGCTAGAGAGGCATTGCCAGATGGCAAGGAGAGTGGGTGGAGATTTAATTGTACAAATACAAGAGTCAGTACTGGGCTGAGTCTTGCCTGGCCTGTTCAGTTGGTCTGCCCAGCACAGGCGAAACAGTAGTTGCAGCACTGTCTGTGCCATTGGATATCTTTGCTCTGTGCTTTGCAGTAATGACAGAATGCCTGCATGTTTTCATTCTTCTGGCCTTTCCAGTGAATATCTGACTGAAAGAATACTTTATATTTACATAGAGGACCAATCATATTTTTCTAGGAAACTTGTTTGGATTCGTTTAATTTTTTTTTTTCATCTTTTACCAGATATCTGGTGTTTCAGTGATCATGCACTGTGGGATTAATGTCACAGTCTCTGTAGTTGTGACTGGGTTGCAATACATGCCTAATCCCAGGTGTTCTTCAGCACATGTTCGTGTGCTGTGTTCACATACAAAGAATGTGTGATGCTTCAGGGAAACATTTAGCCTGTGTGAATGACAGAGTTGCTGAGTGCTTTAACAGTTGGTCAGAGATTTTCTCAAAGCATTAAACTTTCTGACCATTACCTATTCAATGCGTGTATACATGTTTTTGTCCGGGAAACCAGTAATAAAATTATAAACAGATAATAATTTCAATCAGATTGTTGTATTTCACATTTTGCTACTGCTTCAAACCTCGTTTTCTAATCACAAAACAACAGTTGTGAGAGAACCAGTGCTGGAAATTTCCACCTATTTGTAAGTGGACCCAAAATCCATTCAGTTTTCTCCAGTGAGTCTATATGATAAAAATCTTGGGAAGTCACTGGTGTATGTCAGCTACCATATGAAATTCTGAGGAGACAAACGGGGATTTTGGAGGAAGTTTAGAAAGTCAGTTTATGAAGTTTTTCTTTTATGTTCAGTTCCTTGATCAGTGTTCTTATGACCAGGAATGGAACAATGGTTATGACCTGTGACAGATGAATAAATGCTTTCTTTCTACCAAACACCAGAACATACTTGCTCTTTCTCAAAAATTCATGGCTGTGCTAGAAAATAGATTTGCATTTTCAAAGATCCAGTAATGACGTGTGGGACACTAGACAGCAGGAGAAATAGATATCAGAGAAAGGAACAGATATCAATTTGAATTCCAGATTGGAGATAACCATCCACAAACCAAGGGAGAAGAGAAATCCAGTGAGGGTTTGGCAGTTTACAACTGAGATAAGCAGGAATATCAGGCAACATTCTTGATGCTTGGAGTCTGTCACCAGAAGAGAAATAGGAAAATTCACAGGCAACTGAAGGCAGGATCAAGCCAGCACCACATTCTTCATGGAAACAGCAGAACATTTCCCTTAAAGCTCTTGCAGAGGAGCAAAGATGTCCACCTATATTTGCCTGCTGCTGAACCTTAGAACTATCAAGCTCATTCATGAAAAAGATGTCTAATTGTGAGTAAAGAGTACAGGTTTCTTGTGAGAGATGCCCTTGTAAGACAAATTGTAAAAACACTGGGGAGGAAATGGGAGACTGAGGAAGTGCAGTTACTTTAGTAGTGAAAAGATGAATGTAAACATGTTTTAAAAGAAGAAGTAAAGTCATCAGAAGATGCTAAAAAGCATTGAAATCATTCTACAGACTATGTCAAGATAATACAGTGCTACTCTGTGCTGCAGTCACTCTTTTTCTTGGTTATGTTGGCAAGCTGTAGATCTGGATTGTTTCTGAAGTGAGTTAGTGAGGATGGTGGTGTGATAGGACAGGCACTCATGCAACTGCTCATAATAGACCTTCTAAAAGGCTGCAGAATTTAAAAATATTCAAAGTATATACAAGTGAAAAACATGTAGCTGATTATTCCTGGTCATTCTTCCTTCACCAATGAAGGAAGATGAAAAAATCTCTTGTGGCAATTAATTTCTGCTATTGCAGAAGTTAATTTCTGACTTTGTAAGTGATATAAAGGATTTGGTTTTGTGGATTATGGTGATGACAATGATGATGGTGATTTCTGTGTAAAGAAGGCCTAGGAAGTTTGAATGGCCTCATCATCTACAGAGTTGAGGCTAGTCTTTTATTATGAGACTAATGAGACTGAGCAGTCTCTGAGGAGATTATTAAAATAATGAAAAAAATAAGAGCAAGAGAAAATAAGCTGCCAAAGTCAGGCTGTGGAAGAACAAAATTAATCAAATTAGTAATTCATCTTAACTTTAAGTGTTTACACTGTGCACATGCCAAACTGAAATAGTCATCCCTATTCTTATAATAGTCAAGGAAGAAGAATAGATTTTTTACTGTTTAATCTCTTTTAATTTGGTAATTTATGCAAAGATAAGGCACCTTGGTTTCTACTGGCAATATTTTCTGGACTCCTTTGGCTCTAATGACAGTGCAGGTTCAAAGGTCAGATCAGCACATCTATGCTGTAGGTATCCATGTTTAATGGGGTGAATCCCATCCAAGGCAGTGGAGAACTTTTAAAAATGAGCATACAGTCCATTTCATTATTAGATAGGAATGACAGAATTCTGAATATTAGTGCAATAAGAAAGACCTATTAAAAATACTAATTTTTCTTTTCCTAGAAGAATACAGATGAGTTGAATTTATATGCTATGATGGTGATGAAAGTCAATCTGCCCAGCCGTAACTGAAGCACACTTCGAATATGATCTAATAATGCCAGATGTTTTAAATTAGTGGATCTAACTAACTTGAATCCAAGGATTTTGAAAGAGATCTTTGGAGTATTAAGGATGGATTCCTTTCATCTAACTTTGGCCACTTTTAGGTATGGAGTTTAAAGTAGTCTAAACTAAGACACCTTCTGTAGGCAATGGAAAGAGAGAGACACCTGCAGACTTATCCTAGCTGAAAATAGGTGCCCAAGATATCTGCAAGGAATAGACTCATGAAAGTGCCTAATTTTCTCCACTGAATGTAGAAAGGACCTAGGTGACTAACTCAGACTAAACAGCTAGCTTTCAGGCAGCTGAATTTAAATTAATATTCTCCTGGATGTTGATTTTCAACAAGCTTGTGGTACAGGGGAAGTTGCAGGGCTGGAAGAGGGGTAATATGCCAGTATTTTAAAAGCCTGAGTAAGATTATAGTCTGGTAAACTGGACACTGTTCTCACATTACATAGCTGTAGGTCCATACGTTATAATACTGGAAGGATCATTTTAATGACCAAGTCTGACTAGTCTTGCTCATGCAGAGCAGAGACATTGCTTCATTTTTTTCTGTTTGGAATAGAGTATATCTTTTAGAAAAACACTGACTCTTTACTTAAAAAATTCCAGCAATGGAAAATCCACCAGAGACATCATAACTTGTTCCAGTAGTTAAATACCTTCCTCATAAAAACATTTGCACCTTATTTGTAGCCTACAGTTTCTCTAGCTTTATCTTGTGCAATTACATGTATGATACTTTTGCTTGGTAAACTGACAAGCCCTACATATATTCTGTTCTCATATACGTTCTTATTGAAAAAAATTAAATTGTGTGTCTCATTGTCATATTTTTAATTAGCTAGGCAAGGGTAATCGCTGATGGAATTTCTATATTTTTAATTCTTTAATTATATTTGTATGTCAGTTCTGAATTTTTTATTTTTGAACTTCCTTTTTGGACTGAATTGCAACATACTTCAGAACGAAATTCAGTATTCCAGTAATATCTGCATGAATACTTAAATCAGGTAAAATAACTTCCCTGTTTCTTTGAACATCAGAGATTTTCTTTATTGTGTTTGACCACAGTATTGGTCTCAAAGTTCATATTTGGCCAATTTTCTACTTTGATTTTCATGTCTTTTTGGAACTGGATCCCCAGGTTAAACCTTTGCATGCTATAATGTTGGCCTTCATGCACAGAGGTAAAAATCACCAGTGAATTTAGACCTTGTGATACAAGCTGATTTTTTTCATGTGATTACATCAGATTTTAATTTTTGTCAAAACACTTTATAAATGTCAGATGACTTAGCTCTCATTTTTATAAGAATAATTCACTATTCAAAAGCAGCCAAAAAATGTGTTCAAGCATTTTATTGTTTTAGAAAGGCAAATATTCAGAGACCAACACAGTGACTTTTCTTGTGAAGCCTTTAAAACAAAATATTGCCTTTCCACAGCAGAGGATTGCAGCTTTGGCAGAGATAAGATTCATTAGAAAACTGAAGGAGTTTATTGGCTGAGAAAGTGGTAAATACTTTTGAATTATAGAGACACAAATGTGTTAAGGTCTGTGAAAAGAAGACCAGTGGCTTTGATTGTAAAGAGTAAAGCTAAAAAATGCCTGTTCTGCCTGCCAATGAAATTCTGCCTTTGCAGGTACCCAATCAGATGGTAAATAAATATTCTAAAACATTTAAGGAGATCTTCCCACTGAGGTGATTTTCAGTATCTCATACGAGGATCCTTTGATGTTTTGACTTGAAATTTCTGCTTGAATTCTGAACTAATTAGCTAAGAAATAGTAAAGTTATTAACTTTTCTATTTATACTTTTTTTCTGTGTGCTGTGATGATGCTTAAAGGCATTGAAGACAGATAAGAAGTTCACTTTGCTAGGGAGTGATGTGTACCCGCACGAGAAGAAGATAACTCCAGAAGAGTTTCAATTTAAATGTAACACACAACAAGGTGGAGATGAACAAACAGATAGGACTGGAGTGCTAGAAAAATTATGTAAAATATTTATATGTTCATATTTGGTAGTTTAAGCAAACCAGGATACATGTTTTTACTGCTAATTCATAGCTGCAACTTGATCATCTTAAGTAAAATGTAAATAACGAATACTGACTGTAAGCTTTTTGTAAAAATCTAGAACCACTGGAGAGTAGCCAGTCACCCAGACTTTAGGGCGCTCGCACCATATGGGAACCATAACTGGTGCTGTTGGCAGGTTTTTCCATGTGTGTGCCTGTACTGAAGGCTACATGAAGTGAAAGTAAATTAGTCTTTGTTGAGCTTTGCATTGTTCTGAGCAGCTTTTATTTTCCAAATTCATTTACAGATATTTTTCTGTGCTGCACTATTAAAAGTCAATTTTCTCTAGTTCTTGTTTCATTGTGCGTACAGAACTAATTATTTTTGGGCCAGAGGAACCATTAACCTAATGATTAAGGTACCTGAAATGCAGATGATCAGAGTTTTCATTCACGTTCTGATGCTTTTTTATCAGTTATCATTCAGGTTCTGATACTTTTTGTTATTGAAAGTGTCTATCCAACATACCTATGCTTAGAACTGATCTTTAACCTTACTGTGGTCTGGTTTATGCTTTTATTTGCCCAACATGGAGGAGCTCTGTTTTCTTGTATTACAAATGGATGCCTTCTGGAATATCAGTTGTGGTAGCTTATTAGAACATCACCAGGAGTGCTGAAAAATAAATTTCAACTGCTTAGTACAATAAAGTGGGCAAAGAAGACACTCATGCCCTAAGAATGGAACTTGATTTGTATAATCATACCTTTTAATATTCTTTTAATTTAGCCTTTTCATCAGGGTACAGCCTGAAGAGATGCATGGGAAGGGAGGTGGGGAGAGGATGGATGTGTTCAGCTTGAGCTTGTTGGTTGGTTGGTTTTGGTTTATTTGACAAAGAAGGTATAACAGCTATAATGTATCTTCTGAATCCTATGTGGAGTTTATAGGAGGTATTTGTGCTTTTTGAATTCAGTTCTTAGTGGCAGAACAGTCAGGCTCTTTTATTCCCTTGTAATATTTCAAGATACAAAACCAGTTTGTTTAACCACAGTTTCTGGAAGCTATTGTGAAATGTAGATTTCATATTTGGAAGATTTTTTATAATGACTGTGTTAAAAAATACAACTTCTGTAATTTATTGTGCAGAGCTTCCAGAACACTGATCATTGTTTGCTAAAGTCATAAATTCCTACAAGAAGTTTTGGCTAACCATTTTATGTGCAAAGACTTTCATAAGACCAGCTTTATGAAATAGATGTGAATTACAAAACATGGAAGACAATTACTAGTAATTTCTACTGAAAACATTTTGAAACTAACCTTTTATCACATACTATATTTATCTGGAGTATAGAAAATGATATGCAAAAGCACTGGCACCCACTTCTTTAGGAGTATTTGGCAACAGGTTTGATTGTTTTCTTGTGGTGGCCTTTGGTGAGAACATTAAATACACAATATGGAGTTTTACATTATAAAGCAAGGTTTAATATATATTTATAAATTAATCCAAAATATTTCATGTAATATCTGTGCAATTGTACTATTGCGGTATAATAGTATGTATTTGCAATTTACATATATTTATGTTGTAATTTTAAGTTTAGAAAAACCCCCTTTGTAAGTGTAACTGTAACTGTGATGGTTTGCTCTATTCAGGCTCCACAGTTCAGGCTGGAGATACGGCGCATCTGGCACATACTCCAATCTGATGCCTGTTGCTTTTTATAACAGTTGTTACAGTTCTTGGACATCAAGAAAGAGGGCACTAGATTCCAAAATTTCTGCATGTCTGTTGTCTACAGAAAATATTCCAAATCCCTTCACCCACAAATATATTGATCACATCACACTTAAATTTTGGATATAAGAGATTCCATAAACTAAGTCACATACTAGCATGTTTTATTCCATTTCAGAAGGATTAATGTAAATTGTCAATGTTACACCAGTTTCCATTGTGTTAGCAAGTGCCAGGTCGCTTTAAACATTTTGCTTACAGTTTCAGCTCCAGGAAGCAGGAGCCAGTAGCTGTTCTACCTTCATAATAAGCAAAATGTCACTATTCATAAAGGAAGGGTACTTTTATGTAAGACATTTTGCTTTTGCACCATTGACAAAGGTAATGAAGTTTGGCTTTAGTATAGATTAAGCCTCAGAGGTTAGATTACTTTTTTCAAAATTTCACATTACTGAAGTTTATGATATGTAGCAAGTGTTCTGTTAAAATCTGGCTGATTGTGGATGGGAAAAAACAGCAGCCTAAGGGAGATCAGCTTATTTTTGCCCAAACTCTGTGCTTCAGGAGATCTCTAATTTTGTAACATTTGGATAACAAACCTAGAGGCTGGCATAAAGCTCCTCTTGGCACATTTTAAACATCTTTAGTCTTATAAAAAGAAGCTTGTCCCACTAAGCTGTACGTTTGTTGGAGCTGTTTAACAGTAGCTGTGCCCTGCAGCTCTTTTAGTGATAAATGAGCCATTTCAAATAAGGGCAATTGCAGCCAACTGTGCAGAAGGAATCATTAAAAAAAAATTTAAATTGACATTTTTGAAGCTTAAAAATGCACAAACAAAGTATGCTAAATCAAAATATATGCTGCTCCTTTTAATGGAAAAGATTGCTACTGGCTAAGTCTGCCAGCTTCAATAGGTGTGCCAAAAAGCCAAGGAATCTGGCAGAATCCGCAGATAGCAGTTCCATCTTTCATCTATATTTCTTTTCTGTATTTATCTTGCTTTAGAAAATGCAGAGAATGTCTTTTCCTTCTGACTTGGCACTATTTCCAAACCACAGAAATACACAGAGCAGCTTCTTGCAATTGTTTAGCTCCTTGCACCAGTCTTATCCTTGTGACTGTGTGAATCATTTCTTTCTAATTTGGCAATAATAAGAAAGAAGAGCATTAAAATATTTTTATGTTTATGGAATAGTATTTTAGCTGAACTGTCAGATATAAAATCAGTTTTCTTAATTAAGAGACACTGGGTTTAATGTGTAAGGACTGAATGTCAGGTAATTATTTTTGACATTCAGCTGATCAAAAATAGTTGCCTTGTATGTAAGGAGCTATTCAAAGAATCTGAACATAAGAAATACCAAGAACAAAGTTCTTCCTGTGGAATCAATCACTCAGTTCAGTTTGGCTTCAAGCCCTACTAGTTGTAATCTCTCTTACGTTGCCATTGCAAAGAGCACTCTCTGGTATCTTTTAAGTGATGGGGCACAACTTATTGATATCACTTTCAAGGTAACGATGCTAAGGAAAAGCCCACTTGCAGTGTGTGGATTATGGGATGGGCTCTAGTGTTCATGTTCCTGGTTTGTCAGTGTTCTGTACTTTGGCACCACATCTAAAGACTTGATGAGGCTACCAGGCAGCACGAGCTTGATGAGAATTCTGTCCTGGCTTGAGTGAGGGCAGGGACAGGATATGAATTGCTGATGCAATTATGCTCATTTTACAATCAATTGCATGTGAAAACTAGAATGTATCTTCTCCTGGACTATAAGTGAAAGTTCATATGATTTAATTGCATTGAAAATTTGATTTTAATTAATTTTGCTTTTATCTCCAAGGGTAATTATTGGCTGTATTTATCAGCTGCTAATCAGTGCAGAATTTCTTTCCATGGTTTATGATAATTCTTGGTCTCTGGAAGCTTTAAAGAAGAAAATGTAATGTTAAAGTGATAGCATATTACCCAGTAACACTTTTTAGTTACCAATAGAGTCTGTTACACTGCAAATTACATATTACCTTTGGATTTAGAGCAACTGTAAAGCTAGATAGAAGATGCCTTTAGGCTGATTCTAGTATACTCACTGCATTTGTGTTGAAGGTATAGATAAAAATAAAAAAACTTTTCCATAGCATGGGATTGAGAAAGCAGCGGCTCATAGAGGTGATTCCATACTGTTACAGGTATGACGGTTTCAAATACTAGGATATGATACAAAAGTAGGCCTTTGTGGGAATAGAGAAAAGTTTAAAATATCAAGAAGGTCTTTAGAACACCTAAAATCAAAATTGCCCCTCTGAAGGTCCTGTCCTTCACCTGTTCTTGTCTGCTGTCTACCCTGACCACAGGCATGTGGGATGAATCCAGGTTCATTTGCTCTTTGTCTCTCTTACATTGTATCTGTGCAATCTGCACATATGCAACAGTCATTAGAGTGGATCAGCTCCTTCTCAGAATTCCAGAGAGATATAATTGCTGAACTCCAGAGGCATTATAGACTAAGGGAGTGTGTATATATCGAAAAAAGGTCTGTCATGCTTGGAATTGGATTTGTTGATCATTCATAGTATAGAGAATATTTTATTAGTCTTTTGCCTCTCAAAGCTTTTTTTTTTTTTTTCCATCAGTTGATTACTGGTGTGCAATAATCCTGTTGCTGTTTGGAAAGGTGGAATTGACCATGCTTGGATTTTAAGAAAGCATTGAGCAGCACTCTTCACCAAAAACACTTAAAGAAATTAAAATGCTATGTTATGAGAAGGCAGAGTCCTAGAGAGGATAAATAACTGCTTAAAACTCAGGAATCAAAGTATAGGAATTAGGATGAAGTTTTGGAGCCAGAGAATCTTGTCATTTACTGTTTCATAAATGATAATGGGAAGGGTGGCAAACGATGAGATTGCAAACTGCTGACAATACAGTTCTCCATGATAAGTGCAGACAGAGTCAATTGCAAACTGCAGTTCACAGTGCAGAACCATAGAGGTCAAATCTCCTGTGCAAGTATGTCACAGCTCAGTGCAAAGTTTTTCTCTTTCATGGATTTACTACACTGAACAGTTTCACACACTGCACATGCAGCAGTTGCAGAGGGACTGCTGGTAGCTATGGTTAGAACTGAAAAGATGTCCAAATTTTTGGGTGAGGCAATAAAGTCCTTGCAAACAATTTGGACAGAAAAATTTTCAATGTAAGATACAGTTAGGGACACCATGCAGCCCTGACTTTGTTTCTGATTGATCAGGCTGCTTCTGTTAATCTTTCTGCTCTTTTTGGTCTCATAATCCAAGAATCCTCATAAAATTTGCAGTTTTGTGTAGGTGTTATTTATCCTTAAACTTTTGTTGGAGTGTGGGGGGAGAAACTGATAGTCTGTTTAATTCTTCCGCATCAGAAATGCATATGAGGGAATTGTATTTTGAGATACCACTCTTTCACAAAATTTACAATATTCTGCATAAAGATACTTCTGTTCAGAGAAGGATGTTAAATTCCTTAATTGTCATCATGAATCAAGCCCATGATGCACTGTTTAAATGAAAAAGTAGCCTGTTTGAGTGGGGAGCTGATGAAGTAGAGAGTATATTCCCCGTGTGGGAGTAGTACTTTGTCTTAAATCATCTTCCACATACTGTTTTTATTAGGCAGCAGGATGCCTCGAACATACTCACCCACGAATGCCCAACATGTGGTCAGTAATGCGCTTCACTAGTGTTGTGAAATAATGTCTGGGGTAGCTGGTTAGCTCCAGCCATTTCCTCCTACTCGAGACACAATGTAACCACCACACCAGGTTTAAATTGTGATTCTTTTTACCTTTTGCAGTAGCATTCAGGTAGAAGGTTCACGTGACTTTTTTTCCTGTGTTAAAACACAGAGTTGCGTGGTTTTAGAAAATTGATTTTCACATCTTCCCCCTCATGCTTTAACCAGCTTTAGCAGAGCTTTTATGCATGTGGTACAACCTCCACCTGCCCAAGCACAACTATAACTTTCTTTTTCTAGAACTAAAAAAGCTCAAGCAAATGAATAAGCCAAAAACATTTCCAAAACCTGAAGCTTGGAATTGAAGTTGAAAAGTTAATTAAAAAAAATAAGGAACAGGGGTTTTTTTCTAATCAGAGAAACGTTTTAAATTTAATTTTTATTAATTAATTTTTCATTCCGTACTTCATGGTTTCATCTTTAGGAAGGGAAGGAAGCAGATCAAGGTCTCTAGTATTTATGACATTCAAAAGTCAGACAGGTATTATTACTTGCTTATTTGCATGCAGCACAGTATTTTTAAAAGTCTCTGATCTAACAAATCTTCCAAAAGCCAGCAGCCATTCAAGTACTTTGTGGCCAAAATCCTTGAGTGGCTTTGGAGAGAAGTTTTCCTTATTTTTGAAAAAATATCTAACTCCCCTCTAAAGAACTGTATGCAAATCACAAATACTTTGGTTGAATATGGCCTGATTGGAGTGCTAATTCAAGCAACTCCCTTTGTTTCAATCACCAAAAAACCAAAGTAGTTATCTGTCACAGTAAGTGTACCTGGTAACGTTTTTCCACAGCACAGACTTTTTAAAAGCACACTAATTTCCGCCACTTGTAAATATATTTTATGACAGCTGACCAAACTTCATAAAGAGATTTGTATTTATTATAAGAAGATGACTCCTTAGTATAAAAAACTTGGTTTTCTCTAATAACAAAAAAGGCAGCTTGAGAATCTTGAGAAATAAATGGTATCATACATTTAATTTTCTGATACCATATATTTAGACTTACTCATCTGAATGAACATGTGTACGATACGTCTACCCTTGCCCATGAACAGCATGAACAGCCCCAGATCTTCTCTTGCTTCATCACATTCAGTGTCATATTTGTATGAGTAGAGCTGATCTGTGTTCATACCATCTATACATTTATTTACCCTGTGTTCTAATTGAACATTTTCTAGTACATTTGCTGGTCTAAAATCAGATTATATGTTGAACAGTACCACTCATCTTCCAGTTTATGTAAATGTATGCACTGTTGCCACCCCCACATCTTAAAACGTAAGACTATAGAACAGTCTTGTGTGCCACAAAAAAAACAGCTTTAAAGTACACTGGCTACTCATTTCAAATAAATGCTATTGTACAAATTCACAGGGAGAACCTTCTGATTTTATCCCCAGACTTTGATATGTAAAGTCTACTAGCAAAAGCACCTCACTGGTTTTGATTATAATGATTGTATGTAGGAAGAGAGACCTACCCTTAGAGCATTAGACCTAAAGCTATATTAACTTAAGAAATCAAAATCAGTACTTGCAATTGAATACAGAAGAGAGTTTGAAGTCAGTTCATGCATACCATTAGATCCAGCATACTTTTAAAATACTGGTACCATCACATTATGTTCTCAGATCCCTGTTCTCAGGATAAGATGCACTTGAGAGAAACATTGCAAAATTTATCAAAAGTCTGGAAACTGTAGTGTCCCTTTAATGCAGTTCAGTGTTGTCTTCAAAGACAGAATAGTTAGAGTGCATTTCAGGAATATCAGACAAACCAAAGGAAAAAAAACACATCATGTTTTCAGGACATTGCTGAGAAATCAGGCAGAACCCTTCAGAATGTCAGGGTTAATGGACAGCTTAAACCTCATTTTTTTCCTTTAACTTGCTGCTGATGGTTTATTTGCAACTGCTGCTGATTAACTTTCATATAATCTTCATATGATTGCTAGAGATAGACAAAATTATAGTATTCATATCCGTAGTAATGTTAAAAAATTTGAAACAAAACTGAATTACCAATTCTTTCTCAATTTTCTGTACTATCCCCTCAATAATGTTTGAGAAGGAAAGGTAAAAGTCATGCTCCTTGAAAATGAAAAGGAAAGCAAAGAGTGAAAAAGCAGGTAAGTATGGAAAATGAGCAGGAAATACAAAAAAGAAAGGTTGATTAGGCTTGCAATGATATAAAGGAAGGATAGTCCCCAACATGTTACTAAACCAAAGTAAATTGTGAAAGGAAAAGGACATCCATGACATAAGTTTACAGTTTTGAATGTCCATTCCATATAATAAGTAAGCAGGCTCATAATTTAATCTTAATAAAATTAATTTCCATTGAAATGAAAAATAAAATTTTGAAATGTCACTCTATTGAAATTACAAAAAAGTTCTTTATTCTCTCTATGCCACCAAAAGCCTTTAATATGTTAATCTTCTTTTGAAAACTACAATGAAATAAAAATAAAATACAGAAAGTGGTTTAAATAAAAATATGCTGTGAGACCCTGGGCTTCATCACTTTTGGATTATCAGATCTGCCTATTGTTTTTTATGGGATGAATTTCTTATCCCATAAGACTTTTTGTATATTGGAATGTTCATGATGATTGAATTCTTTCTTAATATTGAACCAAACATCTTACAGCTGAATGTAGATTCAAGCTGTCTGCCTTTAAGGTCTCCATTTAGTTCTGTATAATCATACTTTTTAAACAAATATTAGAAATAATTTTGATTATTATTTTTATTTGGCTACCTCACCTTTGCATGATATTTATAGGTAGTTAAATTTACACCTGAAATAGTTGTCAATATTCCTCTGAAATCCTCCTGTAAGTAGAAAATTGAGATGGGAAAACCCTTAAACTTAGAGTATTTTAAAGTGGTCTGCAAATTTGCAGTTTTTAAACTATTCTACATTTCACCATTTGACATTTTGTTGATTTTCTCCTTGCTACTGGTATTCACAGTTCCCTGCCCATTTATTGTGTCTTTGCAGAGAAGGAGGGCATCCTTCTCTAAATAACTTTATAAGAAAAAGACAGTAAAACACATGAGATGTAGAGAAAGTTGTAGAGTCTATTCTTATTTTGTAGCTATATGAACATTTACAAGTATGTGTGTGTGTACCATAATATAGTTCCCTTTAGGCATATAGGTTATATGTATGTCCCCAAAGTAATGCAATGCAACATTCAACCTTATTGGAGAATATGACAACTCTATTCTTATTCTGTATGTTATTATTGTGTGGTCAAGAGATTTCTTTTCAAGAGTGCTGTTCCCATTCAGATGCTGAAGAAATATGGCCCTTGTCCCAGATGTCTTTCACTTTACTTGTAACAAAGGAGGGGACTAAACAAAATAGACAAAAATGGACAGACAGCAGGTAGAAAAAATGAAAAAATGGAACTGTACCCAGAAGGATTTTAAACTTCAAATCTATCATGGTGTAAAATCAGTTGTAGTTCACTGAAACTGTTTATTCTAATGAAATAGTAAACATCTCATGGTAAAGTACCAGTAATCATATGTTCAGAATACTTCACTGAGACTATCAAGCCCTACTCTTCTTTTTCCCTTATTCCATGGCATTTTGTGGAGTTCATCTTGCCAACAGTCATTTTGTCCCAGGTGGTCACATAAGAAAAATGACTTGTCAAGGACAAATCACCTGTCTTAAGTCCTGAGATAGGTGAGATGGTTTAAGTGCACAAAAAACTGCAGGCAAGTTTGTTCTCATCCTAACTTGAAGTCCTGCACCTCTTTGCAGGAAGTGCACAGGTTTTCCAGTTCCTGCACTCTTTCTGAGGGAGAATGGGAAAGATGAGAAAGAAGAGACAGTTCCTGGCCAGCCTGCTGGCTACCACTGTGTTCAGGTGTACCTTAGCCCAAGCTGCATCCTTTGGACCTCCTGATAAACCCCCGCCATTCTTGAGTGATTTCAAAAAGTTGCCCTTTTCCTTTGGCTGCCAGAATGGAGATGTGTTTCATGGAAGAGAGAAAAGGACAGAAATAGGACAAGAAAGGAAAAGAAGCAAGGTGTAATCTTCCCAGAATTTCTCCCACCCCAGCCAGAGAGCTTCAGTTTCACCTCTTTATGTTTAGAATGAGTGAAGTAGGCTGCACCATGGGCTGCTCTGACTTTAGTCCCAGGGAGGAGAGACCCTGTGCAAGGGGGAATCAGCACAGTGAGTGTCAGCCCTGCCCATCTCCTGTCTTCGCTGGAATTTCTTGGTAATGGATTTTGTACAGCTGCTAGCTCAGAGTGTTCCCTGGTGCGTGGGACTTCAGTTTGGAATCTGTTTTCTTTGTGCCACCTGAAAAAAGCCAAGCAAACTAACAAACAAAACCCTCCAGAACTTACATGAGCATCTTCTTAAGACTCTGGGTATGGTATATGTTGTCTTATCCTTTCGTTCAGCTGAAAAGGAGAATCAGGAAATTGGCCTGAATTTTAGTTTAGAAACAGTGACTTAGCTTAACCTTCATTATACTTTGATTGTGGAGTATGTTTTATTATTTGTAATTTAATTTTATGAGAAGTATTTTCATAGGAATATGTGTAATGTAACACTCAAACTAGGTGCTTTAATATTTTCCAGTGTGCACTATGGTGTTGAAAGTTAGAAAATGCTGGCTGGATCTAGACTGATACTTTCTTGGATAAGCTTCTACCATATGCTTTTATTTAAAGTTTTTTTTTTTCCTTTTAGGTTAGATTTATAAAAAAACATGTGAAAAATGTCTTTTTTTGAAAAAGAAGTGTTACACAATTAGAAAATCACAGTGCTAGAAATTTAGCATCCTTCAGGAAATGTTGCATGTAAAAGAAGCCAGATACTAAATCTAAATTTAAAAAAAAAAAAAAAGCAAGTCCTACCACCAACTGGAAATGCTATGTCAATCTACACGATGTCGTACTGAAGTGCATGTCTTTAGTTTCAGGAATTTTAAGCTCTATGTGAACTCTGACTAGCCTCCCAGTATAGATATGAATCTTGTTGAAGGAGTTTGTCCATATTTCCTTCTGATTAGAAAAATTTAAATAAGATTTGTTATACAGGGAAGAAAACCTAAAGAAGCCGAGACAAAAAGGGCATTAAGTTTTTTTGGTTTTTTTAGTTATTCTTTATTCATCATTTCTTTTCATGTTCACAGGACTCTGGGGTATTGAATGGGCTGATCTTTTATCTGTTTTGTGTGAGCAGGAGAAGCTCTTTCCGACAGCCTTGTTCTACATTTCCAATTGTTTTAGAAAACTTGTTGGGGACACATCACATGACTAACCCCTTATTTAAAGATTATTCCATGCAAACCTCTGTACTTCCTGCAACCATGACACCCTGTGCTTCCTGCTTCCCCCCTCTGCGTCTGGACACTGCACCAACTGTGGCTGAAGGAGAGTAATTCCAAGTTATTGTAACCAGTACATGGAGACCATCTGAGTTTTTTTCAGATGTAGGGTTTGTTGGTACAGTACTTACCTCTGCTTTTTCTGCTTTTAAATCCCCTTGGGCTACTTCTTTTGTAGAAGTGAAAAATTCTAGAAAGACATCACTGTTTGCAGTGATACAGGCTAGAGGCTGACATACTGAGGAGCAGTTTTACTGAAAAGGGTGTGGAGATTTTGTAGACAACAAGCAGAACATTAGCCAGCAATGTGTCCTGACAGCAAAGAAGTCACCACTCTGGACATACAGCAGGAGCACAGCCAGTAGGTTGAGGCAAGTGATTGTTCCCTTTAGTACTCATTAGATCACACCTAGAATTGTGCACCAGCTTTGGCCTTTGATGTAGGGAAGATACGGATAAACCATAATAGGTTCAGCAAAGGACCACCAGGATGGTCAGAACCTGAAGCACTGCTCTGTGAGGAGAAGCTAAGGAAACTGGGCTTTTTCAGCCTGGAGAAGAGAGAGCTTTTAGTGGACTCATGAGCAGCCTTGAAATTCCTACAGGGAGTTCAGTCATCAAAAAGATGGAGCTAGGCTTTTCACAGCGATTCATGACAAAAGGAGGAGAAACAATGAGCATAAACTCAAATAAAGAGTATCTGAGCACAGGGAAAACCATTTTCTCCACCAGGTCAGTCGAACACTGCAATAAGTTGCCAAAGATGTAGTGCCATCTCTATTCTTGAAGTTTTTCAGGATCAGACTTAAAAAATCTGGGCAACCTGGCTGAATCTCATATCTGACTCTGCTTTGATCATGACACTAGGCTAGAGGCCTCCTGAGAGCCCCTCCATTCTGAATTACTCTGTGATTATGTTGTCATAATAGAGTATCACAATTCTGGGGTAGTGATAGCAAAATCTTAATTGTTTGGAATATTTAAATTACTTGGCTGTGCATTACTTTTGGAATCCAGAAATGCTACATATGCCCTGTACATTCTCCAAACAGCTTGTATTTGTGCTTATTTACTGGTATGACGTGCAAGCTGTGCAAAAATATTGGACTCTAGCCTTAGAATATAGATACCTGCCAACAGAAAATGAAGGCTACATGGTGCTGCAAATGCTTTCCCTGTCTATGGAAATTGCCTTTTATGTGCCAGAAAGAAGCATTTATACCACAGGCGTTTTTTTACTGCTTCTCACATCTGTTAACATTTACATGTGTCAGAAAACAATACCTGAACAGTAAAGGAAAGGGATACATGAAGTTCAAGGGTATTATATCAAGAAAAATGGCATGTCATATTGCACTAGTACATTGGAATAAAAGAGGAAAAAGGAAAAAGATTTCTTGGACTTGTCAAATACACTGAATATGTGAGTGTAGTTTGTACATACTATCTATGAGTGCATTTCCATATCTGAATTGAATGACCCAAATTGTCAGTAAATGGAACTGAACCCATGAAAGGGTCAAGGAGTGATAATCAGGAGGTGAAAGAATTAATAATGTCTTGGTTTATTAAAATAATAATAACTTTTTATTTCATTAAAGATAGGATTTATATCAGAATCTTCAAAGTTGGATTCTTAAATACAGAATTACCTACTTCTATTGAAATATTTTGCATTTTTGATAATCTTCTCTTCTGCTGTCTTTTTGTTAATACAAAAGGAGTATGTTAACTGACAAATGATGCTGTATATCCACAGTCCTTGGAGGCAGCTACTGTGTTGGGCAGTGTTTCTAAAAATAGTTCTTTGAAGTCTTACTGTGAAAATCCTGAGACACAGTGTAGTACTGGATGTTGTATGACGTGGCAGTTCTTGCAGATGTTACCACTGGCAAGTGATTTAGAAGAACAGCAAATTAGAGAGAAACTGATCCGTGATCCCCTGAACACAGAAGGAAAAAATCAGTATTCAATACCTTTGTAAAAATTGATGTTTGCATTGGTTGCATATGTACCACTAGATCTTGAGGCATCTATTTGTGTCCTTTGTACCAGTTCCATGCAGGATTCTGTTCTTTGATACCTCACCCTGATTTTCCAAACTGCACCTGCAATAAAGAGCACAGACCCTCCCCTACAGCTATTGTCATTTCTTAATATTGAGTTCTCTGTGGAATGTGACAGAAAAATACCTATTCTCCATGTCTTTTGAGCCCAGAAAGAAGTGATGGCTAAAATAAGAGATAATTAACCTTGAATTGAGTCCTGCCTAACATGTAGTCATAATAAAGGCAAAGGTCAATTTTTGTTTTTTCCTATATTCCTGCTAGATGATGTATCTCCAGAACACTATTTTTGATGAACATCTGCTCTTGCACATGGATACAAGTCTTATCTGAAATTATTATGGATGTTAGAGTTCCACACTCACTACACTGAAAAAGCCTTGCATTAGATCTGTGAAGATGCAATGAATAATCACATAAGGCATATGGTTTCCTTGCCCCCAAATTTAAAACCTAGAGCTGTAGCAAAACCACCATATGAATGGCATGTGCATACATATTTTTGGGTTTGAATCAGAGATGTGAAGGATCTATAGCAGTTTTCTTCTGTGAGTTGCACAAGAAAGTTGTGGGGCACCCGAAGAATCACTTGGTAATTTAAGCTGATGAGAGATCAGCTCTTGACAAATGGCAAAGAAAAAAGATCTTCATCCAGCAGTATTTTTGAAGAAAAAAAAATAGAAGTTAAGCATTTGGTAAGCTTGCATTCCGGTCTTTGTGCTTTGTAGAGCTCCTTTATCATTACAGGTAGACCTGTGGTCTCCTCAGTCTTATGTCCCCTTGAAGTCAGTGGTGAACCTTCCACTGACTTCTCTGATTTCTGACCCTGGCTCAGGTTTTGCACACAAATAAAGTATAGAAACATAAACCTCTCCATTATCATTTCTTCTCATGTCATTTTAACTCTGGCCTATCCTTTCAGAAGGGTTCATATTTTAAGAGTTCCACGCAGCTACTTGGACCTAGATACCTGATTACAGTAATGGAAATGTTAAGAAGGATTTCTAGATAAAATTGTCATTGATGCTTAATTGACATAATACTGTTTCTGACATAATTCAAGCCTATCACAGGCAGTCTAACATGTTGCATGTGGGGGTCAAAGGGTGAAAGGTGACTGGAAAGATGCTTGTTTTGTACATTTGGCTAACACAAATACTTCCTCAAGTACAAAATGCTTTGATCTCTCTGAGTAAATGCCATATGTGTGCAGCTGTGGCCCATGCCTCACGACTGCTGTAAGGTTAGGAAAAGGTAGCATATGAATTTGATGTCTGCATTCAATTTATGCTTTTATATTTAGCAGTTCATAATTTTGTGTAATATTTTAGCTGTATGAAAAATATGCACCAGAGTTGAGTGATAACAGATTTCTCTGTGGTTTAACCCAACATTGTTTGGGTGAATACAGATTCCTAAGTATTGCAGACTGAAAATACAGGTTTTAATTAGAGCTGTCTGAGCTTCAAAATACCTGAATGCATATTAAGCCTGGCAAATTTTCAGAAATCTAGGGATTGCGTGGAGCTGATTTAAGCTAAGCAAGAGTCTTCTCCTTTCCAGCTATATTGCATTTGCAGTTGCATCACTGACTTGCAACGCACTTAAGTGAGATCCAAAGCCATTATTTATGTTCTTCTGATATGTAAAAATGTTTTATCACCAAGGCCTGTCTTGTGTCATACTCATGTTGAACAGTACCTTACTCCCAGGGAATTTCCACTGAAAAATTTGAATGACTTCCAGAGTAAAGGATGTACTACTACACATGACTGAAAAGCTGAACCAAGTCCAGACATTTGGTCCCTTTCTTGAGCTTTTGTTTTTCACTTTTACATGCAAATGTTTAAGGCTGAGATGCCCAGATCAATATCCCTCAAGATGTTTAACATGAGTAGCTTGCTGTGACAATAAAGAAACCTACTGCAGTCAATGGGACACAAGGGTCCTTCACATGAATCCAGTTTAAAAAAAAAAAAAAAAAAAAAAAAAAAGCATGGCTTTGTTTATTAAAAATACTGAGCATGTGCAATTTCTCCTTACAATAACAAAAATACAAATCACAACCAATAGACAGACATAGTGCAAAAACCGGAAAATAAGACATGAAAATATCAGTTCACGGGTACAAATATGATAAAATATAATGCATTGCACTTCTATGTGGATGTTAATAGATATATGCATACAAAAGTATACATGTAGTAGATGCATGCATATGTCTAATGCAGTGTTGTTAATATGATTGTAAGTATTTTATTTATCAGATGTGTGGGTTAATTCATGCAGTTGTTCTAGATATGATTTGAACAGTTTTGAGATAGAAGCACACTGATTTGTTTTTTTCTCCTCTGTGTTTTTGCTAGCTCCTACTGGCCATGGTAGGCTCTACAGATGACGCTCTGCAGGAGGCAGCAGCTGGTTGCATAGCAAACATTCGCAGATTGGCTCTGGCAACAGAAAAAGCAAAATATGGCTGATGCTTCAACAGCTTTTACCAACACACTTGTTTAGCAATTCAGCTACATTTAAATACACAATTACTCCTTCTAGCATCTGTATTTCATAGCAGAGCTCATCTATCTGGAGATAATTTAATAAAAACAAATCTGTGGAAACTTATATTTAATTTTACATTACTGGTTTGTCACCCTGTTCAGTGAAACACTTATACCTAATTTTGTGTGTCTTTTAGCATTACATCCATCGAAAGACCATCAGTTATGTCAAAGACATTTTCTACAACTGATATGCTCTTATTTTAATTCATTGTAGATATACATGGTTTTGCTTATCTGTGACATTACAATAAATTTTACTTCTCTGTGTGTGGTTATGCAGCAATTTATGAATGTCTTGAACAATTCCCTGCATTGTAATCTTGTCCAGTCATCCTCTCAATATGCTTTTGCATGTTTGATCACTTGTGAGTCACAGGAGAGCAGAAAATGCAGATACATGAATCTCACATCTGGCATTATATAAAGACTGCAAACAGCTGTAGCAATAGACATCACTCCAAATTTCCCATTTCTACCAACATCAAACAAAATAGTGCTTAATTTCATAAGTAGCTGGTGAAATGTGTTTTAATTAACACATTTAACTCAGCTCTAAATAAAGAGTTGGATATTAGATTTACATTTGCACATTATCTTTTTTGTGTTCTTAAATTTTAAACTGAAGACAACATTATATTCATGTAGTTACTTTTTTTCTGTATAACATTATGTTCAGAATTATAGTTACTTTCAAAAATGCACAGAAATTATTATTGATACTATGAATTATACACCCACCGTACCATGCTAAACAAATAATGGTAGGGCATTTCTTTGAGAGCTGTAATGTCTTAATTACGAGCATAGAATGCTGACAAAAATGAAAAAAGCAAATATTTAAATGACTTGCATTTGTCAAGGGCTCACTTCTGAATTATTTTTACTTCCCTTAATAATTAACAATTTTCTTGGTTTAGAAGCATTTTATAATTTCATTATTTTCCTCTAATTAGCATGACTTCTCAAGGCAACTAACTTTCTTGCTGACAGAAACTTCTGAGGAAGACATAATGCTAATCCACCTTTTTATTTGTGTTTTCTCTGAAGCAGACATGAAGACTCATTTTAAATTTTATTTTGGAGCACTTGCACAATTCTGAAAAATGAGAATTACACTGGGCCCTTAGGGAAGGTGTAGAGGCTATTTTAAAGGAAGCCAGCTATGGACAGATGCTGACAGTGTGGAAATCAAAATGTCAATCCAAGTAGTATTTTTTGATCAGTGTAAACACCAACATAGTCACAGGGTTCATCACAAGCTCCATCAGCATCCAGTGACCATGTAAATGCTATTTTAGGTATTTTCAAGCTCTGCCCCACAGGCCTGATATGTTATTTTGAATAAACATGTCTATATTATTATACTGATGTCACAGCTGCAGTAGTATCATATGCTTCATTGCTATACCCAAAAATACTTCTAAAATAAATGCTAATTGCCAAATTCATTTGAAAGAGAAGAGGCTTGATTTTATTTTTGTCTTTTCTGTGAGAGAAGCTGTGGATACAAATAGTTTATCACAGTCTCACTTATGAATAACACGTAAAATGGTAGCTTTTCTAACTGTTGAAGAGAAAAAAAACTCCCTGAAAATAATTCTTGTCCTTAGCATGACCTCTCAAGGCACACTTTGCTGTTTAGCATGGATTTCGAATGGAATAGGTTCTAAAGCAAGCTTAATTTTATGATACAGGTGTCAGGGCAATAAATGTCATGTTTCTGATAATGAAATGGCCTCAGTTTGCCACTCTCACTCACACTGGTAGCCCTTCTGCCTCCAAGTAGTTAATCTGAAACCTTTATTTTAAGACCTCAGACAGTTAATCCCAGACTTAAGCTAACTTACTTGTGCTGTTTTCTTTTCCTTTACCATGCCTGCAGTTTTAAAGTTCTGTACAAGGAGAAGAATTGTTGAAACCGATACAGATCACTACATAGGCAAAGAACTAGTATTAGAAAAATACATCTTTTTTGGCCAAAACTGGTGGATTCCATGTAATTAATATAAAGAAATTTAGTTGTTGGAAAATGAATAAATGAATGTGATCCCTGGCCCCTGTGAGTGCTGCAGTACAGCATGTACATTTGAAAAGCTTCCACTTTGTCCACAAATCTGTGCTGAGTTTCACAGTGCTGCAGCCATCTGAAAAGGGATCCTCACAAAGCTGTGTCCCCCATGCTGCTCACACAGCCCTCCAGCCCTCCTGGCAGTGCCCACCAGCCTGTTCAAGCCCTGGCACCAACCCAAGGCACTGCCAGCACCCAGGCCCAGCATTCCCACATGAATAACCAGGCAGCAGCCAGCTCCCACTCCCTGGCTCCCATGCTTGGAAGGGAAATGCCTTCACTCCTTGCTCTTTCCACCAGCTGCTACTTGTTCATGTAAACCTGTAGCCTCTTAGGAAATACGATTATTCTGCATATGGGGCTCAGTAATGTTTCCAACTCAGAGCAATTTGATGTACAAATTACTATAGTTGCAAAAATGTAGTGGTTTAGAAGAGGGAGTCAGGCTTTGTCCTGTTCATTTGCCATCATCTGCTCAGTCTGGTCCCTCCATGTTTTCTCTGTGTGATTCCTGTAGTTTCACAGTTTTATAACATGTACTTTTTTCCAGTTTATTTACATTGACATTACCATCAGCAGGGAGTATCCATCACCTTTCACAGTTTCAGGAGCTAGATCCCAGCTCTGCAGAGCACCAGACTCCAACTGGCAGTCATAACGCCAGCCCTGCTCTTCACCGGCTGCTCATTGTCAGCTTTGTTCCTCAATTACACTAAAATGTCAAAAAACACAGAGTCCAAGTAAGAAAAATTGTCACAAGGAAGTGTTGTTTTGAGTATGGAAATACTACAGTTGATGAGAAAAAAAGCAAGAGAAGAAATCTTTCACCTTTATGCAATTATTTTTGGAACCTTACAAGCCCACCACATCTTTCAGTCTGCACATCTGTCAGCAGCAAGATAGCTTTTCTTCTACCACTCCATGACTTTATGATTTATTGCTTGGTGACAGATAACCATTATCAATAATTTAATTGTCCCAGGATGTTCAAACTACACATTTGAATCTGGGATTTATGTTCATTTCCTTTTAGTGTTCATGCTAATGACAAGTGCATGTGCTCTGACACACGATATTGTCTCCAAGTTGTAAGAGAAATATAAACTTCACGGCCTGGGTGCAAGGAATCTGTGATGTATTAGGGGCTTTGTTATTCTGCTCCATCACCAATACTTTCCTTTGGAAAGTAAATGAGCTTGAGACTCACAGGGCTGTCTCAAGATTTGACTCAGTAATATGCTTTAGGCTAACTGATCACTTTGTGCGAAAGTGTGGTACCTCTTTCATTCCATGTCTCCTAAAATGAGTTGAGTGAGCTGCTTACACTGGGGGTCAGATGTGAATCATCCCAGGAGGCTGAACTAGATAGTATGTTAGTTTAAGAATTTCATCTCATGATAAACTAAATGGTTGTTCTTTACACATTTCCACCAAAATAATCTTTGTTTTATACATGACAGCAGGATGACTGCAATGGAAACATGTAATGTGTTTCTTCAGTAGTGGAATTTAAGTTTCCATGCAGGCTGTTTGCAGAACTTATTTCCAGAGTCAGAAGCTGACTGCTCCCCAACTGCAAATTGTGGTTTGCCTCTTCTTTAGCCACTTAATCTTTGCCACACACTGCTCAGGATCCAGAACAACAGAACGAGGCTGTGCTGCATCTTGGCCATTCTTGAATTCAGACAACCTAATTGTGGACTGTTCAGTGACCTGGCACAGGCCAGGATCAGCATGTTTCGGCCATAGCCATTGCAGTGGTAAGTTACATTGCACCATTTCTAAAGGAATTAATTTTGCCATTTACTGTTCTCTCCCTCACTTAGACAGTGATATTCCTCAGTGTCTAGTATCTTGCTGCTTTGGCTATTGAAAGCAGCCAAAAGTCACCCATTTTCATGAACCTTTTCCTTGAGTGCAATTTCCACTGTAACTTGTGCTTTGCTTAGTTATGAGTTCAGTACAACTTTCTGGGAAGTATTTCCATGGACAACATCACCATGGCTTCTATTTATCCTCTTGACTTGTTTTTGTGTTATCTGACAGACACCCTTCAGTTGGCAAGTTTCTTTCTCTTTTCCAGTTGTTGTCATTGGCAAGTTATGTGTTTTTATCCTGGTCTACATAGAGCACAGGACCCTTCGGTTGCTTGATCTTTTACAACTGCAATCAATTCTACTTCAAACACAAATGTTTTCCTTCTGAAAGGCTCATCAATGCACGTAAAGAAGTGTTGACTTTGGCTTCCATACAATATGATGTGCCCTAATCCTGCCACTTCTGTAGTTCTGCAGTGACACAAAGCCATCTTCACTAATTTCACATTTTCATCATTTGAGAATCCTGACATGGTGACAAGATAGTACTTGGCCAGTCAAAACCTTTGCCTCTTGTTACTTTGACTGTGTATTGGACATTTGACTGTGTAAAAGGACCATAAAAATGACATTGTACTAATGCTGAACCATGAAGCAAGAGGTTGTAAAACAGCAGTTTTCAGTCAACTTCCCATTGCACCAGGATCCTGAATCCCTTTAATGCTGCTCCATTCTTCATTAGGCGAGAAATGGCTGAGAAGCTTTTAGGGGTCCAGATTGTTCCTTGCAACTGCTAGTGGTGGTAAAGTTTTGTCTAGCCATGCTGGACTTCTTCAGTCACGCCCCACTTCTTCATGGGCTTGGTGAAGGCCAGAAAGAAAAGCTCAGCACCTGTGCTCCAGTGAGTGCATCTGGGAGCAGAGTTTTCCTTCAATGGCTGAGCCTTGAACCATACCTTCTAATATCCAGATTAAATAGCTAGAGATTTGTGTCCTGCTTCTGGAAAAAAAAAAATAGAAGCTTTAATAAAAATGGTAATTAAAAAAATACAGATGCTGATAAAATTAAAAACATATGATATGGAGTTGAAATTATTTAGTGCTGAAAAATGTTGGTTGATTCAGTAGTAGTTAAACTTCCAAATAACTTGTCTTGAACAAGCAAATAGTTATAAGTATTTGGCTATGTGTCTTTTTTGAAAAAAAGTGAACACAGATCATGTTGCTGCTTCCCTCTACCACTAACTGGTAAAGGCTGCACTATAAAATTAGTGCAGTAAACCACTCATCTTTCCAGTTGCCGCATTCTCTGCCCCAGTTGACAGCCTTTTGGGGCCTCCTTGGCTTTTCAGCAGAAAGCACCAAGTGCAGTTCTGTTGCTCTAATGAAAACATAACAACAACGTCTGGGAAGCCATAGAATGATGCAATAACTGTACAGCTCTGCTTCCTTTAATGTGATGAAGCTTGCATATTTGCCTGGCTCCAGAGTTTTACTCCTGCCAGTATTGTACTGTAAAGAGACTTGGCAGAACACGTTCAAAGGCTGTTCGTGGTTTTTCACTCAGCATTAAACCTTCCAATGACGGAAGGGTGGGGGAACACATATTGGGACAAACAGACACTCAAAAAAGTGAAAAAGAGGCGAAGGAGGCTGGTGGCAGATGGTCAGCAGTTATGTAAACCTTGGTTATGGGACTGGGGTTGATTAGGGCTGAGCTGAGACCCACTGGAGGACAACACCGAGTATTAAACCAGTGGGTCTTCTCTGCCCACTTTCCAGGGGGTGATCAGCCCAAAATAAACCAGCTCCTAATGTTCAGAGAGAAGAGATCAGTATTGCTTCATTCTCATACCAAAGTTGTGCTGTCCTTCATAACTGCTCAGTCACCATGGGTTGCAGTAGTCAGAAGCTCTAGGATTGCCCTTTTCCGTCCTGTGCTTGCTCATTATAGGGAAAATCTCTGTCCCCATGGCTGCTGGTCTTGCTTTGCAGACCTTCATTGAACTCATTTATGGCTGTCTCTTTTTTTTAACAGCGCCATTTGGAAAGCACACTACCTAGTCCTTACCCCTGCATGAGGTTAGGCAGGAAAATATTCAAAGTTAAGCTGGAGCAACTCTTGGAGAGAACTATTCCATACGCACTTGCAGATGAAGGGCAAAATATGTTCAGACACAGAAGTTATGGTCAGATTGATGCCTCCTTCCAACCCGTTCCACAACTGTCTGTGGTGGGGTGTCATGTAAAAGGAAAAATATTTGGAAAAGCGGACATCTGTGGGCCAGCTTTGGTATGCTTCCCAGAATGTAATGACTAGGTGAATGTTTTTCAGCGCAGCAACTAAGGAATATAGGTGACTGCCAAGCGCTGGATCTGATGTGGCGTGAAGAGGTACAAAACAAAGAGGAGTGATTTGTCTGAAGAAAGTGAGGTTTAATTATTTCCAAACTCGGCATTAAAAAAAAGCACTACAAAACAAAGAGGAATGATTTGTCTGAAGAAACTGAGGCCAAATTATTTCCAAATTCCGCATTAAAAAAAAAAAACAACAACCCGAAACAGAACTCTTTCCAGTCCCCTCAAGTTGCTTTTCAGATTTTTGCATATCTTTAAGACACTTCCATTGTGTGGACATGCTCCTTTCACCAGTCTTGGGGCTCTACAAGTACGGCTGTAGACTCCCTTCTGTGGACATTTCTATATCAACAGTTACTGAGATCTATGTTATGATTTTAGTTCCACTGGCAGTTACTGATATCTAATTACCACTTTATCTGTTCTGAACTTTGTAGGAATGTGTAATAGAAACCACTTCAACTTTTGCTAGTACTGCATTTGAATCGTGTGTCTCCTCTCCGACAAGACTGCCACATCCACACCCACCATCCCAAAAGAGCTGAAATATATTTCAGCTTTAAGAGGAAAATACTGTGTACTCTACCATGTACATTCTTGCTCTGGGAGATGAGAAATGCAGGCTCAACTGTCCCACAGCACCCTCAGCAACTGCAAGACTCAGAGTCTCAATCAGAGAAAGCAGACATGAGAGAGGCCCCTTGTGGCCTTGGAACAGCTATTCCATATCATGGACAATCATTACAACTAGGACAAAACACAACTGTGATGCTGGTGCCTCACAAAGTACAGGCCAAAACACTGAAGTCCATAAGCAGTTTTAGGGACGTGAAGCATCTTTCTGCAACCTCAAGTTTAAGTCCTGAGAGGCTGAGATCAAGCACAGAGCTTCCCCACGGGGTTTCCCAGTACCAGCAGTCCCAATGGAGGTGTTAGCACACTGCAGCATTGGGCAGGGGGCTGATAGGCAGCCTGGGCTCAGGCCTTCCACTGTGCATCTGGCAGGGTGTGCACTGGATGCAGAGGCATATATTTTCATAGCAAATCTAAGTGGCAGTTTAGAAAAGCTGACGCAGCCAAAGAAAACCTTGGAAAACCCTGCAGAATGAATCAATAAAACTGTCTAAGAATTTAATCCAATGAGAAAGTTAGTAATTGTCAGAAATCTGTGAGATTTACGTTTCTAAATTAAACAGGCCAACGAAGTAACAGGATTGTGCTTCTGTAATCAACTAGTAGCAATTTTACAAAGTTGTAGGAATGTGGAGGGAATTCACTTACAAAATGTGGCTGCCACCTGCAGGTACCCCTTCAAGGTTTCATTCAAGAAAGTCTGTGGAAAAATAGGTGAAATCTCACTTTGCTGAGACAGGTAACATTTTGTCTTGGCCAGTAGCAAGTGTGATTTGACTCGGTATGCCTTGAATATGCAAATGAAATTATGGCAAAACAGGTGAGTGAGAGTCAAAGGGAGACTGCAGGCTACCCCTGGAGAGCTCCTGTTGGATGAGGATGTGCTGCAAACCCAGCCTGCTGTGGCAGGAACGCTGCCCTGGGCAGCCCTGGGTGATAAGTAACTGCACAAAAATTCCAGACATAGATTGTAGGACACCAATCCTGCCCAAGGAAAGTCTGAGGGGAAGGATGGAGAAGTTATTTTCAGTGATTCCCACTTGCTGAGCTGATCTGCAGGCACCTAGTGTGCTCCAGCCCTGGGAGCACCGGGGCTGAGTGACTGCGCTCATGCTCTCTACCTCTCACCTGGCTCTTTGCTGCAGGTCCCAGGTGAGAGCAGCTGCACCTTCAGCTTCAGAGGAGGTGCTGGTCAGTCACAGCGCTGTACGGAAGAAGGTGCGGTGTACAGAAAGGTTTTACTGAGGAAGGACTTTAGCAAGAAGCAAGGAAAAATGATTTAGTTTCTTAGTCTGATAAACACAGATTTTGGGATCCTGCACAATGGAATGGCAAGCCAGGCTGCCAGGATCCAAAACCAGCCCCTCTTTTGGGAAATCATTCTGGCTGACAAGGGACATGAATCAACACCGCATCTACTTGGAATAGGGATAGGTGGCCTATACTACTTTCATGCTGCTCCCTTTTCCGTAAATACACAAAAGTACATGACTCTCTGTAATGAGAAGAGAGCTTCAGAAAGTTTTAAAGAAGTTTTATTCTAGTGGGGATCCAATCATGATCTGTGAGCCAAATGCCCTGTTTGTTACAGCATTAACTGAATTTTATGGGGATGCATCTCAGCAGGGCATTCCTCCAGCCTGTCCAGACCCTGCTGCAGTGAAACCTTGAGTTTGACAGCCCTGACAAGCTGCTGAGAAGCAAAAGGACTTGAAGAATGAATATGTGCACAGGCTGTCCTGCCTCCAGCTCAGACTGTTTCCTTCTGTCTCAGTCTGATAACCATACAGTCTCCCAAAACCTTCTCAGATGGCTGCTGTCCGGCAGATCCCAACAGAAGCAGAGAGAAAGAAAGCTCACAAAAGGCTTGGTATCTCTCCGAGCTGTCTCAGTCTGTGGTAGATTA
The DNA here is from genome assembly GCA_013399915.1 of Illadopsis cleaveri. NCBI lineage: Eukaryota > Metazoa > Chordata > Aves > Passeriformes > Timaliidae > Illadopsis > Illadopsis cleaveri. The sequence goes on along the minus strand of VXBB01021847.1, from coordinate 173,809 downwards.
GCAATGCAAACAAATGAAAGCGTCTTGGAACTAGCCAGGGACTTTTGGCAAACCCACGTGTTTGTGACTGCTACCTTTATTGGAGACAATTGACATGACTGTGTCCTTTCCAGGCATTTCGAGCATTTCTGTATTATCAGCCGCCTGCTCCAGGTCTGCAGAGTCCATCCAAGGGAGGACTGAGGTATGAGGACTGCTTGAAGCCACTTCATGAGTAAAAGCCTTAAAAAGCTGGATCTTTTATGCAAGAAATCATATTCCTTGGATGATTTATAAATGTTCATTGCAAACTATCTAGTGCTGCTGCCAGACAGAATTACCTTAACTGGGACTTTATGGCTCAATCCATGGAGAGTCTCCCACATAAACACAGGCACAAATCAAAGTGCCTTTTTTTTGAGAGACAGTGCTCCAAGTGGGCCCAGGCATCCCAGTTGCAGCCTTTTACAGGACAGTGGCCGTGACAATATTGAAAAAGACTTCAGATTTGAGTTCTCTGAACTACAGGAGGCCCAGTGGATGTCCTCCTCAAAGGCTTCTTCAATAAAACCAATAGTGAGTCACTTGTGCACTGTAGAAGGCCATTTGTTCCTCCCAGATACCTGCATCCCAACCCATGGAGACAGATATTACAGGCCACTGAAGGAGAAACAAATGTTGAGAAGGAAATCAGTTTTCAATTCAAATACTATGCACCCAGGTGTTTTTAGTCCTGTTCTTGTCCCTAGAAAAGTGAACAGCAAAATCCTCCTCTAGGATTTGGCACCTCCTGAAATGCCCTCTTGATTTGAGATTTTAGGGTTCATAATCCCAGGGCTGCAAACTCTGTACTATATCCTGTAAATGGCCTGACAGCTCTTGGCTTGCCAGGCAGGTGTTTTCACGCTCTGATTCACCCATCTGCAGTAAGACACTAATATCTCAGCTGTCCTTGGGGAGAGCATCAGCAAAACACTAGAGGTCTCTTGTCTATTATAGCAGTGACTTGACCCTCTCTAGCCAGGACTTGACAGGGTGACAGCTCTCCTAAGGACACCAAGTGTTTCAGCCAACACCTGGTGCCGTGTGGTGATGCAAAGTTTGCAGTTAGTGAACAGATCAGTTCAGGAGATCCGGGCTTTCACTGCTGCCCTGGGCAGTCCAAAATTCTGTTCACTTTCCCTCTGGTTAGACTAGTTCATGGGCAAGGTGCTCAGCTCCTCAGCAGTGGCAGCAAGGTGTCCCTGCCCTGGCATGGACAAGCTTCTCACCACATCCCTGCAATTTTTTCCTTACAGAATCAGTGGAGAGAAAATATAGGCAAGTAAGGGATGCACCAATCTATTAAAACAGGCTGGGATATGCCTGCTGGGGAGGGTAAAGTCCAAAGGGCTTAGCTGACCTACTCTGTGCCCTGGGAAGCACTCAGGCTCAGACACCTGCAAAACCTTGGTCTGCAGAGAGATTTGTAACCTCACCTGATACCACTACAACTCCAGAGTGGGTGGAGAGCCCCTCTCCAGGAGGGCACAACCTGCCATGTGGCAGAGCACATGTTGAGCCCGTCACTCTGAAAGGTCAGGAGCACCTCAGGGCAGAGCTGCAAATACTGCTCTGGCACTGCCAGGATGGGGCAGGCACAGCAGCAGGATCTGCCCCATCCCTGCCATGGCTGTCAGCCCAGGGCACATCCCACACTGGAGGAGCCCACAGGAGGAGGCTACAGCTCTGCTTTGTGCTTGCACTTACTCCCAATGTTTACCCTGGCAGCTGGAGCAGTCAACTTTATACCATTTTGCTACTTTGTGGAAAGACTGTGAGGTGACCAGCACCTGAGTCTGCTGACAGCTTTGAAGGAAACAATTATGCAAACCTGAAACTGAATCTGCTCTTATCCCCATCCCCACTGATGGCAGTTGCAGTCTTTCCCTGGGCATCTTAGGGCACTTTCTGTCCCAATCCTGCAAACACTTACTGGAAGCTTAATATTACACCAATGAGGAATTCTTGCAAAGTCAATGGGATAGCCAACATTTATGTGTACAATCAAATGTGCAATTTGGGTCTGAGCACTTTGTCATATCCTTGGCCTGTGTTTAAAAAGAAAAAGAAAAAACATGAAAACCCACAAATCACATTTAAGCTAACAGAATGATTTATTAAGAAAAAACACTGACGGATTTTTGAAGTACTGAAAGGGTTGAAATAGTCTGAATAGAATGAAAATTGACACGAATTTTTACCACAATGCAAAAGGAACTTGAACTATTCTAATAAGAGTTTGCTTTAATGTTCGTGCATGTCTTCACATCCTGCTTTTGGCAATGGCCAGAAAAGAACTACTGAAATACTGTGAGAAAACCTGTTCTTGTGTTATTTCTGGCCCTGTTGTAATGCATGAAATCAGGACATCTCATGAGAGAGACTGATATTCAAGATTTTCGGTCTATTTTTCTGATAAAAAAGTCTGGATATATATCTAAATTTCTGGGTTTAGTCATGGCTAGATCTCAAAGCAACAAGTAAAGTATCTGTGAGGTCACAAGTCAAATAGTTACAATTCAGAAGAAAGTATAATAGTTATATTCAAGTAACTTGGAGGAAAAAAACCTGTGAAGCCAATATTCAGTTGCCAAGCTAAGGTGGATGTCTCCTCATTCTCAAAATAACCCTTAATGCCATTGGGGAATTTCTAAAGTTTATTCAAAGGGTTGATGGGGGTTATGATTAAACCTAAAGTGCTTGGAGACATAGTGACTGTCATAGGCATGGTTCTGTGCATGTGTGTGGCTCTAATCTGTCTAAAAATCATTTTTGATAAACACCTCTGGGATCCAAAGAAATGAGGGCTCTATGAACTATATGTTTTCTGGTGCCCCTGCCAACTCTGAATAAATACTCTGTGTGTGTAGCCAAGGTTTTGGAGAATTATTTCCTGAAAACTACTTACTTTAGAACCAGAAGGAATTAATGAAGATGTGCCAGCTATTTCCTTTGCTGGCTTGCATGCCTCAGCCTCACCAATAATAAATAGTAACAGTGTGTACATGAGTTATGCTGCTACACTTCATGTTTTGCACCCTGCAGAATCCGTCTATTCTGTACACAAGCAGGAAAGCACAGACAGAATGCGAGTTTGTTGCCTTTCCTCAGGTATCCACATTCGAGGGTTGCAGTAGCTGTCAAAGCCAAATTGCATCTTGAGTCGCTGGCTTTAGCCTCTGCTAAAATAGCATTTATGTATTTTACAGCTATTTACAGAGGTTTAACCTCTGTAATGCTAAAAAGGAGACAATACAGCTATCAGCACTGGTTAAACAGATTAATATGATTGGCCTGACTTTTTGATCTGCTTGAACAAACATATTATTACTGGACAACTTTCAGAAAACTTCTAAATCATTAGAGATTTATAAATTATCAATTATGTAAGAGCTAGAGCAGCTAGGGAGATGTTTTTGTATGACTGCAAGCAATGAGAAAGGAGATTTTCAAACTCAGGCCAAAAACATTAGTTGCATGCCATCTTTAGAAGAATCTTCCCGCAACCTTATTTTATCTTTAGATTTTCTCAGGCTTCCTTTACAGGAAACCAACTCCCCACTATGTGACTCCCAAGCAGAGCCAGAGAGAGCGGGATCCTGTGTCCCAGAGGAAGCTCTCCCCAGGCAGCTCTGGGTGCCTGACTGCACACAGTCTTTATAAAAACTGGCACTAACTTTGGGGTTTTCCTTCAAGATACAAAATCCCCTCAATCACATCCGTGTTGCCAAGGCAACGCACTCCAACTCCCCCTGTCCTCTCCAGCACTCAATATCTACCAGAGGAGCTTCTAGACAGAAAATCATCGAAACCCCGACTCAACCGCACGAGGTTTAACGCCATGCAAGCAGCCAAGAGGCTCAGGATAATTCAGAGGTTTATGCAATAACTGGAGGACCATCAAACCAAAGCATGTTATGACTACTTCTCCCTGTTTAAAATCTGAAAAGTCAGCCTGAATCTTGCATCCTCTCTGTCTTGTGTCTGGAAAACGCCTCAGATTTGGGGTTGAAAGTGAATACGCTCTGGGCTGATGTGTTGGGAGCTGCTACCCTGTGCAGAGCTCTGTCAGTACAAAGGAAAGAGGAAACGTTTCTACTGGTATTATTAACATGTCAGTAGCAGTGATAGATTCCAACTGAGATCAAGCCCTCTTGTATTAGCAGTGTGCCAAAAGCAGAGTAGGAAGCAGAGAAAGGGGAGGAAGCGTTATTATTCCTGTGTTACAGCTGCAGAAGAGAAGCATGGGGATTGTGAAATCCTCGAGGTCACACAAAACTGTGTGCAGCTCAAGCTGGGAAGGGAGTCAGACCCTCACAGCTGCCCCCTCCATCCTCTCAGCCCATGTGTTTCTCCCTGCCTTGCTGGGCTGGTCGACATTTTTGGATATTTGGGGATGCTCAAGAGTCGGGACTGGTGGAATAAGTCCCTGGGGATGGGTCCCAGGCAGACACCACATCAATCACAGTGTCCTTGCACATTGCTGCACTACCTTTGCTCTCACACATGTGCACATCCTCTTCTCTTCCTGCCCAAAAAAGACAAGTTTGAGCAAAAATTTATCATGGTTTGAACCACTCTGCAGATAATTTCAAGTTAGGAATAGACCTCTATATCTGTATTACTGAAAAATATTGGTGGCAAAATTACCTGACTTTACGCTCTCCAGTGGAGCTAGATGAGAGAACACGCATAAAAAGTAGGGAATTCAATAACACAGCATGGTGTGTTTATTTTTGCACAGGTGGCTGAAGAAAAATTATATTTATAATTATTATTGTTATCAACTGTTCAGCATTTATGCTTAACTTGTCAGAGCAGTGATTTCTGCAATGTGACCTGCACCGTTAATGCTAAATCCAAACAAACCCACATTCATTTTCCAAACGTAGAACAGACATCACCCATTTGAGATACGACATCAAATGGAACTGAGTCACTCCCTGGCTAATACAGATGCCAAAGTTATGATTTTGCTCTGAGACTATTAAGTAGAGAACTTAAAGCTCAGTTAAATAAATAAAATATCTAAGATCTAGCAAAATTAGTAATTTTGATTATATTGATATGTTACACATAATTAAGAATGTCATCCTCTTTGGGGACATTTGAACTGCTGTTGGTTTTTTTACAGAAAAAAAGAGCTCGTGTATGTATCTAAGGCTTGAGTCTCTGGCTTTGTATTCCTTGGGGTTAAAGCAAAAAGCTCTAGCTGAGGGATGATGGTACAGACTGGAGCACCCACACAGCTCGGCTCCAAGAGGGCACAGAACTGAAGAAACCAGGCAGGTCACAATTGCAGTGAGTGGAGTCTCCAGTGGGGCACACACAGACTCCACCTGGATCCTAAACACGAAATGGAGAACAGCTCACACACATAAATGAAGCTAAATAACCAAGAGGCCTGATCTCAAGACAATGGCTCTGTCCCAGGCCAAACTGTAGAACTTCTCCTGCTGACCACATTTCCTCCTAATTAAGACTGCATTACACACATTTCTATTCCCAGGGAAACCATCTGGCCCCTCTCTGGAGCCCTTTTGCCCTTGTGGCTGGTCACAGGGCCCCAACTAAGCCTGAGCTATGGGATGCTGGGAAAACACGTCTCCTGCAAACACCATGGCCCTCCTCCTCCTCCCCATGCCCACTGCACACAGCAGCTGATGTACAGCAGAGGCCTTATGGAAGGAGTTTTGTTTTACATGGCCCAAGGGGATAGAAACCTAAAAAATGCAATAAAAAATGGAGGTGGAGCAGAGACGTGAGAAAAAATAAAGACCTTAAGCACAAGTTGGGAGATTGTTTTTCTGACTCTTTGGGGATGTGTTCAGATGGAAGTAGAAATAACTGAGATCCTTGTTTGGAGACCTTTTTCTGGTTTTGTTTATTAATTCTTAAGACAAAGCACATACATAGAACAGAACTGGGTCTTCCACCCTTCTAGATAAAGCAACAGCTGTATGTTGGGAGCTTCCAGGTCTGCAGTTTGTCTGGGGATTTTTGCTGCCACTAGCCCCAGTCTGAGGGTGTTATCAGGGAGGCCACCCATAGGACCTCACGCTTCCTAAAAGAAACGGGCCAACTGCATCTTTGGAAGAGACACCTGCCCTCTCCTTATGTTTGCAAGATCAGCTCCCTGACTTCAGAATGGTCTCAGCCCCACCACAGCTGACAGCCATGACTAAAGCCATGCTCACAGCTTCATGGTTAACCACTTCCTGCAGCTGAAGCACACTGGCCACTTTCCCTTGCAATATCATATGTTGTAGCACAAGTCCACTCTACAAAACAGCTCATGCCCTCAACCTACTCTTTTCCAATCTCAAATAGCATGCAAAACTTCCTGATTTGTGGAAGGCAAGAACTGGACCTTCACACAAGGTCATCTGCATTTTTACAGGGCTTGTTTTCTGGCTTTCTGATCAGGTGATATCTGGTCCACCTTTCTGCAGCAGTCTGCAGACAGCAGACCAACTCTCTTGATGGACACTCTTCCCAGGTGTACACAGTAGGGAAATAGTGGAGTTGTGCTGAATGCAACACTAGAGCTACAGTCTGGCATTTACAGTCCAGTCCAATTATTTGGAATTGAAACCAGGGTTTGATTAATGGTCACATCAGCCAGGTTTCAGAACACTCTCTTGCCAACATCCTCATTTACCCTTTGTGCTATTGTTGCCCTCCGGTCCACCTTTCTGCCCCACAGTCTTTGGCCCTGCAGTTTGATAATATTACCTGCTGCAGCACCAGCACTAAAGCTGCTTTAGGGATAGTCACAAATGACATTGATGTGTTTCTTTCCTGCATACATCCTTCCAACACACCTTCTTACCAGTTTGTCCAAACCAAATATCCATAAAGAAAAGAAATAAGCACACATATTGTCTTTCAAGGGCTCCTTCAGTCTTGTTGAGAAACTTTCCAAAGCTCATTTCTCCACAGGTCTTGGCATGCAAAAATCATCTGGCAACTTCAGAACCTATCTCTGTGTTCTAGTAGCCCAACATAATTGTCTCCCCTTTCAGATGTTGTATGCCCAGTCCGATGACCTTGCTGATCCCAAGGATGGAGCACTGAGACCCTCCTTGCTCTAAGACAGTGGCTATTCTAAGCATTGGTCCAGCAAAGTCTTCAAAAGAGGCAGTTCTTTCTCTCTTAGGACTCTACTTAACAAAACTCCACATTACAAAATTTAAGTTCATCCCTGTGTTATCTTATTCCAGTGGTCTAGGAGCTACCAGACTAAGGATGAAGAGCCCGTTCTAAAGCTACTCTGCCATATCACACTCCTTGCAGAAGCAGACCAAACCCCTTTTAGCCAGCATGGTTAAGCTGGTTCATCCTTGTCTACATGTGCCTCAGGACCTTGCTCAGCAGTGATCCAGCTGGTGTGAGGGATGGCAACAGGTCTCTGCAGCTGCTTTACCTGCGAGCATGGCTATTTTGTAGTTTGGATAACACCCCATTTGGCATAATCCTAAACAAGTTCTCACCTACAAAACTTCAGGCCTTTCAATATACATGGCTATAGTTATTTAGCCACCCAACCTGCCACAGCACATAGAGTGCCAGGGACATGAGGAAATTCTTTGAATTTCAAACATATATGTTTACTGTGAAGGAATCTGCAGCTGGAGGGAGGAGCTGTGAAAATGCAACACTGATTAAATGTTTGCTGATAGCATATAAAAAGTAACCAGAACAACGGACAAAAGCAACATTTTGCTGGAAGTGGACACCAGAAACAAGGACTGTATATAGGAGCATAGATGGAACTCTACTGAGCTAGTTTTGGATTTTCCCCCGCTCATGGCTGGAGAAGGGGGAAGCAGGCAGAGCAGTGCTCACAGCCAGCCCCAGTGGTGCCCTCTGAGCCCTGTGGCATGGCTGCCAAGCCCAGGCAGCAGGGCTGGGGCTGCAGCCTCTCCAAGAGCTGGAGCAGGGCTGGCACTGAGGAGCTCGGTCACTCGCAGCCTCAGGAGCAAATTCTCCCCTCAGCTTGACAGTATAGTTGATTTTTTCCTGGCTCCTCCAGTGACACACATTAGGACCCAAAGCACCACTTTTAGGCTCTTTCTGCACGATATCCCTTGGAAATGTGCCTTGATGCCCCTTTTTGGCATGCCAACCTGGCCTACCAGCTGTCTGGAGCTGGCACACAAGCATGGGCCCATAGCAGGCTGTTGCAAAGAATGGCAAGGAGTTTTTTGCAGCTCCAGCCTGGCAGGTGCCTGAAGTCCTGCTGTGCCCCGGGCTTCTGTCCCACTGTGGGATGCAGGGGAGCTGCAGTGCTCCCATCAGCCGGTGCTGCATCCTCAGGGGAGGCGGCTGCAGGCTGCAGTATGCGGCCAGCAACTACTGACTTCTTTTTCCGTGCATGGAAGGGTAAGTAACCTTAATTAAAAACATGAAGCCCACAGTTTGTATCACATTCATGATGTTAAACAAGCTCTGGAAATAGAAACACTGTTTTCATTTAAGCTTTCCAACTGTGATCTATGTAATAAAATATGGAGGGGGCGGGCGTGTGTGAGATTTACATGTGATGATTCGGGAGATCTCACTGCTTTAGAGGCTTGTGAGGCGCCGCAGTGCCAACTGCTCCTGCCACTGCCTCACCACGTTTGGCAATGCCTGCCCCACACACGCTTTTGTTTTTTTCAAGAACTGCTTTCCAAATGGTGATTTCTGCCCTCGACTCTTGCTGCTGTGACTTATTCTGGATGTGGGTGTGGGATCTGTCAGGCCCTCAGCAACCTGCTGCCCTGGCTGTCTGTGCCCTGCCCAGCTCTGGACAGGCAGGCAGGTGAGTAGTGCATATTTCCACTGCTTTTGGGGACCACACATGTCCTTGAGGATGGCCACATACCCTGCAAGTGCAATGATCCTCCAAGCCCATGCCCAAACAGCGCCATCATCAGTAGGCACAGGGAAGGAATATTTTTGCCTTCCCAGGTCCTCCTGATCAACCACACAGGGAATGGGCATCCATTCCATCACAGTGGACAGGCAGAGGGAAGGCTCTTCCAAGGGCACCCTGCCAGTGCATGGATTGCCCCTTCTCCAGAGGCTGCCTGCAGAGCCACAGAAACATGCCATGCCCCATCTGCACCTCCCCTCAGGCTCTGGGGACCAGAACCTGCACCTGCCCTAGCAGAGGGGTTTGGAGAGGGGAGTGGGATGACAACAATTGTCTGAGACTGCAAACGACTGAGATCACCTTCCCAGGGGCGCTTGGTTTTGGTCAAACCTGTCACTTTCTAAGACTCCTTTTACTGTGACATAATTATAACAATACTTCCCATGTCATAAACAGTTCATTTGGGCATGGCAATGATCAGAGCTGTGTGTTTTGCAGGAAGCTCCTATCCACGTTAGCACAGTCTAATAGGAGGCATTTGTCCCACACTGCTCCCCTATGCCAGCTTCTCCCCCAGCTGGTTCCTGAATGCTCTGGCCATGTCATGTCCTGAGGGGCAGCCTTACCAGGGCTTTGCCCAAAAGTCTGTGGAAGTGCAGGATGCACAGCCTGCACAGGAGCATTTGTGTGCTTATTTACATTTTTTTACCTTCTGTTTTGTTGGCAGGGGACTGGCAGCAAGTTGTTCATGTCTTTTCCTCTCACTCTGGGGACAGTAATTTTTCTCCCTGGGCATTGGGGTGCCTTCGGTGCACTGCCCTTCCCCAGCCTCTCCCCTGCTTCCCCTCAGCAAACGGAGAAATTACAATCGGGATCGGTGAATCCCAATGCCATGCTGCCCCTCTTCCAGGAAGGCTTTCCCCAATGCATGTGGCTGTGTGACGTCACGAAGAGCGGCCGTGACGTCACGCTCCCGTGACGCGGGGTGCGGAGATGGGGGTGAGGCCCGGGAAGGAGCCCACGGCGGCTGAGCCCTGCGGGGCGGCGGGCGGGGGTCTTCGGCCCGCAGCATGTTGCCTTCTCCGTCCCCACCGCTCCAGCGCCAACCCAGCCGAGAACCGCGCACCCTCCGCGGTGGCCTCTGCGGCCCAGGAAAACGGGAGGGAACGAGGCCAGGGTGATGGTAGGGGCCGGGGGGATACAAGTGGTAGCGGCATGCAGACTCAGGTACTTTAGGGTCACGCTTGCGGGGACAAGGACGGGGACATAGAGGCGCTATGGANGGATGCTAAAGGCAGCTGGGCTGTGTCCCGGCTTGGACTGCGGGCTAATTTACAACCCTGGGGCGGGGGGTAGCGGGGACGCACGACACACAAGAGAGGACGGGGAAGCGCGGTGAGAGATGGTTCCTGGCATGGCATCATTAAACACCGGTGTTAATGAGTGGCACGGGGCTGTGGCTGCGCCTCGCCCCCGCGACGGGGGGCTCTCCCGCGGTCAGAGTGACACC
>VXBB01021847.1:40357-160841 GCA_013399915.1 Illadopsis cleaveri | reverse complement strand
GTGCGAGCTCTGGCGTGTTGACAGCCGTAGCTCGAAGGGTTGAACGGGCGAGCGCTGACGAGACATTTCGGGTCAATGTTACAAAGTAAAGATCGAGGAGCACAGTCAGGCGGCTGCGAAACCGGGGAGTCCCGGGAAGCTGCTTGCACTGACGAATTTCCACCTTAGCGATTGCATCAGCTCTCAGCTCTACCGGCGGTGCTGGCCAGAGTACGCAGGTNCCAAGGGGGAAAATGATCCAGGAGCTGGTCGGTGCCGCGGGTATCTCTTGACTATCAGCGGGAAATAAACCCAGGCGGGGGAGTCAGGCTGGGCTGGCCCCAGGGCAGCGCGCAGCGCAGCTGCGGGATGCGCGGCCGGCCGTGCGAGGTGCGGCCTGGCTGGGCTGGAAAGCCCCTCTGTAGACGGACCGGCTACACGCCTGTCAGGTGCCAAGCACCGAAGACATCGGGACAATCGCACCGGCGGAGCCCCGGCCCCGCTGAAATCACCGCGGGGCCGCCGCCCGGTTCCGCAGCATTATCACGACCATTCACCGGCTCTGAGTCCGCTCGCCCAGACCCTCCGCGGGGAGTTCGGGGAGCATCACCTTCACTTGAGCAGTTGTCTGGGCCGAGGGTTGCGGCTGTGGAAAGTCCCCGAACACCCCGCGAGGACGGGGCTCGGCTCCTCCGGGCTGGGTCCCGCTCTGACGGGGCGCACCTACCGCACCCGCGCAAGGGAGCCCGGGGCCAGGCGGGGGAGCGGGCAGGGCCCGGGACCGGGCCCAGGGAGCGGGCAGGTGTCCCATCCTCAGCGCCCCTTCTCCGCTGCAGGGCGCGGCAGAGCAGCGGGAAGGTGCGGCACAAGCGGCAGGCTCTGCAGGACATGGCGCGGCCGCTCAAGCAGTGGCTCTACAAGCACCGCGACAACCCATACCCCACCAAGACGGAGAAGATTCTGCTGGCCCTCGGCTCCCAGATGACCCTGGTGCAGGTAAGGAAGGGAACCCCTTACCCCCACCTCCAAAAGCCGCTCTGAGGCGTTTCATGGACGGGAGGGACGGGGACAACATCTGCCAAAGCTCCTCTGTGAGCTGAGCAAAGGACAGTGCTGGGTATCGGGGAGCATCAGTGCAGCCAGCAAGACAAGGGGTCCTGTCCACATCCTTCTTTCACTCTCCACTGGGCTCCCCCACCCCAGCAGGACTGTCTCAAACAAAAATTACATCTGAGTTATCGTGGCTGGAGAAGTGCTCAAGACAATCAGCAAAAAGTGTGTGTTTGCCCTCCTAGGAATGGATGCCTTCATCCTTTCATCTCATTCATAAATATAATGAAAATATTTTTGCATAGTCTTTAAAAATTCTCAGGTAAAAAATATCAGTCATGGGAGATTTCAGCACAGAATAGGAATTGTCAAAGAAATTGCAGGGAGCTACTCTTCCCTTTTGAAAAGGGGGCAGGATGGAAACTGTTCTATTGTTCTGATAATAATTGTCATCACCTGTTGCACAGACATCAGTATTACCATACACACTGTGTGCAGTGGCTCAGCACACAGCCTTGCAGGAATTATCATTGTAATATAATTAGACAAGGGGAGTAATTGTTTTGCTCTCAGGTAATTCTCCCCTGAAGTGACTGGCAGTTCTCTTGCTGTAAGAGGCATAAGTTTTGCTGCAAGTGTTTATAAATCTCACTTCTTTGTTCTCTTTGCCATCTGGCACTCTACTGAAATATGTGGTTAAATGCTATCAGTTGCCGAGTGATGCTATCTCAGGTCTGGATGCTGCAAAGATTTATGCATTGTGAATAATCTAATTTCCTTACTGCAAGCTACTGCTAGGTGTGTAAAATGAAACCCATGTGTTTGGAGGATTGGGTCCTCATCACTCTGCCTAACACATTATGTGTCACTTTGCAAAGGATACAAAGAGATCAAAGTAACCTAAAGTATTTGAAAAAAGCAGGTGGTAATTCACCTTTATTATTTTGAGTGTCCCTTCAAAAAAACCTGTGCTATGAACTTCAATTCTAGTAATGGCAAAATGGAAAATTTTTACACTTCAGTACCTCACGTTGAAACTATTGCACTAGGAAAAACACTATAGCTTGGACAAAAATAATATTAATGTCTCAGAAAATGCCAGTTGTAACTGGAAGATATAGTTAAAACAACGTCTCTTGCTTTTAAAAAATATACATGAAAGGTTTAAACTATGATTACATAAACACTACCCCTTCAATGGCAAAATTCAATAGAAGTATTTTACTAGACTATGGTCCTTAGAATATCCCTGTATTTTTATATGAGATTTAAAACATAACCCCACAATATGTGTTGGGGCACTTTCACATTAATGACATCTTGAGGAGTTCTGCTGTTCTTTTAAAAATGCCTCGGAATGAACTGAGATGGGAAAAATCTGGTGGGTTTTTGCAGGATTTCTCTCATGGCAGCTTTGATAAATCCTGACAGGGGAAAGATGTGTTAGCGTTTTAAAAGCGTTAAGTGGGCCGTAGCCACTTCTCCACAGAGCTTTATTATCTACATAAGGTGTAGAATAAAATTAAAAAGAATCAGGGAGGGAGGCATTTTGGCTCTGTTAGACCCCTGTGACTCTAGTGGTTTTACGCTGAAGCTGGATTTGACCAGTTTTGTTGCTCTGAACTGCAATATTTGAAAGAACTGTGCAAACAGGCACATCTATCTTCACTTACAGAAGCACAACATCAAAGAGAAATCCCAGGTGTTTTTTGCATCATTTTTGTGCAATGCTCTTTTAATCCAGGAATTTGATAGCATCTGTATGAGATGTAAATACATATGTCTGGCACCAGCAGTAATTCCTGAGCCACAAAGAGCTAAACAACACACACCATACACCTACTTTTTGGATGCTGAAAAAGAATGAGATTGTAATTCAGTTCAAAATCTTTGTTCCTGAGGAGTGAGAGAGAGCATGCCAGGGTGTGATCTCAGTCACACTAGGTACATCTGAAATAGTTTTCCTGAAGGCTGTGCTCTTTCAGACAAGTGGTATAACCAAGAGCAGGTTTGGGACTGGGCTATGGTGGTGTCTGTTGGAAAGCTTTACTTCTGTCCCAGGAGGGACACTTTGCAAAAGCGTCAACCAGGGTTGCCTATAAATTGTTTTTCTAATCTAGTGACATTGTTGGACATCAGTGGAGAACCAGGAATCAGTGTATGATGTTTCCTCTGGGTTAAACGCCTTCACGTTTGCTGACCGGTCTCATATTTCCTACGCTTTTTACATTTCTCAGTGTTGTCCCGTGGTGTTTGCTCCCACAGCTTTTCACTCCTGTGGAGGCTGTTGTCTGCTGACAGCTGCTACCTCTTCCCAGCATCCCTCATGTGCTGACACCTTGTCGTCACAAGCCATAGGAAAGGCAAAAGATACTGTTGAAAATCCCTTTGAGTTTCTGAGTTTCTGACAAAATGCTCTTTAGGGAATGAATGGTTGGGGTTTTTTTTGTTTTTCACCTGACTGATGACCTTGGAAAAGGTCTTCAGCAGCTGCCTGGAAGATGATGGTGGTCACAGTAATATGGATAATACAGATGTAACTCTCCTTCCTCTGCTTTCTTTCATCTAATGTACCTTATTCCAGTATATACCATCTATCCCAAGGAGCTTTTTTCAGGACCATGGCATAGAAAAAACCAACTCTTCTGTGAGACAAAGAAGTGAACATCCACCCCTGTTTTTTTACTTTTGTTGTTAGGACAAACTAATGGCATACAGTTACTAATGACTTTTGTTATTTGTATCTGCATGTCAAATCTTCCACAACTTTGTTTTCGTTAGTTTTGCTATCACCCAGCTGGTTGATTTTAAATTAATTTGTTCTACTTTACTGATAATTTGGCCTACCCCACTGTTGTTGAGTGCAGTGGGACAGCGAGGGGACTATTCCAGATGCATGTTTGACTGCAGTGCTGAAGAAAAGTCAGACTCTTTCAAGGAGGTAGGATTTTGCAGTAATCATAAATCATCTTGTTTCTTAAGCAGTAGTAGCAAAACCTGGGGCAAATTCTGGGCTGGCTTACTCCTGTGCAGGCCAACAAGGTCTTTGGGAGTCCTCAAGGCATATGTTATTGCAGATTTCAGTCCAACAGTCCAAAGTTTTCTACTTCCACAACTGCCAAAGCAGGAAACCAAAAAAGCAATATAGTTTGAAAAGGCATTTTATATTTTACTCCAATTAGATTCCAATTCAGAATCCAATAACTTGTCCTATTAATATGCTACATTTTCATTTGTATTATTACCACAGTGCTTGATTTATTTTATTTTAAAATTTGGTTTAGATGTTCTTGTGAAATAAAAAAGAAAAATGGCTGTATATTCCTTCCAGAAAGAAATATGAATGTGTATATTGTTGGAAAGAAGACTTTTTCAATACAAAGATTTGTATATCAGTCATGTGCTGCTATGGATTTAATAGTACTCAGATTTATAAAGGCATATCTGGATTACTGGAGGAGGAGAATTGCTTGATGTCTGTTCCCTTTCTGAAAGTTTGGCCACTCTTAAGCACTGAAGCAGAACAAATTACAATAAAATTGAAGATGTGTCTTCAGAAGTAAAGCCAGAGGGTCAATATTTCATGATGCTGATATAAGTACCTGATGCTTTTAGAGAACAACTGAACTCCTGTAAAAAAAATGAATGCTGGAAAGCACATCTGTTATCGTTCCCCTTGGATTTTGTCTTTTTACTTCTCAAAGAACTACAGGATTGTTACTTTACAAGAATAGTGGGTTTCATCATGTGTTTTTTCAAGATACTTACTTCTTGGGAGGTTTATGTGACAAAGATTTTCCCGCTGGCTTTTATCTAAATAATTTTTGTTGGGTTTTTTTAATTATTTTTGTTATTATTTTTGGAAATCACAGTAGCACAGCTTGGGACCATGGGAAAGGTTGGATGTTTTTGGCAGCTTTGGTTGTTTCTTTTTGTAATGGTTAGGTAAGTGTGGTGCAAACTGGCACTCTTTGTGAGTGGGACCTACAGCAGTAGACTGGCAGGTTTTTAAAGACCACATGGATAGACAATGTAACATTTGGGGCTGGTTGAAATGAGTGGTAAAACTGTTGTTGTCTTTGAAGGAGGCAGGTGGTGGCTGGAGGTCAGGGTGAGCGTGCTGACTGGTACAGCCTGTAGCTATGCAGCCTATTCCAGTTCACACACCTGGAGGTTGTCCAAGACTAAAGAGTTAGGGAGGTGTTGAATCTCATGATGTCTTAGAAATCAGGATTTTCCAGCAACATGCACTAGTGCCCAAAAGCTGGAAAGCACCTAGAGATGACCACATCATAGATTAAGCTTAAAAATCTCTTAAATGGATTTGACTAACTTTCCTTTCTTCCAAGGCTTTAATGGGCCTCATTGTAATTGCATGTGGGATAAGAGCTTCTAGAGTGAGTTTGCTGCTTCATGCTTTAGTAAAAGGTTTCTCTTCTAAAAGCTGACTTGAGATACTTTCAGAATCGTAGAGTCATTTAGGTAGGAAAAGACCTTTATAATCGTTGAGTCCAACCATTAACCCAGCACTGCCAAGTCCACTGCTAAACCATGTCCCTAAGCACCCTGTCTACATTTCTTTTAAATATCTCCAGGGACAATGACTCAACCATGGTAACTTTTGCTGGGCAGCCTGTTCCAATGCCTGGCAATTGTTTCTGTAAAGAAATTTTTCCTGATATCCAATCTAAACCTCCCCTGATTCAATTTGAGGCCATTTCCTCTTGTCCTATCACTTGTCACTTGGGAGAACGGACTGACCCCCCACCTACAACCTCCTGAAAGGAGATAGTTGTAAAGAGCAGTAAGGTCTTCCCTGAGCCTCCTTTTCTCCAGGCTAAACCCCCCCAGCTCCCTCAGCTGCTCCTCATCAGACTTGTGCTCCAGACCTTTCCCTAACTCTATTGTCCTTCCCTGGACTCTACCCAGCACCTCAGTGTCTTTCCTGAATTGAAGGGACCAGAACTGGATCCAGCACTCAAGTTGCAGCCTCACTACTGCTAAGCACAAGGGTACAATCACTGCCCTGGTCCTGCTGGACATATGTTATACTCCGGTTCTTAAAATTATTAGAAATACCTCTGCCTGAAATTAAGACGCAAACCAGACCATATGCCAAAGGATTCCAGTCTCTGACACCACACTAAAGCTGATACAGGCCAGGAAGCCATTGGCCTTCTTGGCCACTTGGACACTCACTGGCTCATGTTCTGCTGATGTCAACCAGCGTCCTTGGATCCTTTTCCAGCAGCCATCATTCCATCCACTTCCCCCAGCCTTTAGCCCTGCAGGGGTTGTTGTGACCCAGGGGCAGGCACTTGGCCTTGTTGAAGCTCGTACCACTGGCCTTGGCCCATGGATCCAGCCGGTCCAGAACCCTTGAAGAGCCTTCCTGCCCTCCAGCAGATCAACACTCCCACCCAATCTGGCGACTCTGCAAACTGCCTGAGATCTCATCCAGATCATTGGTAAAAATATTAAACAGGACTGGCCCCAGTACCAAGCCCTGGGGAACACCGCTGGTGTCCATTCACCAACACTCCTGGCCCTGGCCATCTGGACAGTTTTCTACCCAGCAAAGAGCACACCCATCCAAGCCATGAGCACTCAGTTTCTCCAGGACATGCTGTGGAAAATGGTGTCAAAGGCTTTACTAATGTCCAGGTAGACACATCCACAGCCTTTCCCTCATCTACTAAGTGGGTCACTCTGTCATAGATAAAGATCAGATTGGTCAAGCAGAACCTGCCTTTCACAAATCTTTGCTGGCTGGACGTGATCCCCTGATTGTCTTGTATATGCTGTGTGATGGCACTTAAAATCATCTGCTCCAGAAAGAGCAGCAGGACAAGGTGCAATATATTTATCTCATTATGAAATAACAATCAGATACTACTATTCTCTTCTCTCATAGCAGAAGACTTAAAATATGACTCATCTTTTCGTATTGATATGCAGAAAGCAAAGCAATGACATGGGAGGAATGAGCCCAAAATAAACCAAGAGTACCATGCAGAAATCACTCCTGCTAAATTTAATTGCTTTTATGTATGAATCACACTAATACTACCCTATCTTTTCTGTAAATGGCACTTCACTGATGAAAAATTTCAGTATATAATAAAATGAAGCATAATGAAATCTTTCTTGTGAGAGGTTGGAAAGCTGTCAGTTTGGTAAAATGCTGCAGTAACTGCAATCCTGTTGATTGGGACCCTGGATTGATCCATCTCGACTGTTAAATACTTGATTTCAGAATTACACTGTCATGCAGCAGGTGACTGCTGCTTCAGCGGAGCAGTCTGGAGTGACTTTGTTAACAGCATTAGAAAGTGCATGGATTCCAGCCCACCCTATCTCATTTACTGTAAAAATTACTGTGTAAATATGATGATTGTAAGCAAGTAGCCTCAGAAGAGAATGAAAATTACTTACTCTGTCAGCTACAGTTTTGGTTTTCTAACCTGTCATAGTGAACTACATGGCTTGTAAAGTTATGTGCTTGCCGTCTGAGCACTGATCCAGGGCTCACCGTATTTTCAGTGGAACCCTGCTTCATGTAAACGTGATTTTAAGTAAAATCAAAGTGACAGGCATAAGGCACCACTGCTGACTTCTAGCAGGGACTCTGAAGTTTTGCTTTTTTTTTAGGCACATAGTGTTAATCCAACACTAAGGTCTACAGTTTGGCTCTCTGTTAGGTGGGGTAGCATGTATTGATAAAACGTGTATGAACTTGCTTTTTCAGGTTGATGTAAATTAAATAGTGTGATTGTTGCCAGGTCAAAATATGATGACAGTAATCTGGCTTCCTCTGTGTGCATGTTCATAACACAAAGATGTGAGCAGGGCTGTAGGCTGCTAACATTCTTCACATTCTCCTTTGCAGGTGATGTTACTTTGCCTCCTTCTTGCAGAGGTCATATCAAAATGCACTTATTCATGCCAGGGTTAAATAGTACTTTTAATACCTTATTTATCATTAAACAAATATCATTAGAATGTAGGTCACTTGACTCTGCTCTTGCTTGTAGTAAAGATAGAGTTGTCAGTATTTTCTATTTTTTATCTTTTTGAGTTGCAGTAGAATTAAGGTCAGCATTTTCTCAGGTGTGCTTTCATGCAAAGTCACTGCAAGTACACGCTTCCCATTTGGTGATTTAATTAGCACTGCTGGCACTGAAGGATAGACTGTGCCTTTTTGCTCATTCAGTGCCTAAACCACTGTGAAATACTTGTGTTTGAGCCTGACTTAGTGATAAGCCTGTGTGCTAGAGGGATACTAACATGTATCCATTTTGCTATGTCAAACTCTAGAAAATGCTCTGCAGTTGGGAAGGAAACCAAACCAAGCTATTGTTTAGTAGTCACCTTGTGTGGAATTGCATATTTACTATTTTTTAGGCTGCCCACAACAAAAAAGAGTTTGTAAAATCTGTTGCTCTGTATTTAAATGGTTGATTTCTGCAGTGAGTCAAAGAACGTTGTACTCTACGTAAGACTTTCCTGATGCCCATGGCTTGTCAGACTAAGAATTCTGTAAAGGTACAAGGGAGAATTTGGGCTTTTATATATACAAATTTACGATTCTTTTTTTGTTCAGTAGCCGTATTGTAGCCTATGTAAATATCAAAGGAGATTCCTGGATATTAGATACTAGTTTAATTCAGGAAGTTGGTAATATATTGAAGGTTCATATTGAAAGTTCAGGGATTTATCTTTAAAATTAAAAAAAAAAAAAAAGGATTAATATCAAACTAGTATTTGGGACGCCTTAATTGAAACCTTGTGATAATGTGGTTTTGCTAACACTTGGGGAGGGTGGGAAGCCTGAACTTGCCTTCCTGTATGAGATTCCTGCTCTGCTCAGTGGTAATTTTGTGGACTTCTGTTCATATTTCTCTTGTTTGCTGTACCCTTGAAGCATACACAAAGCTCATGAAGGCTCTATGGATTTGTTTATTTGTGTAATTTTCAAGGGAATCTAATACACACGTTTGTATGCAGGTATCAAACTGGTTTGCCAATGCCAGACGTCGCCTGAAGAACACGGTCAGGCAGCCAGACCTTAGCTGGGCTTTACGAATAAAACTGTACAACAAATACGTTCAGGGAAATGCTGAGCGACTCAGCGTGAGCAGTGATGACTCATGCTCTGAAGGTTTGTTGATGCTCTTTTATCGATTTTAAACTGATTAAAATATATTTAGAAAGTATAAGATACCCTAAGTTTGCTCTAATTTTTAATCACAAATACCCTTAAGTGGATCTGCTTTTATTTTTTTTGTTAATTAGGTGCCTTTTTTGGGTCTCAACTACTACACAGCCTTGCAAAGCAGGATTGTGTTAGTTGTTCAAGGTGGCAATCAACCTGGCTGCATGTTATTCTATTTCATTACTGCTAGAATGATAATTGTTACTTCATTACATTCTACCAGCTTATTCCTTTAATTTGCCTTAAAGGAAAATAAATTTATTACATATGTTGGTATCAAGAAATGAGAAATCACTTGACTGTTAGTTTCCTTCATGGAAGGGCTATAGCAATATACATCATTAGAGGGAGAATCTCATTAGTGGGGCATCTTAGATGGTAAACTCAATATTACTGTTATTTATTTGATGTATTTTGCTAGCAGCTGTTTTCCATAAAGGATGCACAGGAATTCTCTTTCTTACTCAAATTAACAAATGCAGGAATTTATTTTTTTAAGTACTCTGTATTTTTAATAGAACTCATGTATTAATTCTGCCTGTGAGTACTTTTTTTACCCAGTTATGACATGGAGATACAGTGACAGGAACAAATCCTACAGAACATTGTCAGAAATCTGTCTGTGAATTTTTAGAAGAGTACCGTCTCAATTTGTACTCAGTATCAAATATCTTTGTTCCAATTTCAGGCTATACTCACATTTCTTGAAAAATCAGGGAATGTACTCACCTTTCTACTCACTTCCCTTGAAAAGATTGCTTGCTGAACAATTACAAGAACACAGTTTAAGCAAATCCACCTAAATATGTTATGGTTTTCAGGCAAATTAAACTTCAAGTTGTGATAGTAATAATTCAGCCTATTTACACAGATTTTAAATGCTCATCATTGAGTCAGGGCACTTTAAAATTTTTTTCTACCTGTCTTGTGTTAGTCATTAGCAAATTAGACTCAAAGACTGTTTTCTACAGCTAATTAATTTAGAATAGCTGGAACATCAGAGAATCTTGGTAACTAATATGAGCAATGTGTGAAGAGAAAAAAATGAAAATCAGTGTCTAATGCTGAAGTTACTGTCTAGTTTTAGTTATATTTATCACAATTCAAAACATTTTGAGAAAGCCTCATGTTAAATATTAAGTACTCAGTGTATTACTGTGTCTTTGTTCTTTTGTTTTCAGATGGAGAAAATCCTCCGAGAAACCATATGAATGAAGGGGGATATAACAAACCAGTTCATCACACTGTGATTAAAACTGAAAGTTCAGTGATAAAAACAGGAGTGAGACCAGAAGCAAGTGCCAATGAGGATTATGTGTCACCCCCCAAATACAAAAGCAGCTTACTGAATCGTTACCTAAATGACTCATTGAGACACGTCATGGCTACTAATGCAGCTATGATGGAAAAAACAAGGCAGAGGAATCATTCTGGTTCATTTAGTTCCAATGAATTTGAAGAAGAACTGGTGTCTCCATCATCATCAGAGACAGAAGGCAATTTTGTCTATCGGACAGGTAAGGGATATTTTTCTGCATGATTTCTAATCCAGACATCTTCAGTAGACAGTGGCTCCTGGAATAAGTGTCACTGATTATGCCTTTTATGAGACTGGGTGACTTCTCTCCGTCCTCTCATAGGACAGTGGATAATTCCTGTCCATCTTCTTGCATGAGAGTAGATTACTCATGTCCATCCTCTCGTATCAGAATGAATAAATCTATTCCTTCCACCCTTTCATCCTCTGGAGAAGTTCTACCTGCAGTAGTACAGTTAAGTGCTGTTATTGACCACTGATGAAGCTGGTTTGCTTTTCAGATGGAGCAATGGGATAATTTTTGAAATGATACTTACAGGCCACTTTTTGTCAGCACTAAGATGAGCCTAAGGAAGGAGAAAACTTTTGTGCATTCTATTACAATAAGGGAGGACTACAGGAGGACTGAAGTTCTCCATGGCCACAGCTGGAAGGAGGAGGAGGGCTTTGAAATTTCTAGGTAGCTGTTTGTGACACTTACATGAGTCATATGACCTTCAGTGGAGTGCATTTGAACACCTTCCCCTGTTTTACAGCATCTTTTCTGTCCTCAGAGTGCCTTGTCCAATATGTGACCTTTTGGTGCTCATGCATCTCTTAGGAATACAGGCATTAGTGTAGACTAATTTCTGCATCACTCTCCAGAGCTAAGGGGCCACAGACTTGACCATTAAATGCAGCGTCTTACTGTATTTTGAAGGGTTATACACAGTTTATTATTTTAATCTTATCAATAAAAACATACAAGTGTGATGTAATGTCATCCACTGTGTTACCAGTCAGAGCATGGCACGTGGGACTGGCTGGTTCATGCCAGTAAATTGCTGTAAATCAGGGCAAGATCAGGACTTGCTCAAGTCCCTGTGAGGGAATGCTGGAAGGCTTCTCTTGTGAAACTTGTTCTGTATTTCTTTGGGACAAAAGGTTAAAAAAAAATTCATTTTGAAAAATATGAAATTTTGCATCCCAGTCTATAAAAATCTCCACCAGTGTCTCAGGCCTTTGACTCATTGCAGAAGCTCCTTGCATTGTCCTGGGCCTTTCTTGGCAGGTTATTCTGCCAGGGACCACCCTGAGGCCAGTATCACTTTAGGAATGCATATTGCTGAAAAGTACTGGAGGATTTTGCAGAAAAGTTAATACAGATTTGGATTTTGTACTTGGTTCCCCTTGGCTTCCTTGGCAGGTAGGTTCAGGTGCCTTTGCAACCTCTCAAGTTTGCAGCCTTTGCTCTCTCTTTTCTGGCACATTTCCTGTGGGTTTTTTTGTCAGTGTGGAGGGGCCACAAGGCTGAGTTCTGTTGGTGGGGATTGGGAGGATGTTTGTGTGTGCAGGTTGTTGGGAATGACCAAAGAACAAGTGGCAGCCCTGCAGAGAAACGGGATCTTGTGGGGAGAAAGAATAGTGCATGCTCAATTAATAAGTTTCAAAATAAACTCTCTCTCTATTCTTTTAATTTTTTTTTTCTGAACATACCAAATGCATTTGGTTTGCATTAAAACTATATTGTCTGCCAAGTTTTATTTTTAAGTGAAACGTTGCTCAAGAACAGATGCAGAAGTTCAGATATGTAAACTTCTGTTTTTCTGTACTTTATACCGTAACCTAAAAATGGATGCAATGACTTTTTAAAATTTATAATAAATTTGCTACTGGATAAAGTCCTTCTTGACAAATTTCAAGCTGCATTGAAAAATATGGTCATTAATGTGAAGGCTGAGGGAGGCACACCATAACTGTGTAAATTCACCAGCTGTGCTGGAATGACTAAAACCTAGTATATTTGTCCCTAAAGTTCGTAAGTGACATTCCTGGAACTTCTCTTGAGATTGTATTTAGGTCAGTTCCTAAATATCTTAACAATTTCACATTTTTTTGAGAACAGCTCAGCAGCTCTTAGGATATAGTTTTATTCTTTTTGCACTTCGAAAGCGGACAAGCACTATATAGAAAGAAAAAGAGATCATATATATACATGATATACATGTGATATATGTATATACATTACTTTTTCGCTATATCGTTGCTATATATGTGTGAATATTCAGGAAATATAAGAACAAATGGGCTTTTTTTCAGTTACAAGATTAAAGTCCCATTAATGATTTTCTCATTATGTTATTCATGCAGAAATTAAGCTTTTCATGAAGAGAGAAGATATTTTCAAATTATTGTCCATTTTTGAAACTTATCTTATGAAACAAATAGATGAAATTATCCACAGGATCATTAGGTAGGGAGAGATAAAGAAGGATGATTTACTTTTTGTATGTTTTCTTTGTAGTTTGAATACCTGGGTTGGCAGTTCTTTGTGCTGTACTCTACCAGACCTGTATCTGTGTTTTCAAAAATAGCTGTAATACATTTTGGTTAAGTAAATAACAGAGTTCAGCTGACTTTACGGCTCTTACCCTCCTGAAAGTGACAAGTGTATTTTTAAGTGAGATATCACCACTTACAAGGAGTTCCCCACTGCAATTTTTTTGTAGAGCAAACCAGCTAATTTTTAACACAAAGAAGCTGTTGCAGGATTGTCAAGTCCCTACTAGACATTTTAATTTATTATTTTATTTATTATTAAGACATTTTAAGCAGTATTTCAAAAAGCACTGAGTGAAAATTGATTGATGTTTTATTTTTGAGAAGTGTTTGGCAAGGCCGTTGTGCCTCTAAGGACAGGCAGTCACTGGAGTTTAAACTAGTTCTTTATTGTGTTTATTTATTACCTGGAAACGTAACTTTTTGTAGCAGATCATGAGTAAGAAAGCTTACTTGCCCTGTCTGGTTCTGATTAGGGCTGGACCCTGATTTCAAGTGCATCAGTGGGTCTGGAGCTGCTTTGTTTGCCCAGCGCCCGGGGTCAGCGCGGCCATGTGTGTCTCAACAGCCTGCGCCAAATTAATGGTGTATGAGTGCAATGTCCAATAACAAAAACAAGAAATGGCAGTTTAAAGTTTACAAGGAAAACGGGTTGTAGAGGTTCCCATTTCAGTCATTAACATGCTTATAAACACGGGAGCATATGCTACTCCAGCTTCATGCAACTGGGAAATCCCACATAAAGATCAAGGACAGGCTATATAACTGACGGTCGGCAGAGCAGCCTTGTTTTATACCTCCACGCAATTATCCTGAGCTCATGGGAAGCAGTTTCAGTGCTGGAGCAGGAGCAGCAAACCCTGAGCTGGAGCCCTTGCAGGTGCAATGCCCACACTGCCATGTCCCCAGGCCTGGGGAGCTGCTGTGAGAAGTGGCATGGGCAGACAGTGCAGGCAGAACAGAGCAGCCAGGGAAGAGTGCAGCCATCTCGGGTATGTCACAGGGTTCTGTACGTCCTTCTGTTGAAAGCTGATATTCTTGTGTATATAACAGGACATACACAAGTGTGTTCACTTAAAGCAGAAAATTTCACTTCAGATCAATCCTGGTGCGGGCATAATATATAAGTATGTATAAATATATATAATTGGTCAAATATGCATCTTAAACTGATGACTGAAAGGGTTGGTTCAGTGTTTTTGTTTAGTTAAAAAGCCGTGTTGGAGAATTGGTTTTCACTAACTGCTTGGCGTGCAGTCACTCACAGCGGGTTCTCTGTGTGACAGGAATAAGTGAAACCAGACTTGTCTACCTTTATTTGTTGTACAAATGAATGCAGAAATAACAGTCTCAACTGCAACAAGCACTCCAGAAATCTATAAGGAAAAGATCTAATGTTTGTAGTGAAGCTGAATATTAATCTAAAGAGGCAATGTCAGTCTTTGGTTTACGGATCACTAAAATGCTGACTTTTCTGTAATCACACTGCAGCGCTCCCTGAGTACCCTATTGTCAGTCACCTGCAGAAACAAAATGTTCTGCATCGTTGTAGCACAAGGAAATGAAAAATTCCCAGCTTTCTGGGATATTGCTGTCTAGTGAAGGAAAGCAAAAATTAAAACAAGAGAAAAAGAGACGAAATGGCAGGACAGGGAGTCCTTTTTCTGTAGGCAATTTTTCATTGATTTCACTTTATATGTTACTTAGCACAGTAGAAAAGCCAGAACAAATAAAAACAGTGAGGAAACTCAAGACTTGCAGGCCTGGAAAAGAGGGTGATTTTAAACAAGTGCTTGAATGACTGGCTGATTTTTGAAGATGTTTGATCTCTATTTTTAGACATTTATACTCAGGAGCATGCTCTGTTTCTAATTTTTTCATTACTACTGACTTTTTCTTTCCTCTTACCTTCCTTTCTTTCTTTCCTTTGGATCCTGCAAAGTTGGTGATTTATAAAGCATGATCCTGGGTCATTTATTGCAGCACACTGAGCACCTTTGATGAGACCCTCGGCATTCTGCAGGATCAGGCCCACATTCCTACAGAGCACTTAAATGTAAGGGAGGAGCCATGCACATAAGTACTATAGAGAGACGCAAACTGCAGAACAGTGCTGTGATTTTGTGTGGTCTTTTCCAGCTTTTCCTTGCAATTGGGCATTTTTAGAAATTAACATGTAATTTAAAAATAAGCCATAAAATTTGAAAGCATAATATGAACACAATGGAACCTGTTTTCAGAAACAACTCAAGGGACCCACAAAAACTGCTCACAGCAATGACTTTTTCAAGTTGGATCTAAACGGTGCTGGAGACCTTGGGGATACTTTGAAATAAATGGTAACCTGGGAGAGCTCAAGGAGGTCTTTTTTGCAGATCCTAATGTCATCCAGAAGTGAAATGTAAAAGGTGAATATCAAGTACAGTATTAAATGCACACAGCAGCATAACTGCAATTTGAAGGTTAAACAGTTAAGATCATATTTCTGCAGGAATTTTATTATTACATGACCTGATTCGTCAACTAAAATAGCATGGAATTGAGAATTGAGCAGAAGATTGTGTTTAATTTACTGTTCTGTTGTTTTTTCTAGAGAAAGAATAAAAGGAAATAGCTTTACTGCATGGGAAGCGTCAGGTTTAATATACCAGATGTTATAGCCCAAACTTGAGAACTTTAAAGATCCTACCCGTTCTCTGCGAGTTTGGTTCACTTTTTTGCATTTCTTTCAGTTCAAACACCAAAAATAAAATAAGCTGGCTTTTTAGTTCTCTTTACTTTCTTGATTTCTCAGTACCTGAGCTGCAAGGGGAATGGGTCAGGATTTTCTCCACATTACCCCAAAAACTGAATCTTTTTTGTGGGAAGGTAGCAGTTCCAACCTCTCTCAGGTAGGAAAATGGAGGAAGAGAACACTGGGTGGGCTGGAAACAACAGCTGGAGGCAGAGCACTGACCCAAAAGCCTGGGCACCCAGGGACTGCCAAGCAGCAAGGAAGAGCTTTGCCTGGACCCATCCCTGCTGAGAGGGGAAGCAGCACTCCCAGCAGTGCAGTTTTCTTGTGCCACTTTTTTCCTCTCCATTCTTTCATTGGAAAAGAAAGTATTTGCTTTCTCACAGGTGTTGGATGCAAAAACTGTGCATTCTTCTTTTATCTCTTTGTTTTCAGATGCAAAAAGTTATGAATGTTTAAGGCTTTTTTCCCTGTTTAAACCCAAAATATTAAAGATTCCAGAGATCTGCCTCTATGCAGATAAGATGTGCTTCAAATAGCAGCATATTTGTGCTTGTTCTATAATTCAGGTATAATTCCTGTGGAGACCACACAGAGCAGAGGGGGACTGTGGGCACCTCTTCTGGTTTTGCTTCTGTTGATATCCAAATTTTCCACATGCTTCAGTAAAAACTATCTCGAGTCAGTTGTTTGGCTGCAGAGATTTTCTTAAAATCAGCTTGCCTCAGAGCGGCACGTCAGGACTCCTGACTGCTTTATCATTGTAGAGAGTGAGATGTTCTTGCATGAATGATTTGAAATGGAAAGGATTACAACATTTGACCAAAAAATCAGAGAAAACATCAAAAAAAATCAGGGCACCGGCCACATTTCCATGGCCGCAGGTTGTCGCTGCCTGTGCTGGTGCAGCAAGTCCACCTTTTTTTCTCCAAGACCATTGAAATTTTCCCAATGCAAATATTCACAGCAGTGGCCAAAAAGCATCAGACCCCTAAGCTTGCCCAAGATCTCTCTCAGACACAGCGGGAAAAATGTGTGGTACTGTTGCCAATCACTAACAACTATATATTTTAATACTCCTCTTTAGAGTTAGTGAATGATCCAGGCCTCAGCAAGGGCTGTTCTCTGGCAAGCCTTAGTCTTCACTGATTTAGTGAAGGTGTTTTCAAAGAGAAGAAAATATTTATCCCCATTTTCCCATTGTTCTGAATGTCTCCAGAATTATGCTTGGTTTTAAAACCTGGGGCCAGCCAAAATGTGAATGTTTCAGGAAATTATGTGCATGGAAAAGCACATAGTCATAAATCAGACTGTTTTCCAGTTTTAGCTCTAGACTGCATGGTTAGTAATGAATATAATAGGGAAATTAGTTAGAAAATTAGCAGTTAATTTAGGGATATTTAAAGAGTGTGTGAAACTACAGCTTGGGAAAACTCATTTAGTGAAATGGATGTGATTCCTTCTCTCCTTCTACTGCCTGAGCAGGATTTTCCCCAGCAGCCAAATTTGTGTGCAGATCTCTTGCAGCAGAAACACCAGGCTCACATGCTGCCTTGCCATGGCTTCTGCCCTGATTCAAGGGTCCCTCTGCCTTGCAAACACCAGCCAGCTGCAGCCATTGCTGCAAAAAGAAATACTGCTCAGAGAGGAGGGCAGAGTGGGGTTTCAGGAGATAACGAGATGAGGTAAATGAGGCATATACCAGCTCAAGCAGAGCAGCAGAAAGCCCTGGGTGCTGCAGCCCTGGTGCAAGAACCAGGGGCAGAGCAGAGCAGCACCAGGCAGGAGCAGTGGTTTGCATCCCATGGGATGTCTCTATAGCCTCACGCTGCCTCACGCTGCTGTGGTGTGCATGCAGAGGGGGCCTGGCACTGCAGCTGTCCCCAGCATGCTTCTGAAGGCACAAAGGAAGGTGTATCTGCTCTGTCCCTTACTCAGGAAATCCAGCAGCAAAATGTGAGTATCAGCTGTTCGTGCCAAAACAGATGTAGGCCAATGATCTGGAAAAACCTGGCATGATTTTATACATGGAATAGCCAAAAAGAGGAACAAAACACAAAGACAGAGATGTGTGCTGTCACCTCATCAGAAGTGGCTTAGAAATCACACACAACTTTATATATCAGCGATGGGGAAGCACTTTTGAGCAGACAAAGCCATGGCTGGAGGCAGATGACTGGGTTGTGAGCAAGGCTTGTGCTGGCTCCAACACTGAAATGTGCCTGTTCTGCTCCTCAGGGCTTTTGTGGGACTGCAGCTGACTCTGCTCCTGCACCAAGACATCTGCCCCTGGCACCTGCATGAAGAAAGAGAAATTACAGGGACAAACCTTTATTGCCCAGTGGATCACTTTTACATATGAAATCTATAATCTTCATCACAAGTAACCACTGCCTTCAGTGTTTCTTACTAACATACTAATCTGTATGTGTTGCAAGAAAGTGTGACCAGAAGGGGACAGGGTGCAGAAAAGCCAGGCACAGGCAAGATGGGGTAGTAGCAGAAGGGGGAAAAGGGCTGGACTTTTCACATTCTAGCTGGGGCAGTAAACTTAAAGGAATGGCAAGCCCATAAAAGTTTCACTTCATTCTGGAAAAACATCTGAATTGAAACTTCACACCTGGCACGGGTTTTCTGCATGTCCCAGCCTCCTTCCGCCACTGCTGGGGAGAAATAATGTGACTTTGGTTAACTCCTGGTAGATTCTGCTTGTAGCACAGACTGTCCCTCGTGCAGTGTTACATTGCTGCTGTTCATGTTGCTGTAGTTGAAGTTGTACCTGTGTTTCCATTAGAACCCTT
Organism: Illadopsis cleaveri; assembly: GCA_013399915.1. Classification (NCBI taxonomy): domain Eukaryota; kingdom Metazoa; phylum Chordata; class Aves; order Passeriformes; family Timaliidae; genus Illadopsis; species Illadopsis cleaveri. Next base: position 142,206 of record VXBB01021847.1, on the reverse strand, counting down.
TTAATCTGCAAATTTATGACCCAGCTGTAAAAATTCAATCCAGACTGAAACTTGGCATGAACAGTGTTCACTCTCCCATCTGTGGAAGGGATTTAAGCAGGTACATCCCAGTAATAACCATTTGAGTTAGGCTTGTAAATTTGGACCATGATGACTGGTGAAAAAAAACTGTGAGCTTCTCAGTAGTCCTGGAGCCTGAAATATTTTATGCCTGTGGTGAAACTAGTGAAAAGCAGCTTGTTTATATTCAGTCATATAGTTGTAAATAAAGAAAATGGTTTGGGTCTTTCTGTGTTTGCTTACATGCACTAACACTCGCATTTTCCTTGCCATGGCAAGATTTTGATATGAGTGGCAAACACTTGAAACTCTCCGGGCTCGTGCACCAAAGCAGAGTTTGATAATTCTTAAGTAGGTTAAGAAATTGTATTCATGCTTGTGCAAATGGCAGAATTTATCTATTGATTGTAATAGAAAAAATTAGGGAAATGACTGGATTGTTTTCTTTTGGGTGAGACTTTTTTTTGATTCTTCCTAAAATACTGTAAAAACTGATACTGTATTAAACTGCAAAATTAGTTTTATTCACCATTGCTTCCTCCCATTGTAATTTTCTTTTCCAAAAAAGCTACACACTGAATGTGCCTGACCAGATAAACTAGTGATCTTATCTGATCCTGCAAATCCTATTTCCCTTTGCAGGTTTGTGGTTTTTAAAAGTAATTCTGTAATTTGAAAAAAAAACCAAAAACCCCTTCTTTATGTGTATAACTGAAATTTTTTAGGTCATTTGTCCATAATGCGAGTACCAGAAACGTAATGATGAAAGCAGTTTAGTGAGACCAGACTTCTGATATTCCATGTGTGTTCACAGAGAAGCTTTTGGGAGGGTTTTGACACAATTTGAGGAGTGGACTGAAGGGATACCTGCATGGAATAATGCTGGGCTGTGGATGAGTTTGCACATGCAATTCAGAAAATGTCAGGAACCTGTGTGTATTGTTTGTAAATGAGAGTTTTGTCGGCTTGAAGGAGAAAGGGGAGCACTTTTAAAAACACCTGTTCTGCAAAACCTTGTCTAATGTTCATCTGTAGAGTTCAATTTCTAATTATCCAGAAAACCAGAGTTGGATTCAGTGATATTAAATCCACTTCACTACAGATTTAAAAATTTGGGTACAAGATAAAGAGGCAGATGTGGAAATTACCAGTGATTACCAAAGACTGAGGTCTTTTATGCTTTATGGCATTAAATTGGCATCAAATCACCACTTTAGATCTGTTAAAGGAGAAATATGTTATAACACTAAAAGCATGCAAAAAGCTTGTATAAATGAGTTTTATGTGAGCTACAAAAAAAAAAAAAGGAGCAGGAGTTTCAAGCAGGGACTAGATTTGGAGAGGTAAACTGCAGTGTAGAAAATCTGGAAAAGTGAAAAATAGTTCAAACAGAAAGAGATCAGATAAACATTTGAAGCTGCAATAGCTGAAAAGAAACACAAAAATTGGTAAAGCAAAATTCCAACAAGCCATTAAATCTGTTTTCCTTAATTTTTCAGTGGCCTTGAAACCTTGAAACCCGATGTCAGAGACTCTATCTCTGTTCTTTCACTGATGGCCAGAAATTGAGGTTATGATGACCAGATCGTTTGGTATGGCACTGACATTTCAAGTTAAAAGGGATTGCCAAGACTCTCAGTTATGACACTAAAATATACCACTATTTCTAGAGCCAATTTTCAGTCCCTCCTTCATGCCTCCACATTGATTTAGGCAACAGATGCACAAAAAGCAAAGCAACATTCAAAATCATCCCCTAGCTGAGGCTGGGGGAAGGCTGGCTAGTGGGCTGTAGCCAAAATTCCTTAAATGTTACAATGTTTTACATTTCTAAATGTAAAAACTTTCTTTCCAAGGTGAAGTACCAGCCAAATGTCCTAGTTACGGTATCTCAGAGTGAAAACTGGCATGTGGCCTTGTGGTCATTTGTGGGTATTGACAGATTTACACTCTAGAAGATCAAGTTAAGCGTTGTCGGTTTCTCCATCTCCCCTTACTTTATCAGGGTTTTTTGTCTCTCTGTTACTATTTGTCAACTTAAATCCAGTTTGTTGGAAAAATGAAGGCTCTTCACGACCTGGCTCTTCAGGAGCAAATTGCCTCAAATTCTTTCTGCTAGCCAAGGTATTTTGTAATGCCTTGCAAAAGAGCAGCAGGATTGCGCTCCTTGCACTAGATGTACTTTGTGGGCTAGACACTGCAGGCAGTTTTAACAAGGTCTTGGTGTGCTGGAGAATTTGTCTCGGCTCTTGACTTCAGGGAGACTTTTATCCCAGGTCCCTGTTTGTCTAATTGCTCTTTCTACCCCAAGGAGCAGGATCTGGCTTTGTCCCATTGTGGGCTGCACTATGCAGAGTCTGGACTGGTGGCTGCTCAGGGAGCAGGTTCCTGAGTTGGTGTGCAAATCCGATGATCTGCTCCTGACTACTTATGGCAGCTTTGCACTGTGGTGGTGGATTGTCCATTACAAAGGCACACTGAAATTCATTGTCCTTCTTTTCTCCCTCTCATGCTGTTTAGCTGGCATAGCTGTTGATTTCTGCATCAGATTCATTTCCCTGGGATCATCTTCAAATAGGAGCTTCCTCCAGAAGACAACAGCCTTTGTTCCTTGTTCCTTTATCAGGAAAAGCTCTGGGTGTCTGCAGCACTGTTTGTGCCAGCAGTGTCAGAGAGAGCCATGTGCAGCCTGTGAAACTTATGTCAGGTGGGGGAGCAGGGTTGCTGGGTGAAGCCTGGAGCCCCTCTCTATCTGGGATATCATAATTACAATAGTTCTGGGCTTCCTACTTGTTGAATCTCAGTAGTGCTGGATGTTCAGGGGCACTTCCTGAAGAGAAGAGAAACCAAAAAAGCTGTCCTGCTCTGGCCAGCACTTGAGACTGTAGTGTAAGATACACAATGTTTCATATATATATACCTACACACAGATGCACAGATATTTCCTTAGTGCCCTATTACGATGATGATATCTGTGTAATTCAAATGCGTTCTCTTGCTGTTTTGCTGTGCTTGCCCCTTCAGCTCAGAGCTATGCAGAAGTTTACCATGGCAGTGAATTTTGCAAAGACAGAGGAAAAGAGGCTCCCAACTGTATTGTCTACAAACAATGACATATCTTGCTTTCAAATCCCATACCTCACTAAGTTGCTTAGTCCAGATTGCCCCTGCAAAGACGAAAATCCTTTTCACAGAAGTCAGCAGAGAAGACAAGGCTGACCTGCAGGTATTGATCCCAGTAATCCTTTGTTTTATGCAAAGGCTTATTTTTGCTCTCTAAACCGATGTGAAGAAATGCTTGTTTAAATATTTAAATGAATAAAAATGGCAGGTGTCTTTATAAGCCTGTTTTCCTTTCAGTATTTTGTCCCAGCCTTTCTGCTGCTGTTTCCACTCCTTGTCTAATGAGACTGAGTGATAATTTCTCCTTGCTACAAGTGCACATAAGCATTAGTATGTGTTTATTACATTTGCTGTGAATCTATATAGGGAAAATGTCCTCAATATTTCTCATTCTTCTATACCTCATTCAACTCACAGATTCACACTCCTGATTCTCTTCCCTCTTATTTCTGAAGGGGTTGACAATTATATCTATACCCAACACAAAGGGCCTTCATCTTCACCCTATAATTGAGGGACAGACACTCAGATATGTTTTAAAATCAACCCTTTGGAAGTGTTTGGAAGTGCCAGAATCCAATTTGCCAAGATCTGGTCTGGGTTTTGAGTGTTTTGGCCCCAAAGCACGCTACATGATTTGACACACAATGTTCATGTGTTCGCACAGCTTTCCAAACTTCATTTTGTGAACTCCTGCTGCTTTCAGTGGGATCTTTGCTCACAGATCAAAGACTGTGACCCTTGGAGAATGTAAGTGCTCATATTTGGGTACTCCCCATCCTTCATTCCTTGCACAAAATAGGAAGAATAAAGGCTGTATTCAGTGCTGCGGTACTGCTGCATTTGCTGAGTTCTGGGGAGCTTTGACATCTCTCCAGCTTTATGGCTGCTCAGAAATGCCCCTTCCCTGTCCAGAGCAGTGGCAGCACTCAGCCTGATGTGAGCCCACCAAAACCACTCCTGCCTCATGGCCGTGTCATCTTTCCTTTGTGTCTGGACAGGCTCCAGACAGTGGCTCCACACCCCCCACAGGACCAAAAATCCTTTTACAGGAGGTACAGAAGACAGGTCTTCTGAGGTAAACTCCCCGTGAGCCACTGGCTCCTGCCCACCATCTCCCACCGTGCAGCATCTCCAGCCTACGGCCCAGCTGGGAACAGGAGGTCACAGCAAAAAGCCAGGTCTGGGTGAGCTGGCCAAAGGATGAGAGACAAGTATTGGAGCAAGGTGTCTGGAGGAGGTAGTAGGGAGAGATGGGTTTGTCCTGCCCCTCAGGGTGTGAGGGACATGTGTGCAGTGGGTTATCCGGTAACAGGGCTCACCTTCATCCTTGATGAGCTCTGCTTCATCCAAGGATTTTGCTCCCTTGGCCCCTGCATGTCTTTACAGCTGGAATATGGGTTTAGGTAAATCAAATGCCCTGAGTTCACAAATACAGGGTAACTGTTTGGAGAGGAGAGGAGGGAGAAAATCAACAAAGGCCTTTGATATATTGTATGTCATCCGTACGTGACACTCCAAGACCTTCAAATGCTTAAACTAAAAACCTAAATATAATTTAGTTAGTAAAAATATACCTTAGTTATAATAAAATGATAATACTGGAACTTGGCAACAGAGCAGCTAATAAATACTACACTTTTGAAATGTGCCTGGGATCCAAGTACATACTCTTTTACTGTGTAGTTAAAGCATGTGGCAGGACATGCTAGACCAAGATTTTCTTTTTGTCTTTCCAGTGGAAAACTAAAGTTCTTTGTTTAAGTGAAGCCCGTTGGGAATTTTTCTTAAGTAAAACAAGGAGCTAAGGAATTCCATTACCTTTTGCCAACTTTTTTTTCCTCCTTCAAGCCAAATTATCAATTAATGGGGCATTAAATAACAAATAGTGCCTAGTTAGAATCATACACTTTTTTACTTAGGCTCCTTCAATACCTTCTTATTGGTGCTTCAAACACTGAATTAAAAGATGAGATTTTTATTGGGAAAATACTACCCTTTTTAAACCTTTTTGACCTTATAAAAATAAAGGTCAGTAATCTGAAAGTCATTACATTTGCATGCTTACACCTATTTTTGATTTTTTAAAAGAAAAAAAATAAAATCTGCACTCCTCTAGGTCTTCTTCCTGAGATTCATTCTTTGCCTTCCTCATTAGCTGTCTCCATTTCGGTACTCTATCGTTTTGCCAGCAGAGCAGCCAAGTGAATGCTTGACCATATTTTTGTCTGGCTCTAGTGAAACCGTGATCTGACAATAGAATACTTTTCTCTGGGTTTTCCTTCTTCCCCCGGGGAACCATACTTCAAGGGCAACCTGCTTGTCCAGCATATGAACATGTGGAAAATCCACTGCTATGCACTAATGATTTTCAGATGGGCAATGGTTGCTGAAAATCATCCCAATAGCAGCAGCTTCTCCATTGTAGCACCTAACCACTGTGGGATCACATTGCTTGTAGCTGCTCTGGAACAAACCCTTTGCATTTATGTACAGGGTGGTGACATTTGCTGCATCACACATATGTGGTGAACAAAACTTAGGGGAAAAGGAGGTACAAGTTAAAATTGTGGTTATTTTTTGGCCATTGTAACATGCATCAAAATCTGACACTTATTTTAGATTGAAAGTATAAATGTAGGAAAAAGTTGAGCTCTGCCAAAGATTCACAACAGCAAGGCAGAAGCACCTTAAATATTGTCCACAAATTAATAGCTTTCAAACTTGTATTTTAAATATTTACAAGGAGGCTTGTCACACTCTGGGAGAGAGAAAAATGAGTTTTAAATTTTAAATAACTTCTATTACTGTTCTTAGAATATGCATTCTTTTTAAACAACTTTCACTTTTAATCTGTAATTAAAGCCAACTTTTTCTTTTAATTTTAAAAGCTTGTCCTTGGACTAAAACAACATGGAACATTTTTAAACATTGATCCAAGCTGCTGTAGATACATTTTATTTAAACCACAGAGCCTGCAGTTGGATTCCTTGCTTTGCCAGATCGGCTATGAACTGTAAGTGTGGCAGTAATGATTCTGGAGTCCTGGATGCTTCACTAACAGTGAGGAGGGTTGTTTTTCTGGAGTTGTTCCTCCCTTTGGGCCCTATTCATGAATGACTTAATCTCTGTCTATGATCAAATGTCATGCAAGTTACTGTGCACAGAAAAATCAAGGAATGCTTCTCTTTCCTGCATTCCTTACATGGAATTGCTGTGCCTGCCCAGCAAGCAGTTGAGGAGTGGTAAGGGTGGAAAGCAAGCAGCAACAAAAACACACAGAGAAAACCACCAGAAGCAATATAAAAAGACTGAGACAAAGAAAACAGAGAAAATTTTGTAAGATCTGGTGTACAAGTTGGATTGAGCCATGGACAAGACAGCTCCAGCTTGTCCAAGCAGCACCAGCTGGAGGGGAAACTGGGTTTTCAGCTGGGGAGTGTTACAGGGGCAATTCATTTAGCATGAAAAACAAAAGTGTTCTCCAGTATTTTGACTGTAGTGTTGACCATAAAGATGATTTCTAGTGCATGTTTCTGTTAGCTTGTTTTGTCTTGAAAAGCAAACATTACTGTTTTGATGGGCAGATCTGGAGAAGTTCAGGGAGCAAATGCTTCTCAGTCTTTTTATCCTCTTGACCTAATTGCTTATGTGGTAATTCTGTCCTTTCACAGGATGTTACACCACATTATTTGAAGCCAAGAGTAAGACTTTCATTACTAGTGATATGGATTACACAATGCATGCCACGCAAGGAACTTTTCTTGTGGTTTTTGGTATTTTGTTAGAGATCCACCAGAATACCGGGGTGAAGTGGTGCATAGCTGTCTCCATATTTATACAGGCCTCTTCCTCACTTTTTAAGTTTCAACAAAATTTCCACTCCAGTTAGGTTCTGTTCTCAGTTAAGAGTGAAGAAAGGACTTACATTATCAGAATTGTTTTTCTCATCACCAACACCCTGCAGCCACTGGATGAAATTCTGCCTTTGTCTCTGTGCCCTAGTGTTAGGACAGATTGCTATAGCAGGACTCCCACGCCAAACAGTCACTGGTGGCAAATGGGAAATAACTTGACTCAGGTGCTGAACTTCTCCAGCTGTTGATGGGAGTTACACTTGTTTGTCCAGAACAGTGACTGGAATAGTCGTTTAGCTCTTTTTGAGATATTTTCCATCCCTTTAGTACTGACAGTGGACTTAAAAGATGTAACTCTCTTTTCAGGTAGGTCATGGCTGGAGTATCATTTTAGCTGTAGGAGGGAAATGATAGAAGAAAGGACAGGGAATGAAGGGAAAAAGAAAAACCCAGAGCCAGGAAATAAATACAAGTAGGAAAATAAAGAGCAGAAAGTTTTGGAAAATTGTAAAGAGAAGATAGTGCTGGGAGAGGATGCAGAAAGGAGAATGCAAGATTAAGGGAAAGAACAAAAAAGAAAAGGAAAGAAAAGGGTTTAAAGGGATGAAGGCAAGAAGATAAAATACTAAGGAAGCAGGTATGGAAATAATGGCAGGAATCTGGAGTGTAGCAGGGAAAGGTTCTAGAATAAATTAGAGAAGTGTAGGAGATAGTAGCATTTTTAGCAGTCCAAGATTAGAAGTTTGATATTTTCCTTTCAAATGTATTTGAGAAATGAGAGTAGATAAGCATTCAGGATACTGCCAGCCTTCTTGGAAGGAGCCTTTGAGTCCAATTGTGGTGTCTTGGCATTTTTTTCCATGTTACACAGGCTAAGAGCAAATACATTTCCAGGAAAGGCTATGACCTTTCTTAGGATACAAAGCAAATTAATCCAAACTGTTGCTCCACAACTTAGGGCAAAACCACAGCTTAGTCTGGGACTGGGAAATACTCCAGTGCTGGTGCCAGTGGTGGTAGTGATGGAGGTGTCTCTTTGTGTGAGGTGTGTGGTTATTAATTTCCCAGTTACTTGGTGCATCTGCAATCCCTGACTAAGCTGGACACAAAAGTATAGAATACTTCTCATACTTTGGCTTAATCATACCCAATCCAGACTTTGGCGGATTCCACCAAGACCTGTTTTGAAAACTGTAAGTAGTTTTCAGGCTACTGTGAGACAATTTGGCCAAGTGTGGAGGCTTCCTTGGCCCAGTGTTCCTGAAAGTTTTAACTTCTTTTAGGTCTGCTCCTTTCTGTAAATTTTTCAAACCACATATTCTCTTGGAAAGTTTTTCAACTCATCATCTGTAAGTTACAGAGAGAAATCTTCTTAACCTAATGCATGGTTGGCTGGGGGCAGTGTCTTTGTGCTCCTCCGAGATGAGCATCTGTCAGTAGAGTAGAAAGGACATCACCTGGGAGGGACTGGTTGATCCTGTATGTCAAAACATGCATTCCTATACAGTTCATGGTATATATGAACCTAAAATATGTCATGCCAGATCTGATAATTACACATATAATTTTCAAGTTCAACAAAAGGTTTTGTTTCTTTTTCCCCTATCATTTTTTAAAGAAACACAATTTATCTGAATTAAAAACATGATGGGTGATGGTGAGTGGGTGGTTCTGTTTACCCTGCCACATTATATAGTACCACTTTTACTCTGTGTTTGGATAGCAGTCACAAGACCCAGATATCAAGCTGTGAAAGTATTTTTCTTGCAGCAGCCTTTCTTTTTTTGGCAGGCAGTGGCTTTGGAGATGCCTCACATTTTGTCATGTGATTGGACTGCTGATGAGGTTTCTGTGTTGCCTCATTTTCCTGGATTCCATCTGAATTAACTCTTCTTTGGGTCACAGTCATTAGTGTGAATGAGTGGGGCTTTGCATCATAGTGTAATGAACACTAATACTTAATCTCTGTAAGAAAACATCCTGTAAAGAAGGAATTTGCTACATTTGTTCCACGTGACAAATCTCTTTTCTGTACCTCCAGCTGTCCTCATTGAAAGCACATTCTTTCTTCACAGTAATATTCCTTCATGAAACAAGGGAAAATGAGAGGAAATGACTTGTATGTAATTGTTCCATCTAAAAATATTCAGCTTAGACTTGTAAGCACATAAACTAGTTCTTTGTAAACAAGTCTCTTAATTTTCTTTAAATATTTAGATGTTATGTTATAGAAGCTGGGTATATCAAACACATATGGTTCCTATTGCATCAGGGGCTTTCTTAATTTTGGTGTTCTAATTGAAGAGACATTTTTGAAAGCATGCTAACTTTACAGAAACTAAACTGAGCCTGTTTGGTCTAGGCTTTATTCTTCCATCTATCACCACACTCTGGAAACATTTTCCACTTTAAATGTGCAGCAGTAACAATATACCTCATGGACTTTGAATTGCCTTCAATACTTCCAGTATGTGATGTGGAAACGTGGTTTGGGGTAGTTGAGGCTGGGGATCTGACAGGGGATTACTTGAAGGGGAGAGAATTAAGGAGAGGCATTGGGGAAGGAATGAGAGTAGGGACTATAATTTATTCACAAGTTTTTTTGCCTTATTCATGGATAATTTATAACACAAAATGCCCTAGACCAAGACTTTAACTGCACAAAATTTCTATCCACATCAGAGAAATACCGCAGGTGTCCTTTAAAATATAAGATATTCCACAGATGTCATGAAACAACCATTTCCCTCAGATAAGGCAAAATTTCAGTTTGGTATCCAATACGTATTAGTTTTCCCTCCTACAAATATAGGCAGAGAACCATTAAGTTTACATTTGAGGTGGGTGCATTTGAAATAGAAAACACATTTCTATCTCAGGCAGTGCTGTTATGATTTCTGCTAGTGTGGGCTTCCAGTGCAGGTGCATGCTCTGCAGGTGGTGATGGAGTGGGATGTCTTGTAGAGCTGAGTTAGAGCCCCCTCTCCAGCAGCACCATGAGCCCTTTGCACTGCACGTGCTGGCTCTAAGCTGCGGCAGTGAGTGCATCAGGTTTGCCACTGACTTGGGTCTGAATTCTGGGTAAATCTACCTTTCCCAAGCATACAGTATATTTAACAATAAATTGCCCTTTTTTCCTTTTTTTTTTTTTAATCCAATAACATGTACAATATTAAGTCCACAAAGGTCATAGAGGTAAATTTATTTATTAAATGGAAATACTTGGGTCCAGAGACCATTATGAATCATTTTGGTGTTTTAAGTTGAGGATGCAGGGTGAATTATTCCAAAAATAATGGTAGCCAAATGTCATTCCCTCCAAGCATTTGTGTAATATCTATTTATCTGTGGGCAGATGACTGCTATGTATAATTAAAGGCAGACTTTTGTCAAATTGAGACTAAGTAAACACAGCTGAACACAAGCAAGCAGGACTACAATTTTTTGAGTTCTGCCAGGACTTTTATGACCTTGAAAATGAATGTTTTTTCAGAGCAATCTGCTTTCAATATGGGAGAAATTTTAGTGTTTCAAATTAACAAGTGTTGATTGAAAATTTGTTCTGTTTAATTTTAATATTTTTTGTCCAAATAAATGAAAAGTGTGTATTTGTCCAAAGGAGGGCATCCTTTCTGCTGCTTGGAAAGTAGAGATGTTTTGTACAGAAGTGTTTCTTGCATGTATCTATGAAAACAAGTACAACAGTTAGTGCTGTAAACTCATCTGAAATTCCGTGATATAATCAGAGAAAATTTTCTATTGTTTGCTTGAAACATAAATGTGAGGGTTTTTATGTTCTGTGCAAGTAAATGTAGAATTTAGGCAGTAGATTTGATCTCATTATATATTTATATACTGTTTTCATCATTCTTGAGAACATAGGACTGCTATTTATAACTTTTGCCCATTTTTCTAAAGCTTAGTATGCTTCTAAACTTTTTATATAGACCCTGTTTTTCTCTGATACCCAAAAAGAAACAAGTCTTATTTTATTGCCAAACAGTACAATTTAAATCTTAGTTTTAACGTGTGGATTTTCTGCTTTTACAGTACCAGTCATTAGAACAGAGAACATTTTGCTCCCTTGATTTTAAAGGTCACAGCATTTGGAGCTCAGAGAGGCTTTGGAGAGAATTCAGATAGGAGTCCTGATCAAAAATTTGTCTTTCAGTAATTACAGCAAGTGAGTGTCATCCACTGCCAATATCCGTGTTTCAAGGCACTTCTTTCAAAGGGATTTTTTTTTTTTTTTCCATTTTAAGTGCTGTATAGAAACCAGCTTACATACCAAATTCAGGAGTAGGACATGTGCACTGAGTTGTGGCCAGGGGAAACATTCCCAAAGTCTTTGTGCCTCATATTCACGAGTCATACTTCCCAATCTGCCTCTTTGTAGGGGTAGCAATTACCAATTTCTACCCAATTCTTACAGAACAAGGGTTTAATGCCAGCAGCTGAACATGCACAGCACCTCATATTTGATGGGTTGCTACAGTGTGACTTTGGATTTACAGCTAAGTGCCATCCCAACAGGTAGTCTTGGATGTTTTTTGAAAGAACTCTTCTTGCCTCAGATTTTCTTCCCTTATCATAGCAGAGAAAGAAAAATGAGGGTCCAGTTGGAAATGGGGAGGAAGTGGGAAAAGACAGATGTGATAGAAAAGAAGACAACACAACTGACAAACAATTTTGATTGAGAATTGCAATCACTCAATATGGCTGAACATTCCTATATTTTGTTCTCTCTACTGAAATGCAGATTTCACAAATAAAGCAGAGGGTGTTGCTCCCAGGTCTATCTGAGCAATGTGGCATCTTAACATTAACCAAAATAATATGGAAAAATCCTTCATGCCAGGTTTTTAGACACTTTGTTGTTTCTTCTGGGCAGTTCCTCCTTGAGATCTAAGGGTACAGATACTCACAATGTCAGTGTCCTGGTTTGTATTCTGGAATTTCTGCTTCACCACAAAGGCTAACGAGTCTTATAAAAAAAAAAAATAAAGGAATGGGGCAAGTGTCATCTAAATACCCAAAGTGGGCCTCTGGGTGTTTGAAGGGTGCAAGGCAAGTACTAATTGCAAAGCTTAGGACCATTCAGGCAGAACTCATCTTGTGTTATAACAGCTTGAGTCAGCCAGCTGTGTTTGGGGTGTGAGAGGAAGGGAGAGTGTCGCTGCAGATGGGGCTGTGGGTGGTTAGCAGCCTTCAGGTTGCTTTGTGCAGCTCTCAGGATGCTCCTACCTGAGGCAGTAGTTGCCTAGGAAGTGCTATCCTGAGAGAATTTTTAAAGATTTTCTGAACCTGGAGTTGCAGTTGGGGTTGATGGTGTCTGCCAGCACTAGCCAAGACCTGAATGAATGTCAGCTGGGTGAGCCTCTCCCTGTGGTGCTGAGGGGCTGGTTTTGCCAACGCCTTACGAGTTTGTTTGTCTGAATTAACAGCAGGTGCCACCCAGTTAGGTTGGTTTTTGTGCATCCTGATGAATCTGTACTATCAAGTACAGCATTTGCTGGTGGTGCAAGTTCTGTTTGCCCATTGTTGGAGAAGGACATGGGCAGGAATTCAGGCACTGTCCACACATGGGATCTGCTGTGTCTGCTTTGCAGGTCCTTTGCAGATCCCCATAAACTTCACAGGCTGTGATGTACAGGCAGTTGTTCTATGGGAAAGCCTTGGCTCACAGGCAAAAATAAAATGTTCTTGCAAAATGAAAGGAAAAACCTTTGTTGTTATGAAAGTGGAAACAGAAGTACTACTAATAATAGCAGCAAGTTAATTAAAAAGCATGAAACAGTTCACAGAGCTTAAAGAGTTTGTGTTGTAGCTGCCTGGCTTGCATGGCTGCTGAGAATCCTCCTCTTATCCTCTATCCAAAAGCTCAGAGCCTGGAGTTGAACTGTGTTGGAGGGATCAAAGGATCTCACTTTCTTTCACCATAGTTATTTCCTAAAAAATGTAAATGTTCTTAATGTCTGGAGCCATGGCTTCATGTTTTGTTGATTTTCTCCATAGAAGTGGAAATTCAGGATCTTAATTCTTAAAAGGCACGTGAGAATGGAAGGCTGTCTGTGCTAATATATGATTGTTGCAGATGCTGCTTACCATTAGGAAAACATCTAATTCGATCAGGGGAAACACATAAAAAATTTCCGTAACTGTGAATTACCCTAAGATAAAATTAATTTAATTGCTCCTTGAGCAAAAAAAGTTCACAGTGATTTCCAACTGCATCTTTGTAAGGAATTGTGTTCTATGAATGCAGGTATTTTCTAAAATTTTATTCACATATCTATAGCTCAGTTTCCCATTGCAAACCTTGTTGGCTGAAGGTTTTTGGTGTTTTTTTTGTTTGTTTGTTTTGTTTTGTTTTGTTTTGTTTTTTTTAATTTATGGTAACATGAGGAAAGACCAATAATTTACAATGCTAATAAAGCTTCTGAGCTGATTTTGTTCTATAGAGCTTCCAAATTAATCAAAATTCATATTTTTGGAAGTATGTCAGTTGATTTAACCATAAATACCATATGGCTTTACCATAAATATATATGTGTGTTTTAAGTGTGATACGGCAAACTGTTGCAGGAGAGAATTCCCTGGCAGAAATCTCCTGGATTCCAGGAAAACACATATGAGCTAATGTAAAACAAATACATAGTAAATATGACATTATCACCTTCTGCAACTGTCTTACATATTTTTGAAGTACCTTATGTCTGTGCCAACCTGACACTTTTAAACAGTATTCACCCTGTATTGGGGGAAAATGTGACAAGGGCTACTTTAGATAACATTGTCTTTCATGTTGGAACCTGATAGCCAGCAATTCAGCTAGGTTTTAGAGGAGGCTATTGGCTTTAAATGCTTTTAGATCACATCCACTGGTCAATGTGTCGGTTGCCTTTTTGGGGGAAATATGTTCAATACCTATGGATAGTATATTTTTCCTGTGGTAATAATATACTGTGCATCAATAATTCATAATTTTATTATGAATTTTTAAAAATTAATTTATTGTGAAATAATTTTATAGTATAAAGGGAATGGATTACTTTTTATCACTCATTATTTAAAAGATATGTATTATTACTGCCACAATTATTATTACTACTATTTTAGTCCAGTCTCTATTTAGGTACAGCTCCCAGTGGCAAGTGTAGCTTTTTCAGGTGAGAACTGTTTGCAATGATCTCAGAAAATTGGCTTCTTCACTCAGAGAAACAGCCTGAGCACATTGCCCCTAGTTCAAAAACTCTCTGAAAGCAAATCTGTTTGCCTTGAAACACTGTGGCTTAGGGTCCCCCACAGCTCAGCAACTGCGTCTTTGCGAGTTGCTCTTCCTGAGATGAATGGCAAAGGGTTTGAATGAGCCTCATTGTAATGCAGCATGTCCTGCAGTTAGAGGAGCCGAGCAGAACTGCTCTCTGCAGCACCATGGAGCGAGCTTTACAGAGGCTCTAAAACTCATGCAATTGTGCTGCACCAAGAAGAGCAGGCAGTGTATCAAGGTCGGGGTGAGCTGGTAAGCCAGCCTGTCTCTCAGCAGCAATCTTTGCTGCGATGCAGGTCCATTGTTGTGGTGCAGCGTTGCTGTCACGGCTCAGGCGGTGCACTCTGCCACGTGGATAATCAGTGCCCTGCTACGTGGTGCTCATTTACTCAGCCTGCCTTAGCGGCTGAGGCCCGGAGTGCAGGGAAAGCTGAATCCAGTCCCTGTCTTGTTATCAGTTGACGATACTTCCTTGCTGGTTTCTTGAAAATCACTGTCTCCAAAAGCAGCAGTGTGTGTTGAATAACAAACCCCTTCACATTCAGGCTCTTCAGGTTTGGGAACAGAGCCAACATTCTTGAAGACTGATTTAGTGGCCAATAAACATCTGCAAGGTCTGTAAGACTGTCAGAAGCAGTAACATTGAAAGTAAAGATCACATCAGTAGCAATTCCCCTGTCCTGACAAGGCATTCAGTGCAAATATTTGTTCAGTCATCCTTGCTCTCATTCCTGTTATCACAGACAGTTTCATACATTTTGCCAGAGAAGCAATTTCATCTTCTTCCACAAAGCTGTTCACATCCAAGGCCTTTGCAATGTTAAGTACTGTCCTACTACTGTTTCAGGACCTCCCACACATGCTCCTTCAGAGCGCAGGAACCTCATCTGTCTTAGGCAAAGGCTCTGCTGTGAAGGGCACTTACAACTTTCAATTAGTGAGCATCTGCAGTGTTAAAGTTTAGCTGCTCCTTGAGAATTCAAGCCCAGTGTGGCTGATTTATTACACTGCACCAATCTCCATGATAGCCCGGAGAAGCTTTGAGCTCTTCTAAGTATGATTTTTCTGCAGGGTTACTGGAATTGCACTGCATTACAACTCAAAGTATTTTAAACACAAGATGATGTTTGGAGTATCGAAGGAGGTGTTTCTGCTTCTTCAAAAGCTCTTGGCAAATAGGCACATCTTTCTGAATAACTCTGGGCATGCTGTTCTCCTCCAAGAGCCTTTCGCCTTTTGGTGCACTGCCTCTCACTCACTCAGTGAATAGGAACACTGAAAACACAGCCCTTCTTGATATGCCTCCCAATTTGCTAGAATCTCTGAGGGCCTGTTTAAAAGGTGCCTGGGAATATTTAGGTTTGGGAAGAAATCCTGTAATGGAAATAATAACAGTGCAAGTTGTGGTGAGCAGGAGCATGAAGACTGCAATAGCTTCACAAGGGAGAGCAAAGGAAACAAAACTGAAGGGTTGCCTCAAAAATAATGCTATCAAACACTAAAACCACTTTTGTGCAACTGGAGATGAGAATAATCCACAGGCAGCTCCTTCCTGTGCAGCTCACTCAGCAGTTTCTTTCTGCTGATTATTCTGTACATGATCAGGGAGGTGTGTGACTACAGCTTTATGTCTATGTTGCAGTTAGTCCTCAGGATGCTGAATAAAGGGCTTCCCACTGCATTTTGAGCTAGATGAGGAAAGAGTTACTATTCTGACATATATGACCTGGTCTAGTTTGAAAGATGCCTCAAAACCTGTCTTATATCCTCATTTGGTGCTCACTGCTGGTTCTGTACCACCAAAGCCATAGCATGAACACAGCTGAGCCCTTCTGAGGGCAGGATGATTTCATGATGTGCTGTTCAGTGCCACTTGATACATTCTATCTGGCCCTTTTCAAAGTTTAATAAAGGTGTTTTCATAAAACATCTGTTGGATTTCACAAATAGATAAGTAAGGCACCAAACAGTTACAATTAAAAGTAATTTTAGATCCGTAAGAACTTGGGATGCTCATGATTTCATGGCTTCTTATGCATGCAAAGGAACACTCTTGTTAACCTCATTTGCACCTGGGAGTGCTCAGCCATGCTGAAGTTGAAAGCCCACACTCTCAAGTCAGAATCTAGAGACCAGGCAATGTACTGTAGCACCTGTGAAAAGGTCAGTTAGAATGACTTTTTGAGCCCCTCACAAACCTGTAGCGCAAGCAGAAGGACTGTCAGTCACTAACATGATGTACTTAAATGTGTTAAGTCCACCTGACTGTCTTCTCTCTTCTTGTGTCCTCTTCCTGCAACAGCCTCAGAGCTACTGTGTCATGGCACCAAGGTTGTGCAGGGAAGGTGTCACTGACTGTTCCAGGTTCAGGCCTGGCACAACTCCATCATGTGTCTTCAGGAGGTGGTGACCACAGAAAATACCATGTGTGATTGTACTGCTGTATTTCATAGTATACTTAGTGTGAAGGCAGATTGCTTAGCCATTCCCATTTTTATGCAAAGATAATGTAAAAGCAGATACAGGTAGGTACATGTTTGAAAATATCTGTATCTCCTTGGAGATATAAGCGATTTTTTGAGTTTCACATGTAATCCCTGGATTTGCAAGATCTGTTGTGCACCAGTTATCTAGGTTGCCATGAGGATCTTTTGCAACTTATAGTAATTTTTATGGTTATTTAATTGCTGGAGTCCTGCTGATGCACCTTTCCTACAAGCTGCTTGAATTTGTATGCTTATGATCTCACGACGCAATAAGTTTGGGACACTACTTAGATATCTGGGGTTTACTATTTGCACATGTGTCAGGGGTGGTTTCTGTGGATATTTGGAAAAGGTTCTTCACCCAGATGGTGGCTGGGCACTGGAACAGGCTCTTCAGGGAAGCAGTCACAGCACCAAGCCTGCTGAAGTTCTAGAAGCATTTGGACAATGCTCTCAGGCTCATGGTGTAATTCTTGGGGCAGTCCTATGCAGGGCCAGGTGTTGGACTTCAATGATCCTTGTGAGTCCAGCTCAGGATATTCTATGATTCTGTGGTAAGTATTGTGCACATTTCAGTACTCCATGCAGTGGATGGAAGAAGCTGTATTTAAAGAGACCATATTTGTCAGTTCTTTATCTTAAGGCGAGTGAAAGAAACTGAATTTTGTCTCTTAGATAGACTTACTCATTCTTTACTCCATGCTTCTGGCTAAACACACCACGGAAATCAGTTCTGGCATTCACTGAGAAGTTCCTCCTCTTGCCTGAAAATACAGCACCTTGTAATTTAAATTATCTTTGTTCAGCATATGCCATGTCTGAGCCTGCTTGGCTCCCAGGAGCAGGAGAGGAGCTGGCTTCTGCAAGTGGGGCCACAGGAATGGGTGGCACGTTTCTCTAAATTCTGCAAGAAGCTTCTGAAAATATCCTGTGTGCATGCATTCATATCATAACATTACACCACATATATAGGGTCTGCTCCCAAACCCACAGCCAACTAGCATAACAAAATCAGATTTTACTGCTGTCGTGTCAGCCTAGGGTTGAAATATGACTTTGAAACCCTCCCTTTCACCCTGCTTTTTTAATGAAAAACAATCGTGCTGGAGTGTAATAGTGCTTACCCTGGCTGCATTTGACTTTAGCTTTTTATTTTTATAAAGTCTTATTTTAGTCTTTAAGAGCTCCCAATTAAAATCTTTAGATCCAGAGTGAAAGACTGAACGTGCCTGCCTGCACAACAGCAACCTTCCCGGGTGGGAGAAGGATATTTTTGTATTAAAAATAAAGAAAGTTGACATAGTGGTATGGTTTTTTTCCTTTAGATTCCTTACTCTTCTTTTTCCTGGTGAATCTTCATTTGCCATTTTGTCGTTTTCTTTTTTTATAACATCTCCCACAGTCTTTCCTTTATTTCTTTTTTCTGTTCCTCTTCTCCTTTTTCCTCTTTTCTTTATTTCACCCTTCCCTTTACCTGCTGTCTAACATGGTTTTCAATGTTAATCCCCAATGGTTTGCAACAGAAGGGCAAACCACTTCATTTGGTGAGTCAGCACAGCACGTGTTATAAACCCCTTCCCAAATAACACACACACACACCAAAGAAGCCTAGGTCAGATGTTCCTTTATGTGTTGTGAAATGTATGTGGGAGACTATCACCAAGGAATCTGACAACATCGCACGACTCAATGAGAAACATGCCAGCTCAATGAGAAAAAAAATTATTTCAGTCAGCTTTGCAGCAAACTTGTAAAGAAAATAAAACCACATAACCATCAGTTTGCTAACAGCTCACCTCAACACTCACAGTTTCAGCTCCTATTATAGGCTCTGCTAAGGTCTGGCTAAGAAAACAAGACTCACACAGTGCCCTGAATTTCACTGAGGAGAACACACTGTCACTGGTCAGGGGAAATTTAGAGTCAGCTGTAACAGCCTGAACAATGAAGTGATTTACACCAGGTTTTTATCTATTTTTCTAACTCATAAATTCTTACATTCATGTGCATAGTTCAAGACTCTAAGACCATTTGCACCATGCCTACTATTATGTGGGACTCTCAGTGCACTTATTAATGCAAATATTAGTATAGACTTGCAAACTCAGTTCTCTTTTATGACTTATAAAACACAGCTATCACAGTCTCTATGGGAATGTACACTCATTTTATAAAAATCACATGAATTAAAATGTAATTAGATGCTTACTCCCACTACAGCAGGCTCCAGGCTACACAAGGTAAAAAAGTCTTTGGATGCTCAGGTATTCAGGAAAAAAACTTGAGTGTTAGCAGTCCTTCACAGTTAAAGCTTCTTATGTGAAGTTTGATGCAAGAAACAAATTGCAATGAAATATTTTCACAGAAAAGGTTTGGTCTAGGGCATGATGGAAAAGAGAGGTTTCTAACGTTGACAAGACCCACCATATGGATCTTAATAGAAGATGTCAGACAAGGGTATAGCTGTTCCTTGGGAAAAACCCACTGGGTGAACAGGGAAAAATATTCACTCTAGTGGTCACTTGAACATAAATTGTCATTATGTAGTTTGTTCATCTGAAAGGACATAACAGCTGATGACAGGTCAGTTGTTATACTTGGTGTCCCTGTGAAGCCAAAGGAGTGAGGTAACAGGGTTGTGAGGCTGACTTCATTACAAGCTGCTCTGTAACCTCCTCCTGGAAGAAAGAGAGCAGTGGTAAAATAAAGCTTTACTGAAAAGGAGCTTTCTCTAGAGCCTGCGCCCAGAACTCATTCCTGCAAGTTTCTGACAGCTTTCCTCCTCCCACCCAACTAAAGGACATGGTAATAAATCTTTGTCAGTAGAAATCCAGTACACCCCTGAGACTGGACCAGCTGTAATCGGTATCATGGGCTCTCCCAGGTCGCACTGCCATGCTGTGTCTGCAGCCACAGGTCACCTGAAACTCCAACAGGGGCTTTCATTCCTCCAGCAAAAGGTTCTGCTGCATGAGCGCTGCCAGCCCCAACCTGATGGTTTCACACAGACCTTCCCCGCCCAGGATCTGCTTTGGGGCAGGAGTGGACTCACAAGGGACAACACTGAAGGGATCCCATGTGGAGGTGCCCTGGGGTCTGCAGGAGATCAGCCACCAGGGTGTGTTTGGGGAATATTTCTGTAGTAGACTCTGTGGTTTGGAGTCTCTTTCAGAATGAGCTTTCCTGTCTGCACTTCTCCATAATTCATCCTTAATAGGTCTACTATCCCTGAGGAAACTGGGAGGAGGGTGGAAGAGGAAAAGGCTTTTAGGAGTTTCAGTGCTGGGTGGGATGAGTCCTGTCTGTGTGTGGAAAGCCTGTGGTAGTGTGGGTCGCTGGCTGAGCAGTTATCCGTGTTTACAAACTCATTTGTCTGTTTACATAAGGCTCAAAATGGGAGACTGCAAGTGTAAATATGGGATGGCCAGCTCCTTCTTCCTCCAATTCAAGGTAGAGAAGCTGAGGTTTCCTTGTTTTTCAAAAGATGCTACAGTTTTTGCACCAAGGTTAAATGACATTTTTATAAGAGCAAAAGCCCTGGCTCACTGCTTGGGGCTACAATTCCCCCTCCCTTGCATTGCTGAGCAGCCTGGGCTAAGCCACGTTCCCTCCCCAGATGTGAGTGAATATTCGTGGTGTTGTGTGATTCATGCTTGGTTTACTTTGGGATCCTTCAGGGGTAAGGGAGCTGTGTCAATGCAGAAGAGCACAGGAGTATTAACTGAAATTAACCTAACTTTGTTCTTGGAGAAACAGAGACCTAAAAGTCTTATGCACCCTGAAACTGTGGTTTGGAAAATACTGGAGTCAAGGTGTGTGTGAGTATGTGACCTACTGAAATACGTCATCTCCCTCCCCACTAATTTACTCACACATGTAATGTTCATTTTTCTTTCAGCTGCCCCAGTTTATTTCCTGTTTCTCCTTTTTTTTTACCTCTTCTTGCTTGTTTTGAAAATGCTGGTCAACACATGTTAAGCCAGAGTCTCCAAAACCAACAAAAGAAAGTTCAGGACAGGCAGTGAGAGAAACAACTGAATAATGTTGCCAATTTTAAAATGAAGATAAGTTATGCAGGACCTTTTATTGAACCAACAAGTGTTTTATAGTGTTCACCATTTGAGGCCAGCAGTTCTTTTTTCCCCCCCCTCTATTTTAAACTAGAATAGATGATGTGTAATTCATCAGGAATCTGTACATGTTTAAGTAGCTTCAAAAAATATGACGGTCATGTGAGACTGACCTACTGTGTCTTGACTTCTATGTCCATTTTTTCCCCACTACATAATGTTCTGTACCCTTGCCTCTCTGTCTCATTCACTCATTCACACATTCTTTCCCCTGTTGGTTTCCAGCCATTTTTGCTTTGTCAGTGTTACCTGATAACACAAAGCAGGGTTGAAGGCAGTTGTTGTGGCTGAGCTTGAGCTGGTTCCCACAGTGAGTGGGGGAGCCATGTGGAGGCTGCTTGGTGCCACCTGAGGGGTCAGTCTAGCCTTCACTGTTCCCAGCAGGGCCTTAGGGGTAGTTCAGCACTGCACACACGTAATATTCTTAGGTTAGAATTCTCAGATCCAAATGATAAAATCTAACTGTAATTAACATTATTTAGCACACCTCTGAAGTAGTCAAAGTATGTAAAAATTATTAGTCTGGATGCAGGGAACAGTAAGTGTCCGAGTGGTTCTGGAATGTTTGAATGTGCTGCAGCTCCGTGTCGCCAGAGAGCCTTGGTGCATTGTAAATTGAGGTATGTGATGCTGTTGTGCAGTTTAAGGATGGTTTGCCTACAAGAACACTGGGCTTCATTTTCTTTGGCTGGTCCTTTCTGATAACAGAAGAACAAAGGAAAACATTTTAAATATGAGAGAAATCCTGGAAAATTCTGTTCTTAAATGCTTTTGAAATAGTAAAAATATTGCCTAGGCAGTACTTTGACTATGGACTTCTGAGACTCATTTCCGTCTCTGCTAAAGTGGGACAGCAGGCTACCTTGCAAGAGAGTTGCCAGGATCAGCCAGTTAATATTTATGAAGAAATTTCATGGTGAAAAAAAGATGCCATGTATATTATTAATAATGATGTGAGTCCTGAAAAACACCATGCTGTATCACAAAGCTGGTATTGTCTGGTGTCTACACTCTTGGCACTACGCCCTACAGTAAACTGTATACTGAAAACTCATACTAATGGAAAGGTATACAGAATTCCATTGGTAGGTGATTTATAGTTACTTCCTATTATAAACAAGAGGAAACAAATATCCTGAGTTGCTGGTTTCTTTGGGTGGATGTTGAGAGCAGAATGAGACATTCTTGGCCAGGCAAAAGCTGATTCTCTGGATGCTTACAACTAGCAACAGAATGAAGCACCAGAAAGTGAGGTATAAATGACAACCCCTAATTTTAAATGTTTGAGTTTCCATTTTCAGTGTGTTTAAAACTTTCTGGGTACAGAGCGAATGACCACTGGTTTAAGTGATTTCCAAACCTGTAGCAAAAAGGTATTTCTGATGTTTAATATTTAATAGATTTATTATAGGATCTCAATATATGTTGAAAGCCTACCACCATCCTTTGACAAGAAGCATAATCCTTTCTGAGACACTACAAAACACCTTCAGCAGCAGCTTCTTCTGGTTTAAATTACTAAATATGCTATTGAATACTATTGGTATTTGTTTAGGAAAATTATTTGTGCTGGCCAGTTGTATGCTGTTGAAATGTATTTATGTCAGTATGTAGTAGGGTAAATGTCATTTTTTAACCTATCAAATGTGTCTTGGTAACAGTGTGGAGTACAATAATTCCTTAGTGCTGGCTTTCCCAGGAGTCACTTGACACACTGATCTAAGCCTGACAAGTCTGTAGAGGTTTAAATTTGTGTGACAGCTTGTCTTGACCTGACTAGTGAGAGAGCCAGACTCTTTAGGAAGAGACCAGAGGTGCTGCCACTGAAGGCATATGAAATTAAAGGTAACCACAGTGCTTGGAGAGAACAGCTCTGGTGCAACTTTGGTACCTCGAGGTGGGTAAAGTGCTGCTTCTTATGTAGTAGAGAGAGGGTCATGAGTGGAGTGCCCATCAGCACTTGCTCTGGGGTGAGTCCTCAGCTGAGACTACTTGAGGAGATTCAGGATGCTCTGTCACTTTTCCATTCCTTTCATCACCATTTCCAGAGGGGTTAGCCAGCCCCAGTGCCATTCCCTCATTGCCTCAGAGATGAAATCTAGGAACATGTTGTGTGATGGTCAAGAAAATGAACACTTTCCATTTTGAGAATGCAGTTCTTTGATTATTTTCATGGAGCAATCTCACCAAAATGTTGCTTTT
The DNA here is from genome assembly GCA_013399915.1 of Illadopsis cleaveri. NCBI lineage: Eukaryota > Metazoa > Chordata > Aves > Passeriformes > Timaliidae > Illadopsis > Illadopsis cleaveri. Next base: position 119,078 of record VXBB01021847.1, on the reverse strand, counting down.
ACAGTTGAAATATACTTTGCAATTCTTGTGCAGATATCTCAAATATCAAAAGCTTCAATTATCAAAATCCTTAATTAGTAGTTGGAGGCAGAGCAGGTAGATTACAAAAGATGAAGAAAAAGCAAAATATAAAATATTGGAGAAGACTCACCATTTTGCAGTTTTTTATATACATTTGATAACATTTTGTCATCTGTGTTCTTTCTCTGGTCAGTGAAGAGCCAGACAGGACCAGCCTGCATTTCTTCCAGGCTGAGCTAAGCCATTAAGGCTGCAGTTATACTAGCAGTGTACTAATGTCTCTATATAAAAATAGATATGAATCATTGATATACTGAATAGCCAAAGGAGAGAGATGATCCTCCCCCTATCCAGCTCTCAGCATATCCATATGGATGATAATGCTGTCCAAAGGAAAAAAGTGTGAGGAAGGGGCCACAGAACAGGACTCAGAGATTTGGCTTTGCAGCAGGACTCAGGGACATTGGGCTGTAGTGTTAAACAGAATGGCTGAATCCACTGAATCCACTTCTTGGAGGACATCTCTGTTGTTTATGAATGGAGTCTGGACAAGTAAAGATACAAGGATACATGACTTAGATGGCAGTTTCATGGCATGGGAAGTGAACCCCACTTTTGCTTTGAGTCACATCAAGTTGATTTGACTGGCAAAATGTCAAGGAGAGCATGAGGAAAGGTCTTTGTCTCTCTCACTGTGGTTACCCCCAGCCAGAAAGAAATATGGTAATACTTATTTCCTTTGCTAAGGGCTATTCAGACACAAGGGAGCTGCTTGGATTCTGTGGTAGTGCAAACTGGTATATGCTGTCAGAGGTTTGGTATAGCAGAAAAGGATTTTTTGGCAAGAAAAAGGGGGTCTGTTCTTTGAAATGATGGATTTTCAGACTTCATTGTACTAACACGCTTTGAGAACAGTTATTAGCCAGAGCTTTGCAAATTATCAGTGATGGTTTTATTTTAACCCAGTTTTGAGTTTCTTTGACATAAATTATTTGTTTGAAAAAACCATAAAATCCAAACAGAATAAGAACATATGTGTGATTCAGGAAAAGTCTTCAGCAAAGTTAAAGAATGGGCAGCTCTTTCCTCCTGGATTTTATTTTTTAGTTTTGCTACTGCTTTTATATACCATGGGCAAGATGCTTTCTTCTAGAGCTGGCTAAACACCAGTAAAAAATATTTGCAAATACTCCTTCAAATAAACGCTGGAATTGGAATGTGTGTCACCATTCACACCTACTTCCCTCAGAAGTTTGTATAAGCAATTTTTTTGTTCATAGGAAATATTTTCCAACAGCAAAAGAAACTGACAAATGCTTGAGAGAGGTGTATTTATATCCAGGTTTGCTCTGGCAATGATGTTCTCTATTACTTGCCATTTCCATTTCTATACCTACTGACCTATTCAGTCCTAAACCTCGTCTTGAAAACTGTCTTTAATTTAAAAAAACAATGAAGCACGGCTGTAGAATTCTTCATAGTCAAGTACAGTGTGAAGAAGGAGACTTCTCGTGTCATCCAGTACCTCTTTCTGGATCAAACATTTCTTTATTCCTTAATTCCCTGTCCTCTGCATAGGCTGATCTTCCCCCTCTTGAATCCCATTCAAGCATTTTTCTAGGAGATCTTGAGAGACGTTGATTTAAGCCATCCACTTTTAGAACAAAACTTAAATCTTGGTCACCTGTGAACATTTATTTATAAAGTTGTTTTGCAAAGGGCTGTAGGCCTGCTAGATAAAACAGTCTGGCAAACAGCTGATCTCTGAAAATGCAGCTGATCTCCCTGCGGTTCTTTAGTGGAACTGTGGTCTCCAGTCACCTCCAAGGACTGGGCAGTGCAGCTGAGCTGAATTATTGGCTGTAGGAGACGATGGGCTGCTGGCTGTGGTGGGCAAGGTTGCTCCCAAGGAGAGGGCTACCACTTCACTTATTCCACTGGAAGCTCTGTTTAAAGACAAGATCAACTTTTAAATAGTAAGGTGATGGAAAACTAGCAGTAAGTTTGATTTGTATTTGGGAATCTGGCCTCGCAAAGATGTACATCACTTTATGAGATTTATGTTGTGTTTAGAGGTTTTTTGGGTCTTGTAGCCATTAGTGCTCATGCCAATGCTCGTTCTTTGGTTTGACTTGTTTTCCATAGGTATTGCAGTTGGGCATTGCCTTCTTGCCCCTCTATAATGTATTTCTGTGTCAGGATAGCAAACCCACTCAATAAAGCTTATACATTTCTGCCTGGTAAATATTTCTGGCTTCTCTGGGATGTGAGGACTCAGTGAATGAACAAATGTGGCTCTTGATGAGGAAGTGAAGTTTATGCCTGTGATGCAGTTTCATCTCTGAGGGCTGTTAACCAGGTATGCTTGTTACTTGTGTCCCTCTCAGCTGCCTCTGTGACTGAGGCACTGCCTGTGCTAGGGGTGCATTAAAACCAACACACATCATATGTGCATGGGTGAGAGTCCTATTTTTAGTGCATACTACAGGGCATTCACTGAAAGGCAATGAAACTGATTTTTATTTTTAGGTTTTGCAATTCCTTATGTCTTTGGTATTCAAAACATAAATATGTTTTGAAGAACTCCTCTATTACCCTGCAAAATGTAGGTGAACCTTCAAGAACAGCTACCCCTTCAGTGTAGCTTTCTCCAGGAAGATGCCTGCATGAAGCTGGTCCTTTATGTGTGTCAAAGCAAAGATTTTATTTTAGACCTGGTATCAATTTTGGATACCAAGAATCTGGAATAAATCTTGGGTTATTTTTCAATATGCCTATTCCCTGAACATGCTTGTTTTTAAAACTATTAAAATAAAATAGACTTTTTTTTTCCTGTTTTCAGAAAATCTGGAGAATGGACCAAGTAGGTGTGAAAGGTAAGGGACTTCACAGTTTTCCAGAACTACTGTTGTTATTACAGTTCTCCTGATACCATGTGTCAGATGTGTGTGTAAATGTTTGTTATTGCTTGAATCTAGTGCAGCTAACAGAAAGGGACCCAGCAAAGATGAGACGTACTGGAAGGAGATCAACGCAGCTATGGCCCTAACGAACCTTGCCCAGGGGAAGGATAAACTGCAGGGAACTACCAGCTGCATCATTCAGAAATCATCACATATATCAGAAGTAAAGACTGTTAAAGTGCCATTAGTTCAGCAGTTTTAAGGGATGGATCCTCTTTCTTTTTTCACATCAAACAGACATTTTCCTCACAGGATTGGTTTTCAGCAAAATCAGATTCACACACAGGAGGAAAATGTGGAAAATAGGTCCCCTTTTACAGAATGGTCAGTTAAAAAAATTAAGGTCCCTTCTGACTCAGATGTTTCCATTGTATTAAATGAAATGTTCAACTGCTTCTATAAAAGGCATGTAAATTATAAAAACCCTGTTTTTATCAAAAACATTAACTTATTTATGTTAATCAAAGTGCGCATAAGATGTTTGCATTGCTATTACAGTAAGTGCCTTGCTTTGAAAAAATAAGCTATAACGTGGGCATAGTACAACAGTGTTATGCCTCAAAATGACAATGCCATAATGCTTAAACTTTGTATATTATTCCAAGTGGGCTTAAGCAGCCGAGGGCTAAACACATTACTGCTGAAGGCCCTGGAGAGTTGTGCTTATTTGACTTGTACAAATTGACGAGTCTTAATGAAATTATTACATCATTCTCACTCTCTTTTTTTTTAATCAACAGTGTTATAAAAATTGTACAGTACGTTTTGTCAAAGTGACAATAAGGTTGTTATGCATGTTTCTTAACTGTATATGCAGTATATTAAAATACCAAAATCATTCCTTTGAAAAGTGCAATACTCTAGAACACACAAATTTAGGAAATAAGTTAATTGTTCAGATTATTTTGAACTTATACATATGCTCTCAGCTGTGTTGCTCATTAAAGATTTCTAGTTGAGAAGGTTTTAGTCAGACTAGTTGTAAATTCAAGTTGAATTTCTGTAATTTTAAAGCTTTACTAGTGACTTACTGAAGTTTTGATAGAAGTAAAATTGGTTTCTTCTTGTACAAAACTAAAACTATAGTGCCATTCAGAAATGTTTCCATGGTGGAACTTATTACTTTAATGTGGTTTAAACATTTTTATTTTGTATGTACTGCATCAATGAGGACAGTTGATTGACATTTCACATTTCAGTAAGAAAAGCCTATAATATGAACTATCAAAGCCCAAACAAGAATCACAAAAGGAACTGAAACATTGAAAAATCTCAGCATTTAAGGCAGGAGGGTTTTAAGAAAATACTAAACCATGCATTAAACATCATGTCTCTAAAATTGACTGCTATTGAGTGCAAGAACTATCATAAAACCAGATTTATTTTTAAATTTTATCTGGAGGTGTACAAGTTATTTTTAAGTCATATAACAATAGTCTAATGAGGTTTACAGTGCTTGAATAAACAGTGGCAAAGCCAAAACCAATTTATACAGAATCGGTTACAGAAAACTGGAAAAGAGCTGATTGTTGCTAGGATTTGGATTTTTTCCTGTGGGTATCCTGTCAGGTTTTTTCCTACTTATCCCTTTCCTTACTTCTCTTTATGGTGAGCCATCAATGAACAAGACAAGACTTTAGTTCTGCTCCTGCTGAGTTTAATGGTAGAACTCCCACATCAATGGAAGCAGGACTATGCTAACGATGTAACTAACTTGCAAATAGAGGCTGTTTCAGTTGCACTAAAATAGTCAAGACACATTGCAAATATCAGCCTTGGTGTGACTTCTTAGGAAACTTCTTGATGTAACATAACGTTGTTGGTTTTATTTAGTGTACAATGAAAATTATTTGATATGAAAATATTTTGTACATATATATTTTTACTTTGTTTTCTAAATTGCTGATTTGCATTGACTTAAAGTGCCAAGCAAGAAATGTATGTTGTGACTGTATGAACAGTTGAAGTATGTTTTACTGACTTGCATCATTATATGTCTAAGGTTCCATGACATTAATTTTTAATACTTTACTGGATTTTGGCATAATAATGTGAGTTTATAACTAATAGCAGAGAGTTAATACTTCACTTTTGTTCATACTATTATAAGTTATTCTGGTATTAAATATTTTGTGACAATAAAATCATGGTTTTGACAAACTCTTCTGTTAGGAATATTCAGTGGTTTTTTCTGTATAAACACCAAAATTTGTCATGTAAAAAGGATACTTTTGGGGACTCCTCTGAGGTAAAACTGGAGAAGACAAGCCATTGTATAAACAACTTGTTAATGGTTCTCTTTTCCAATGATCAAAGCACAAGAATAATCTGTAAAACACATCAAGTGGGTTTTAAATTTAAGAAATACTTGGCCTAATTTCTTGTTACTGTTTCCTTTAATTTATTTTTTTTCTACTGCTGCTTTAGAGTTTTCTGAAAACACAAACTCTGATGAATTATGTGTGTCTTTTTTAAATAACAAAAGTCATGATCAGTGCTGAGCCAACAGCTAATGAAAACTCAGTAATTATTTATGATATTGGAAAAACAAACATTATTACTATTGCTTTTCTTTGTTTCAACATATGTAACCATTTTAGTAAAATAAATAACTGCAAACAACATCTTGCTGGTTTGAATTAAATATTCATTTATCTGTCGTTAGACATTTGCATTTCTGGTTTCCTGTAATAGTCAGGGTTTCCCTGTACTGGGACACAAGTATGTGATGGGCAAGGACGAAAGAGAAAAGTTAGTCTGATCAATACACCTTGTGGTACATAGTTGTGTGAAGTAGTTTAGCTCATCCCCAATGAAAATGACTGCAGCAAGGTTTGGTGAAGACTGCTAATGACAACATGGCATGATGCTAATAAATCCTCCACATTGGAGGAATACAGGGGGAAGCCATAGCTACTTTCTGACCTGAGTCACTGGAGAAGGTCCATCGGTTGGGAAAGACTGGCCATTCAGGTTTTTTTGGGAGCATAGGCTACATTTGCCCACATTACCCTGTGTGGATGTTCGGCTCTGGACCCTTGGTGGAGAAGGAGATGCAATCAGCCCATCCAGAAACTCAGTTCTCATAGTAGAGAGCCCAATGCAAGTGATCTCTTAACTTTTGCACCTTGGCAAAGCTGTTCCACTTGTATGGGAGGGGTGACAGCTAAGATTTGGTGGGCATTCAGCACTTCCAAGTTCTATGTCCTGCTGATCTATGATAAATGTGTACTGCTGCAACACCTCTGGCCATCCAAAATGTCAGTGGAGATCTGGATATTCAGCTGACCTGTGAGTTCCTGAGGGAGTGTGTACAGCCTGACTTTTGCTGTTGGGAATGTGTAAAAACACTCACATCTTAATGATGCTGAGCTACTTGGCACCTACTTTGTACCCAAGTCAGACATGAAGACACCAACTCAGTCTGCTCCCACCTACTCTGTCGCATCATTTGCCAGAGCTGAGCACTCCAAACTCTTATAAACCACTGAGTAAGGGGAGCTCCAATTTTCAATTCAGTAATTAGAATATATATTGGGCTCAGGATTGCAGACTCCTCTCCTAGCACCTGCTACACAACTGCTGCAACCACTGAGCTGTAGTTCTCACTTTGTAGCCTCATATCCTTCACTGGTGACCTAACGCATAAATATGTATGTCAGGTGAAGTATTCCACCAGGGAGCCTGAGAGCAAGTCCCAGGACAACACAAAGACCATTTTGAGGATGTTTGATAATTTGGTGGCTTAAGTTTTAACTTGGAGTTTGGGAAAGGATGGCAGCTATACTTGGATACCCACACACAGGTGTGTGAAGTAGCCACTATGTTGTCCTCACTTTTCTAGCTCGTGAATGTTTGGACATTGCAGTCCTGTTTTCTCACGCAGCTCAACATAAACTATGTATATTTTTAGAGATGTTTTCATATTTCTCCTTAGGGAGGAGAATGTGATTGATAGTGGTATTCACCATCCAGGTTAAAGAGGTGGTGACCTAAATGACCAATCTCTTGGCCTCTGTACAAACTGTATATAATATGGAGTTGGATTGTTGATAGAAAGAAGAATGGAGAGAATGTAGAAGAAGAATTTAGAATAAAGTATCATTAGCTTTCCCTTCAACTGCTGCTGCCTGCCTTGTTCCTTCTGCGGGTCCAATCCTCCTACATATGGACCCGAGTGTGGCATCCTGCTACACCACTATACTGTGAGCAAGAAGGAGAAGATGGGGAGGAGGTTTATAAAGTCTGTACTGTGAAAGGAAGAATGGATTTAGCTTTGGCTGTGGGAAAGGCTATGCAGACTTAAACTCTTTTCTTCATTATTTCTTTACACAGATAGATTTTTCATTATGTTCCCTGACTTTGATGAATTATGTTTTTATCTACCTAAATTATCCATCAGTGGAGATCAACAACACCAAATGTGAGATGCTATTACAGGAAGCAGCTTTGATTATAAAAATAATCATGAGCTTCTGGAATTCGCTGTACTTTTAATGCTCAGAAAGTCGTTCTTTTCACCTGGTAGGTCATCCCTAGCTAAAGAATTGTTCTGCATTAGTCAAAAGAGGCCCTTCACCAGGCAAAAGCCTTCATAGCTGCCCTGGGGGATGCTCTGAAATGCCAGGGAACTGCCTTCTCTCCCTGATTCACCACAGTGAGTGGTGAATGAGGAATCAGTGGCATGAGGAATCACTCAGGGCCAGTCAGGGAGCATGCCAGTGGTGCACAATTCACCCTGCCTACTAAGGCACTGCCATGTAGTGGGACTGCAACCACCAAGCTCAGATCCTCCTGCAGGAATCTTTCCGGAGGCTTTCAGGTTCCATCATGCCTCTGTATCTTTCAGCCTTGCAGAAGTCCTGGGCCATATTCCCCACATGGCTTCTAGGGGCTGGAGAAGATGGCTTTATCTTCTGGTGAAGCCCCTGTGTGGGGTTGAAGATGAGAGTAAACGTGTTTAGTCATCCAACTTTCCAAAGCTGCAGAAAAGCTTCTATAAACTGAACTGCACCAGGGCTATACAAGTCTTATTCATAATTTCTACATTCAGAAGAACACTGAGAACCTCGAAAGAGCCCTGGCAGAGCCATGATCCCAGTACTGCCAGAAGAGAAAGACAGAACAGCAATGCTTGCCAGTGCTCCTGGCATTGCTTCAGATGTCCTCTTGCTGTGTGGCAAAGAGAAGGGTGCAGCTGTTTCTATCATGTTTGACTTTCACAGAATCACAGAATCATGAAATAAGCTAAGTTGGAAGGGGCCCACAAGGATCGAGTCCAGATCCCATCCCTGCACAGCACCCTTCTCAAAAATAACCCCATGTGCCCAAAAGCATTGCCTAAACACTTCTTGAACTCTGTCCGACTTCATGCTGTGACCACATGACTGTGTTGTCTTTCAGGTGTATTTCAATGCCGCCCAGAATAATCTCCATAACTTTATTAGGCACCAGAGTGAGACTGACAGGCCTGTAGTTTCTGGGGTCCTCCTCGCTCTTCTTGAAAATTGGGACAACATTCGCCACCTTCCAACCAGCTGGGACCTCTCCATATTCCCAGGACTGCTCAAAAATCATCAAGAGAGGTTTTACAATGACAGCAGCCAGCTCTTTGAGGATTCTTGAATGATTCCCATCAGATCCCATAGATTTGTAGGGATCCAGCTGGGGAAGCAAATCCTGCTCAGTTTCAGGGTTGAATGGAAACTGATCATTGTTGCAATCAGGGTCCTCCAGCTCAGGGCACTGAGACCACCTTGGTCCATCATCCACGTTGAAGATAGAGGCAAAGAATGCCTTTAACACCTCTGCCATGTCCATGACCCTTCCTGTTAATGAGGTGAGCATCTTCATCCTATAATGGGTCAAAATTGTTTTTGCACTGCTTATTACTATCAATGTATTTCAAAAAAACTTTTTATAGTCCCCCACATTTCTTGTCAAATTCAATGATTTTCTCACACAAATTAACTTTTCTTGCTGTGAAACCCATGTTCTGCTATGAAACCATCTACACAAGTGTGCTACAATTCAGTCCTTGGTGTGACCACACTTTCTTAAACCTGAGCTTGGTACTTGCAGGAAAATAGAGGACTTGGCACAGACTGAAAATACCAGACCCTCCAGTGTTTCACTACCAGCTCTGAAGTCATTTGGCACCAATTCAGTGGTCACAGTGACAGCTTTAAGCGTGACAGCCCCCCATTCTCATTCCTGTGCTACTGTGAACGATCTGTGAGACTCTTGGAGAATTAGAAAGAACCTCAAAGGGTTTCAGGCTCCTAACCTAACAAATCGAAACACTTCTGAAGGTCTGAGGGCCAAGTCATGCTTCCATGGCCAAGTGCAGGCAGTTGCATGCCTACTCTGAGCCAGCTGGACGGAAACTTGGGTAACCAAGTCTGGCATCAAGCCTGAGCTGCTATACCAAGGTCCCCCAAAGAGCATGAACTGGACTTAGTATGGTGTGAATGTGTCTGTGCAACTTTGGGGTCACTGATTATTTTATGTCTTATTCACAATGATGTCCACAAATTTATCTGTGCTTTGGTGCAGTATTTCAGAGGATAATAATACAGCTTTGTGTTTCTGAGCTGGTGTTTTTAGAAGGATGTTGGTAGTGGGAAGCTGCTCTGGTAACATCCCTGCCCAGCCTAGTTAGGTAGGGCAGGAAAGAAAGGTGACGCATGATACAAAGGGCTGAATTGCCTGAGAGCACTGCACTGACACACTGCAAGGGAGGCTACAGGAATCCAGCCTTGATGCCAGTTCATGTTTTATGAGCTGATTTGTAAGTGCCTGGGTGTGCTTGATTCTCATTAGCAGCAGAATTGAGACTCAAACCCACAGCTTTCACAGTGCTGGGTTGCTGAGCCAGTGTTTAGGTTTGGGCCCCATCTTGAAACTCCTCTCGTTTAACAAGAAGGGAGGCGGTTGGCTAAAATACAAGTACCTTGAGGGGGAAAAAAAATGAAGAGGAGAAAAAAAAAAGAAGTGGAAAAGAGACATGAATGCCTAATGCAACAGAAAAAAACAAACCCCAAACCTCCTTAATGTTGCTGTTATGTCAGCTTGGGTTATTGGCAGTGGAAGTGGTTATTGGCAGCGGAAGTTAGACCTGGCTCAAGGCTAATATAACTTGTGCACCTGACTTTTTAAAAGGAGCTGAGATCTGGTTTCTTTATGGATGAGCTTTTTATGTTCATGGTATTAGTCCTTTCTCCTGATTTCTCTAACTTTCCTTTCAGCCTGCTTTGGACTTAATTGTCCTTCTATCTTTCCTCCTGCCTGAAAACTCTCCTGTTTCATGCAGACAGCAATGGGATCCTTCACACCAAAGCTCCTTCTTCTGGCTTTGCAGTTTCTAGGGTCATACAGCCAAACGATGTATGATTCAACAACCTGGTGTTCAGCAACAAAGTTTGGTATCTCCCTTGTCACAGTCCAGGGTCAATGAACATATGAAGCCTCAGGAGTGTGCAATAGAGGCTCTTCAACCAACAAGCTCACCATCTATCGCTTCACTCCTAACTACTACTGCTTTTGGCTATCTTAACTCCCAAAAGGACTGTCAATTTAACCATAACTACCTAAGAACTGCCAAGTCTCATTTTATGAGCTGCTTTTGAGAGTTTAGCTATTTAAGGCTGATTTTAAACAATTTTTATTGGTACTTCGTGGCATGGTCCTGATTTACAGTGCTGTAAATAACCACAAATTAGGGACATTTCTTTCTTCACAGTAAAAGCACATTATCTTGCGCAGAAGAAAGGCAGTTTGTTGGTCAAGAACTGGAGTGCAGGCCTTTTCTTCCACAGGCTTCTTGTATGAGTCCAGGTAAGTCTTACTCATGTGGACAAGCTGACTCTTCACTGGGGATGCTCTAAACACCAGGGAATGTCTTGAGGTGTCCCTCACTGCTGTGGTAGGAGACAGCAGTGCTGTTTCATAAGTGGCACACTCAGTTTGATGCACTTAAGGAACTGTGGGTTTCTGATGTTGTGTAATTTAAAATTTCATCTCAGTCACGTCCCGGTGCAGGCATCACCTTCTGCAGCACTTCCATCTCTTCACTGACTGCAGCAGGAGACTGAGCTATGGAGACCAGGTGCCCAAATCTGACACAGCTAAAGTTGGGGAAGACAAACCACACTCAAGAAACAAGCCATTGGGACCCACACCACAAAGGCTCCTATTGGGCCCAGGCCACCACTACTGACCTCCCTTTGCAATATCAACTGAGGAGCACACTGAAGCACATGGATAACCTCGTCCTAGGAAGTGTGAAATGTGTCTTTAAGAAAGACTTCTTGCTGCCCAGGAACTTGTGGATGTACAAGTTCAAGTGTAAGATAAGATGTTTCATTTAGGACCTTCCCTGTGACTTGGGAATGTTCAGCAGAACAGTCATATTAACTGTTGCAGGGAGGAGAATCTTCACTCTAAAGGGTTTGAAGGTCTGTTTTTGCACCTTTTAAAGAATTTTTCTCCTATGTCTGAGAATTGGAGAATGTGCTCATAAGAATCAGAAGAAATCCAGAAGTCATACAGCGAGATAACCCTGCTCTCATTTTGGGGAAGGACAGCAGACCCATAGACATCACACTGGGGTATTCAGTGCCATCATTGCTCTGCACAAATGGGTTCCTTTTCGACAGTAAATTCCCTATTCATGTTTGTTACTTTCACATACAGAAAAAAAATTGTATTCATAGGAAAGAGTGAGAGTGTATAACTGACGTATATGGTTAAATGCTTTGGGCAGCACTTAACATGTTAATCTTAACTTTGGGAATCTTGTGAAATGGCCACAAAATATGTGGCCGGATTTTAAAATGTTCCAAGTACTCAGTGGCAGCCAGCAGAGTCATGAAAAATGGTCAGCAGCATTTTAGCTAAATCTTTGTGAATTAAATGCCAGGTCAGCAAATTGGAAACATTTTGTGGAACAGGACAACTGTGTTTAATTTCTTTGGATTTCTTTTTAAAAAGCTTGGAGATGCTCAATCCCTAATTTATATATTTTTTTAAAGTAAATAAGTCTAGTTTTTTAGATTTACTTTTGTTATCCTGAAATGTAAGATAATTATAGTAAAAAGGATTGAAATCAACACCAAAATAGAAATATTTGAAACTTACAAAAATATTGAGATTTCCAAAGGATGTTTACTGACTTTTTTTAAAAAATTTTTGGCTATTTGTCTTCATTTGTTTATGTATTTACACTTTCTAATGCACTTTGAAACAACCAAAAAAAAAGTTTTACCATCTCAAAAATATCTACAGGGAAGGAAAATACATTCTCCATAGTTGCACTGAAGAACTTTTAATGCTCATTGTCTTGAAAACAAGAGCACTTTTGCTCTTGTGACCTGTGGATATAAAAGTCTGTATCTCAGTACTTTGTTTGAGAGTACTGGTTTTTATGCTGAATCATTTCAGCCAGCACAATGCTGCTTTTGCTGTAGGCCACCTTTGTATCAGTGTCCTGTTTCCTTCAAATAAAATAGGGTTTAAGAGAAACTGTGAGGCTTTTTCTGCTGTCTGGGATATTGAAAGGAATTTGCATTCAGATGGAAAATGAAGAGAGTGAGCATAGTATTTGCTAGTACTTCTCAGCCTTGGAGAGCACACACCCACTACAGTAATGGAAGAATCTATGTGGTGTTCATTCATGCATGTTGATTACAAATAATAGAGCAAGCAAGAGAAAACAAGGGGATCAGATTGAAGAAGGCATCGCAATCACTTAAAAAGAGACTGCAACAGTAATAATAAATATATTTCTCAGTGAGCAGTGTAATGGCAACCAGAAAACTGAGAGTGCTCCAAGCTTTGCACCAACCTTTTACTGGCAGTGAAACCACATGAAAAAAAGTGAGGAAAAAGCCCAGCAAACAGCCAAGAGAGTCTCACCATGCTTCAGGATGTAGAACAAAGTAATTTCCAGTCTTTTAAACCGTTGACTACAGTCCTGAAGCTGACGTCTGCTAAGCAGGGTGTCTGTAGGTGTGCAGCAGTAAGGTCTTCTCAGGAGCAGCCTGCCCAGACTGGTGCAACCCCATTAGGCCATGCCCAGCGCCAAACTGGAAGAGACTCGACTGGAAAGTCTGGTGCTTTTGTCACTTTAAAGTATGTGAAGTGTTACATAGTTACAAGTCATATTTATCCACCCTCTTTCACCTTTTTATTTAAAAGCCTTTCCTTTATGGACTGAGTTCCTAGAAAACCACATCTCCCTTACTGCTATCTCAAACAAGGCTACTTGCAACAAGTGTTTACTGTGAAAACAACAATATAGGCATTGCTGTATAATCCAGCCAATATCAGACATCTTCTAAGAAGCATCAATCTAATTCCCCTTCAGGAACAAAAATTTAAGAAGGTTGCAATGTTTTTGAGATTTCCTCATGGGTAGCTGGAGTGAGAACTATATACACTACTTATAAAATGAAATATTCCCCATATCTGTTTCACAAGGACCGTACCAGCATGAGAGTAGGATTTGGTGGTACTTGGATTTACAACTTGAAATTAAATACAGGCATGTGGAAACATTATTATGTAAACTAATACTAAGCTGCTTCTTGCTACATTCCCTCAACAGCAACAAAATAGTAGCATGGAAACTAAAGGCCAAGTGTAAATTTTTAGCTTGTTCTGTGAGAATGAAAAGAAAACCTGTCCCATGTAGAAGGAGTCGTCATTACTTTTTCATCTGTGAAGTCTTAAATGGCACAGACCCTGGGCTGAACTCTGCTTTCATCAAAACCAAAGGAGCTTTGATACTGGTTTCACTTGAGCATGAAAGATCCCAGAGACTCCATTTTTCACCTTTTACTGAGAATCCTGGTAATGTACTCCAATGTCTTGCTTTCAGTACTTTGTTCTGATGGCTCCTGTTACTCAAGTAGGAAGTAAATTTCAGAGAAACTGTAGCTCAGAGACATCACAGCTGTGTGCTGGTGATTCAGCACTGCTCTAGCCTGAGGCATTGCTGCACCAGCCCTGTAGATCAACCAGGAAACCACCAAAACAAACCCTTGAGGCTCACCTGTGCCCTAATCCTGGCCACACCTTTTTCACAATAGCGGGGCAGTAAGAGGCACTTGATGCCACAGGGCAGGATAGGCAGCCCCATTTCTGGTTGGTTGCACTGTACAAGGGTGTCAACTGATCCACCAAAACATGTGCTGCCCAGCCATAAAAGGGACAAATTGTGGAATTCCAGAGAGTTGGCTGACATCTCAGGGATCTGCAGGAACAGCCAGTCAAGCTGTGCACAAGGCAGGAAGGTACTGAAAGTAACAGTCAGCATGAGATTCTTATGAACATATCACAAAAACCAATTGATTTCCCTCTGTGACAGCAGAGCAAACTGCATGTATAGAAGATACACAGTAGATCAGACAGTTACTGGGACTCTAGTTAGACTTCTGGCGACCTCTCATATAACATTCTTATAAATAAGCAGAGGAAATATCATGAAGCTGAAATTATCATTCAGAGTGTATAAAACAAATGGAAAATTCAGGGAAGTTATTAGGGACTCATTGTCAAAGTGAAAGTATCCATCAAGGACTTCCACTGGGGTCTGTCCTTGGCAGTTTGTGTTCAGTATTTTCATCAATAGCTTGTCTAAAGGAATAAAGGAAAGGTTCCCCAGCTGAACAATAAATGCTATTAGCTTTATACAACCACCTTCTAGGGGCCATATAGCCCGGAAAAGACTCCTGGCTGCTGCTGCTGGGGTCTGCTCCCTCTGCCTCCACTGTTCTTCACGGTGGTCTGGAGCAGAAAAAAAGTGGAACTTTTGCAATGCAGAATCCTGATACATTTTTTGTTGTCGTCAGCTTGGTCCTCCTTGCAAGTATATCAGAGGCCAGGGTTAGAATTCTAAATTACCTCAATACATTGGAGAAATGGCCTGAAAAGTAACAGAATTTATCAGCTGTATTGTCAATTGACTTGTGAACAAAGACCTGTGAACAAAAGTGATTAACTGCACAGAGCATGGTGAGGTAGTATCCTTGTTTCCTTAAAACCATGGCAGGAGTTTTGTAGAAGATGAAGGCTGATCACAAGGTGAAGATGATCCAAAACTTTACTGTTACCGTAAAAAAGGAATGCCATACTGAGTTGTATATGTAGGTGTTGGACTACTACACTATATGATGTGTAAGTGAATGTCTTCTGCTCTGTTGAGCTCTGTTGGGGCTGCACTTACAAGGGATAAATACCAACTGGAGGCACCCAGTTACCATACTAGGAGTGAACATGTTATGAAAGGGAAATCTAATTGATCTGGTGTTATTAAGTGTAGAGAAGATTATGAACTTTAGGTATTTGTGGTAGCAAGAGACACAGAGAGAATAATCCCTTCTTTGTACAGCAGTACACTGAAGTAAAAATGGGTTTTATTTGCAGCAAAGGAGATGGTAGGTGTGTTCCTGAGTAGGACATGCCAGCTGATGGGGGATCAGATAGGGAAGCACTGGAATATGTATTCTATGTGGGTAGCAGACTTTCCATCAATGAAGTTTTTTTAAAGAACAAGTTAGAGACATATTAATCAGGAATTAAATAGGTATCATTGATCATACTTTGAGACAGGATGGCCTCTCGAGGTCACCTCTCCACCCTGATTTTCCATTTCAGCAATCTGCCTTATAAACATGGCATGGTCTGTTGCTCAATAGATGGTTAAAAGAGTGAATAGCAGCTGGTTTATTCCTCTGTTTTTGTGAGGTGTGTTTACATTCCAGGCATGAGTGGAGGGGAAGGACAGTAAGTTCTGATCCCACCAGCCAGCCAGCAGAGGAGACTGGGCAGCCATCCATTGGAGGTTGTTTAACTTTCACAGCCTTTCAGAGTCTAACATAAGGGACAAAGGTGGCTCCCAGATGGAAGACAACAGACTTGAAAAACATGAAAGTTGACAGAGAGGGATGTACATTTAACATGTAAGTTCAAATTGCCAGAAGAAGAAAGCAAGGAAATTTCCAACTAGGTGCAATGGAACAGCTCCTGAAAGATCTGTAAGTGTTTTTGGCCTCCATAGAAAATACTTGGGCAGAAACCCTTCAGAAGGTATGTTTGTTTTGAGCAGAACCTGGAGTTCCTGCACAGAGCTCTCTAAAGGCAGTGTTGCAGGATTAGCCCATATTCTCTCTACTCAGTGTCATGGGAGATTGAATGTTTTCACTGTTTTCTGGAGCCTGACACAGGCAGACAGACCACAAAGAAAAACAGAGGAACAGATCCTATAAGCCGCTTCAAATAACACTTGCTCCAGAGCATCTGGTGAATGCTGAGAAATTCTTTTTTCACATAAGATGCCAACAGGGGAAGAAATTATTTCACAGTTTGCCTCAAGCTTCAAAAGGGGTTGCTGAACAAGTTAACCAACACGCTTTTGGACAGGCTGGTTTGTGGTCACTGCTGCTAACGAACAAGAAAACGAATGCCTGTAGTCTGAGCAGGGATTCACACTGCACCACAAAGCCAAGGAAATTGCTGCTGGAGAATCCCCAGAGCTGCTTGG
This sequence comes from Illadopsis cleaveri, assembly GCA_013399915.1. NCBI lineage: Eukaryota > Metazoa > Chordata > Aves > Passeriformes > Timaliidae > Illadopsis > Illadopsis cleaveri. The sequence continues at coordinate 102,551 of VXBB01021847.1, read as the reverse complement.
TGAGTGCACACAGACTGGCAGGACGTGTGAAAAAACATCAGGAATGTTCCTTATGTGACAAGATGGATCATTCAGAAGGGAGACTGCTGGAAATGTAAAGGTTTGGTATATTGACTCAAGGGGACATGGAATGCGTTCCTAGGTACGAGCAGCTCACAGAAAGAAACTAGGGGACAGGGAAATGGGAGGGGTGGTGGGTAGGAGTAGGAGACAAAACACAGTCAAGCTATATATACAAAGATGGAGAATGAGCCAGAAGTAGAAAGGGGAAAAGTAAATCAGAAGTTTAGAGTCTTGCATACATTCATTATGATATGGGGGGGTTTTTTGCAAGCACCAGCAATTCCATTAGCCAAAGAGATACATAGTCACTTTTGATACAAGAGAGACAAGAATTTTATTACCATTGTATCAAATCCAGTGAATACAGAAAATTCAATCCCCTTTCTCTGCCAGCTACATGATTCACAAGGTGTTCACTAAAAAGACTGACAGTCCCACTGTTTGTCTCTGCCGAATAAGCTGTTCTGGATGCAAAGAACTCATATATGGACAGAAACGTTCAGGAGGATGATGAAACCTGAAACAGATCCAAGCACAGCATAATAGAAATGGGCTTTGGCTCTCAAGGTAGGAAAGAATATGAGAGATACTGCTAATGGGAACTGGTTATTAAACTAAACTACTCATCACTGGAGGATGGAAACCAGTCAAATGTCCTAAATCTGAAAAATCTGACCAACATAATAAATTACCTGTTAGCAACAGAACCTGAATTCCTCCCTCTACCTTCACCTGGTGCCAGGTATTGAAGACATCCTGTCACTTGCCAATATTTCAGTAAGACTGCAAGTCTAGTTCTTTTTTTAGACCAACATCTATTTTCTTATATTAAGATTCTGCTCCTTTAACAAGAGTTCCAAAAAGTGACTAGTGAAAACATACTTACTTAAGGAAATGGTGGAAGTATCTTCTGAGGTCCTTGCAGGAGCAATGCGTAATACTGACACTGTTATCTGTCTCTTGTCACCAACTTTTTATCAAATGGCTTTTGAGATGTCTGCCTGGAGAATATAGTATTAACCCCATAGTCTGAATAAAAGAGTGTGAAACATTAAGAATTAGAACATGTGTTTCCAGAAATTACAGTCTGATTGTATGTAAAGACTGTATTTTTTCTCTATTTCTTAGAATTGCCAGACCAGGTATTTTTCAAATTGCCAGCAAAATCAACACAGCAGTGAATGTTCCAGTTCCAAACAATAATTATTATTAATAACTTGTTTTCTTTGAACTTAATTAAAATGCAAAATTCATTCCTCATTCCTTCAGGTTGGAATTAACTCTGCCCTTTAGATTAAGGGAAAATGTGAAGTCCTAAACCATCACAATAACTTTGTCTGAAACATTTCTCCCTCTCTCCTTGCACTTCCCAATACATCCTTATCACCTAGGAAATGAAGATTTTCAGGGATGAATTGACTTTTACAGGGCCTGGCTCAATACGGCACAGGACTTAATTATGGCTTCTTTTTTGACAATGTTTACTACAAAGAAGAACCAGCTACTGACTAAGAATAATCTTGATTAAGAATAATCTTGTAGGGTTTAGGCACATTTCGATCTTGGTGGCTGTGCCACCCATTTCTGTGGAGTGGAATCTGTATTTTGTCATGCTGGGGGAGCCAACACTTCTAAGGTAAAAAGCTATGAACTGGGTATTGTAACTGCTGGATAAGCAGATTTGCATTTTGAGTGCTGCCATTTGTGAAGTCAGAAAGATGTTGCTTTTGAGATAACACTGGAGCTGCAAAGAGGGCCCAAAAACATAAACCCCAGTCGTGAATAGAGCCTTGAAACATGAATCTAAACCCACAGCCAGCATGCACAATCCTGCTGAGAGAAGCTTTTTATTTATTTTTCCATGCCATTGAGAGCAACAATTCATTTACTCCTTATATATAAATACATACACACACAACACCAAGTAATATCCTGCTGATCTGAAATGCTCCCCTGGCCTCACACCCTCCCCACTGGCAATCCCCCTCCCAGCCAGTTCTCTTCTGCTCTGCAGCAGCACAGCCCTGGGGTACATAACTGAGAAACCCCAGCTTCAGACAAGGGAGAAAGCTTCATGAATCACCAAAAAACACTTCTCAGGTGCGAAAAACACATTCTTTGTTCCTCTACATGGAATTAGAAAAATATGTGAAGAAGTAAAGCCCTGAAAACCCCAGGAGAGCAATTGTGCTTTTTCTCTTTCCTTTTTTTTTTTTTTTTTTTTTTTTTTTTTTTTTTTTTTTTTTTTTTTTTTTTTTTTTTTTTTTTTTTTTTTTTTTTTAAAAAAAAANTTGTTTTTAGTTTGTTTTTTTGTTTTGTTTTGCTGAACTTTTGAATTTTGGGGTGGTTTAATTAAATTCTTTAAAACTAACATTCAAATGCTTCATATTTTTCCCCTGGACTTGCAGAGTTTCTGTCCTCCTCTTTTTCTTGTGTCACTTTTACTCTCCAATAAAACAATTGAATCACATGCTGGTACATAAATATTGGCAGATTTTTAGGTTTGCTGCTTTTTTCACTCAGCTTATTGGGCAAACAGCCTAGAAAGGCTAAGTTATTTGCCAGAGTTTGAATTTCTGGCAAACAGTGCAGATTCAGTACAAATCTCAAATCATATTTTAGGAATGCTGTGCTTCTACCGCACCTTTCCAACTCTTCTCTCTGTGCTCTAATGACTATTATGGGGAAATGCGTTCCAGAAATGTGAAAATCAATGTAGTGGGAAATGTACCAAAACCACCTTTCCACTTATACAATCTCAGTTCTCCAAGAAACACAATTAATTAGTGTTATTGAGCTGTTTAGCTCCCCAATAAAAGCTTTTTGAGTGATTATATGAAGAACCATTGGTACTGGAGACTTCATACTGAAGTAATTAATGGGAGTTGATTATATTCTGACAAGTTAAACACAGGTTTGTTTGATATTACACACACATGGAAAACACATGCTCTATTGAGCTCAGTACCTAGGAGTTTAGATTAATGGTGTTGATGAATTATGTGGAGATTATATACTTTGCAGACACATAATGGACCTGATTTTGAAAAGCAGGCTCTCATTTTGCTCCAGCAATTTTGAGGGTGTGAATAATTGCAGGTGATTTTCTAGCAGCTAGACATCTCGCTGCCTGGGTGGAATTCCTTTGGGCAGAGGTCATGCCTGGTTTTGTGCAAGGCACCAGGAGGCACAGGGACAGTGCCTGTAGACAGTGAGGAACAAACCTACACTGGGGCTGCACACTGGAACCACAGGAATCAGCAAGAACGACTCCTTCATGCACAGCCGTGGCAGCGCACTTGGAGCTTTCATGAAGTATGTTCTCTGTCTAAGCCCAGGAGCCTGTGGTGAACTTGAGGCTCAACCCCAAGAAGAGAAGGAGGAAGCTATCACTGTGCTTTCTCCTGTTGCAAGCAGATGTTGGACACAGACCTGACACTGAGCCCCACGACCAGCTGCTGAAGCTGTCTCCATGGGACATTACTTAGGTTCCACCTAATATCTCAGCCTACCATGTAGCATCTTTCCCAGTGACTCTGTCTAAAGGCAACAGACTGTCATTGGGATGAGGACAAAGGTAGTAATGAACGTTAATGTTTAAGGCCTGCAGGGGATGGTTGGGAGGTAGAAGGCCAGGTTCAAATGAATTTGAAATTCAGGCAGAAAATGAACTCAGATTTTGGTTTGGTTGCACTAGTCTGCCATATAGAGCAGCCTGCATAGAACAGTCAGCCCAGATCTGATGCCTTCCCATGTTGCTTACTCACAGGAACACATCAAACCAGTTTTACAGGGCATTTACTGAGTGCTTGGATCACCAACCAAGCATGCTCCATCACAATTTTCCTAGGAACCTGCCCAGAAGAAGCGAGCATTATAAATATCCCAAACCCAAGCTATGAAGGCAGGCTGTCTGCAAACTGCAGATAGCAGTCTGGCTTTCACAGGACTCCTGGGAATGGCTTCTGGGTCCATAAGGCAGCTCAAAGATGAATGACCATCTCCTTCTGAGAGCAGATCCTGATGAGCCCTGAGGATGTGATTCAGTTCAAGGCTTCAAATCTGTGAGTCAAGATGCAGATTTCCATGTGAACCAAGCAGCTGAACTTCACAGACATGATGGAGATCTCATCAAAATTTCCAGGGAAGGATGAAGACACATTCTGTCCCTCTAAAGTACAATTCTCTTGCTAAACTTCCTACACCTCCCCTGTACCACAGACACCTGTGGGCACCCACCATCAGAAACCCCCAATTATGTGTCAGGCACCAGGTGAAACTCTGCCCTTAGAGATGCATAACAGTACAGCACAGCAGCAACAGCAGGCCATTTTCAGCACCTCTGTGATCACAGCTGTAAATTGGCTGCTCTGTCCCAACATGTGCTGTCACTTGGATGGGACATGTCCATCCCCCAGTGACAGCAAACCACCACCAAAACCACCCACAAAGAAAAGAGCCATCTGATCACTGCTGGCTGCAGAAGCATGGGATATCAACACCCAGGGCAGGGCAAGAAGGAGCAAGCAACCTTCCTCCTGGGACTAGCAAACTTTCCTCAAAGTTTTAGTGTTCAGAGCTATAAAGTTATTTCATTTCAGGTCAACCTGGCTGAGAAATGGGTTGGGATGCATCATTCTCCATATTCAGTGGTTGTACCCAGAGACTTTCTTTAGGTTATAGCTTGAGGTATGTTGCGCAGAGGGAGAAGGGGAAAAACATGCAGACCTGTTTCAGCTTTGATGTTAAAGACGTGAGGAACAAATGTGAGGCACCAGGATGTGCCTACAGAGGTACAGTAAGTGGAAAGTTAAAGAGGGCAACACAGGAGGGTAAGAAGAAATTCTTTACTGTGAGGGTGGTGAGGCACTGAACAGGTTGCCCAGGGAAGATGTGGATGCCCCGTCCCTGGAAGTGGTCAAGGTCAGTTTGGATGGAACTCTGGGTAACCTGGTCTAGTGGAAGGTTTCCTGCCAATGGCAATGGGGTTGGAGATAGATGAACTTTAAGGTCCTTTCCAAACCAGATCATTCTGTGATTCTGTGATACCGCAGACAGTGCAGCTGTGATGGAAGAACTGAACCACAAGAGAGGAAAGGATGAGCTTCTCTGTCTTTGTCCCTCCACAAAGAAGACCTAACATGGAGGCACTGGTGTGGATTCTTTATACAGTTTGTTTGACTGTATAAATACCTAACCCTTTCCTACGACTCTGCTGCTTTGATCACTCACCTAGCTGCAACCGTCTGAGAAAAACAGAATTAAAACTCAATTCTGCAACTATTTGCTGCCTCCAGGAAAGCGTAGTCATTGTTGGGAAAGGACTTTTAAGTCTCCTCCATGCTGACTGACATTGCTGGAGGCAGTGGATAATCACAGAAGCAAACCCCAATTCTTGCAGTGCTGGAGGACAGGAAGCAGTCCTTTCCAAGCGAGGGGAAAGACCTGGCTTCAGCTTCTGCCTCTTAATTAGCTGCTGCAGGTGGAGAGCTGTGCAAGTCCCTCACATTGCTTTTATAACTATCACATCTTTATGTGGCTGAACTGTTTTTTTCCACTGTAACTTGGACATTTTTGGAAAAGAAATATTTTGGGCCACATTATCAATTTTCCCCCTATGGAAAGCTTATGAAAATTAATCTATAAGCAAATTGATGTGAGGGAAAAAAGTTAGCAGAAATGTTTTCAAATGGACAACTTTCAAAGGACTTGAGCTCATTCCATTCAAATTACAAAGCCAGAGCTTTGATCCAGCCACTCTTTTGTTCCCTATCTCTCTTTCCCACCCATGCTTCTTTGCATCACACTTGAACAGGTCTCCATTGAGTACGTTTTGCATAATGATTGAATTTACCATTGGCAGAAGTACCTTGATAGATTGTTCTTGAGTCTGAATGCTCCATTTGCTGCCCACAGCAGGGACAAGAAGCCTCTGAGCTGCCTTTTGGATGCTGATGTGCTAAACCATCTCAGACAGCTGGAGGAGGGTACTCCTTCCAAGACCTACACATCACTGTGACTTTCTGGTAATGGTCCCAAGACAGTTCTCAGCTAGGCCAGCAATTTGTCTGCAGACATCAAACTAACCACCCTAGACTAAGGCCACCAGAAGATACCTCACTGTGTACTAATCTCATGCCATTTTAATTAGTGCTAAAGCAAATTAGCAATGCTGAGCTAAATGGCTGTAACCTACAAAAAAAACCCCACACCTTTTCTTTAAAGTGAGATGCCAGTTGTGCAGTCAGATAAGCACTGAGACTGTCCTCAGAGGAGTCAAGGAGGCCTATAAGAACCACCATGACTTTGGGATAAATACAACAGACAAGAGCCTTCAAGATGCTTTGTGTAACCAGAAAAAGCGAAGCGGCCTCCACAGAGACACATGCATTCCTGCAAAAATGATATAAAGAAATTACCTCTAATTACTGATGTCTCATATCTCACAGGCTATTGGTTTTGTGTGTTTATGGAAAGAAGGCAGAGTAGATCACAGAAGCCAAGGACTTGGCCTAAACAAACATCAGGATTATGGCTCCAAGAACAGAGGCAGGATGGGGGAGGAGAGAAGTTTTGGCTAAGATGATTAAAAGGCGATTGTAACCTGAAAAAACTAGCACCTAATTCCTCCTGTGTCTGAGGTCACTGCACATTCCCTGTAGACAAAGGACCACAATAAAAGAAATCTGAGTCTATCATGACCTCCATCTCTGCTGTCAATGTGTCTGTCAATGTTACCTGTATTTCCAGTGTGGTGCTGGAAAAGCACTGGGACAAGCCTCAGCACATTTGAACTCCTTCAACTCCCCAAGGAAAAAGGTCTCTGTAGAACCAGCAGCATGAGGCATGGTTAAAGCAGAAAGCATCAAATAAAGAAGGAAGAATCATCAAGAAGTCTCTTGATAACAGTGGAGAGACAGCTTGTAGGTGGAGATGGAACTGCTTTCGAGGCAACATCTGCACATGCCGCACATAGTGTCTAGCCAGACTGGGAAGCCCCCCTAGTTGGAAGAAGAGACCTGTCTGCTGTGAACAAGAAGGATTTCCACAGAGCCAGGAGACTCGAGGGTGTCCTGACAACCCATAATCTGCTAGCAGACACGAGCAGCAGCAAGGAATGACAGATCTCAAAAAGTGTGTTGAGAAAGCAATGAAAGGGGCAGAGGTCAGAGCAGACCTCACTCAGCCACCTGGCTGCACAAGTGGGTTAGCCAAATGGCCTCAGTAAAACTATTTTCTACTTCATTTATAACCCTCAGAGGCCAATCAGGGAGAGGAGAGATTGTCCAGTTCAAATAATGCAAAACTTGATTTCTTTGAGAGAAAAGTCCTTGACAGGCTTCTTGGCTCTGCTCAGTGTCTCACCCAAGTGAGTGGCCAGGAGAGGAACAGGAGAGGTTTCCAGCAGGCAGCCTGTGCACGCCAGCCCTGTCCATGCTGCAGAGCAGCCCATGACAGACAAGAGTGCTCCAAGGCTGCATGAGCTGTTGAGATGTGGTGCACAGGCAGCCATGAGGCAAAACCAGCCAGATCAGAAAATTAGCAGCAAGGGGAAAGCTGAATCCTCTGGCCTGGCTGAGGACCAGACAAAACCTGCTCTTGGCATAATCTGGTGCAAACAAGGACTCCCAGGATAAATGGGCAGTGGAACAATTTATACAATTTATATTTAGCTGGACTTCAGCTTGCAGGGCCAGATCAGTGAAAGGAAATCAGACACCCCAAGGGCTTGAGGAATTTACCCCATCATTTGAGTTTTTCTCTGCAGCAGCCTATCAGGAAAGGAAGCAGCTGCTAGCAAGATGGACATTAATTGCCATGAAACCCATAAGCACAGATATGTCAAATGGAAAAGGTGACTCTAGTCTGGTCTGTGACATTTTGGAACAATTAAAAATAGTGATAGATTTGGTTTGTAAAACAAGAGAAGTTGGCAATAATGCAAAAACTAAAGAAAGCAGTTAAGTGCTGGTACAGTAAAAAAGTTTGCTATAAAACGTCAGCTTGTTATAATAGGAGTCTGGGCCAGAACAAAACATCACAAGAGCCTAGTAAAAAATCCTCCATCCCACACTGAGGATTGCAAGGACACTACATTATGTCACTGAATCAAAGAGGTACACAAATGAGGCCCCAGGTTTTTGTTTAGATCCTCACAGTTGAAGAACAGAAAGAGGAGGCTGGTTACAAATCATCTGCTGGTATCTGTGAAATGCATGGAAAACGTGGGCATTGCCTCAAGGATAACCATTAATAGAGCAGACATGCTAAAAACAGCAAGGGGTAGACTGCCCAAAAGTGAGCCAACTAATTGGTCTCAAATGGAGACAGTGACAGAGAGACGTGCATTTGCCCAACAGTTGGGAAAGTTGGGTTTGAAAATTGGACATCTGGAATTTGAGCTTTATTTCTGGATAATCAAGATAGTGGATGAGCTAACAAATAGTTTGGATTTCATTATGCCTAATACCTGAGTAAGTGCCAGGAAAACATGTCTTACAAAGCCTGCCTATGAAAATTCTTTTAAAATATGGATCACAGGTGAGTAAAATGACATGTAGACAACTGTTTTGCACAGAGCAGAGAATGGCATCTTGATAGGTGACATGCCATGGGGGCTTTTCAGGCAAAGAAATCACTTCCCAGAGGCTGAAACTGGTTTTAAGACTAGGATCTCAAAGGGATGTTAGCTGCTCAAGTGTTGGTATATGGGAAGCAGGAATCTGTTCCCCCTTGTGTGCTAGACATTTTTGATGATGAGCAAATAAAAGACGAAAAAATATAATAAGGGCCAGAAAGCACAATAAAGTAAACCGATGTAGCAAATATACGGATAAAAACTAGCAGGGAAAGAAGAGTGGAGATAAATGCAGGGATCCTGATGTTCAGTGCTGAGGATGAACAACAAACCTCTGCTGCTGAGGCTTCTGGAGTTGTCCTTCTCTCTGTTGCCAAGCAGCACAGGACCATAGTATAAAAACATGGCCACAGAGCAACCACTTCACTGCTTAACTAAAGCCAGGTACAGGAGATATTCTGGGCAGTTGGAATTTCAGAAAGGTGAGACTGAGCTCTGATGTCGCCTTGGGTATCACTGGTTGTTCAGAGGAAAGAAGGCAGCCCCACATCCTGCTCAGTCTGCAGCCTAGTTTTCCACTCCAGATCTTAAAAACAGCTGTGGACCTCAGTAGAAAAATCTGTTACACAGTGGCAGAATGATTCTCTCAGTGGCCACTGAATGTGGCTTCTTTGCCACTGCCTTAGGGCAAGGGGTTATACCCTGAGCACAGCTCTGCAGAACCACAATCAAACTAATTTTAAGCACCTCCACATGGCACTGGCACATCCATCCTGTGGTGAGGTGCCCTGAGGGAGCTGCCTCCCCTGGCTCCTTGGCAGGTTCTGCTTCACATATCAAAACCCATGGTCTCTACCTAGGGGGTGTACAGATGTCTGAGACAAGCTTCAGTCTATAAAACTCCAAAGAAAGGGAGTATTTCCTAATGAAAGAGCAGTTGGCTTTGGGCAGAGGGGGAGTGAAGGCAGAGTTTCTGCTGACAGAATGACAGTGGGGAGGTCCTGAAAAAGCCACTCCTCCTGGATGTGCAGGATCAGGGAGGACTGATGTTTACTTCGAAGCTTGCAGATATTACACAACATCAACTAGTTTGAGTGAGCTTGTGGCAGAAAATAATTGCAATGGTCACCAGAACATAATTTAGTATTACTTTCTAAGGAGTTACTAAGGCTCTTGAGACCATTCACAGTTGGTGTTGTTGATTTTAAAATGCCTTTCACATAGGAAACAGATGTTAAGAGATACTGAACTTCTAGTTTAGAGACAGTATTGGTACAGCAACATAAAGGATTTGAAAGTGTCCTGATTGCAGTAGAAGTTTCAGGCCTCTGAGTCAATTTATTGTATTACTGAAGTACACCTTGGCTTAAAGTCTTATTTGTATATGTTCAAGACTGAGTGGATGGGAATAAAATAACTATGGAATAACAATGAAAATACTCTCACAAAAAGGCATTGCATAGTTGTGTAATAATTTGTTATTTAACTATAATTGCTTAAAATACGATTGTGATAAATGCCATATTTCTGTTTGTCTAGAACATCCTCTAGACTATCACCATTGCAGACTCATGACACTGGTGAGAATGATTCAAAGGTGCTTTTAATGGATTAAATGTAGCTACTCTCTTTCAACAGAGGTTTTGGAACTTCAGCCTCAATAGCCTCCACATGAACCATGGAAAATGCTACTTAGCCATCTATGGAAAGACAAATGTCTTTTGGTCTTATTTTGTTAAATTTGGGTGTTAGTTGGGACAGCATGTAGCAGAAGAGCAAGAAAAGAAATATCTTGATCCAAGAAACTAGGTAAAAAGCTCAAGAAAAGAAATTCTTTGGCCAAGTGTCCTGCAAAAGGGGAAAGGAACTAGGAGCAGAATGCTGACCACTTGCTGTTTAATTCCTCCTCTGTTGAGGAGAAAAAACTTTGAGTGATCACGATGAATAAAGAAGCCGGCATAAAACCCATATTATTTAGTGAGCAATTTAAAGAGTAGCAATTTAAGGTTAAAAGGGAATAGTCCTATTTTTTTTTAACATTTTTAGCATCATTAAAGTTAATATATTAAGTTTGCATGCAAGTATTCACCAGACTTATTTATAACATTGTCTTTAATAAACCTTCTTCAGCTACATAACTCAAACTCCCTCAAACCAATCAATCTCTGTTATAAAATTAACTGGTTGCTGATAGAACTACCACTCACTTTTTTCCCCATCAAAAAGAACAGTCAAGCCCTGTTTTCTGCAGCACTAGCTGAGGCTACAAGGCAGGAACCTGTCCTTTTCCAAAATGAGGCGACGTGCATCTGTGTGCTAACAGTAACTGGGTTATCTAGAAACTCTTTCAAGCCACTGAAGTTCTTTCAATAAGCTCCTTATTTCCACCTTCACCTCCCTTCCCCTGTAACAAAATACCAAGTGTCAGAGCTTCTTCAAAAAAAATCAAACTTACATATTATCTTTGTGCCTCTGAGAACGATGGTTGTGTGCTATAGGATGTGGCAAGCTCATGCTAAAACAAAAGGACACTCTCTCCATGGCATATCCATTGTTCTCCCCTACTAAGTGCATCACCTGCCTCCTACAGATTCCTAATGGTTAACAGAGATGCTACTTCTGGCTGGAGCAAAGGAGCAGCTTCAATACAGAGTTGTAGCTTCCAGGGATGTGTAATCATTTACACCTGTGCAAAGTAGATGAAAACTCACTTTGCACTCACTTTACACAAGTGAAAATGACTGCACAATGTGAGAGGCAGTGGAGAATCAAGCTCATAATGACTGCAAAGTGCTTAAGCAGGGTATGATGGAGACTAACAGAGGCACATGTGATCAGTAGGCAAGCAAATGTCAGCAGCGGTTTTGGGAGTCTATTTTCCCTCATTGTGCCAGCAGTGTCTATTATTTGCAGTGGAATTCATCCGTGTGTGCCCAGCAGATAATAAATCAGCTGCTGTGTGAATGCAACAGGCCTGCCTGCTCCAGCTCCCTCTGGCACTGCTGTTGGGCTTCAGCTGCAGCAGGAAACCTGTGCTGCCACCCGGGCTGGAAGATGAGTGTTTGTAAGATCAGTTTATGGGGAGAATCAAGCTAAGCCTAGGGGCTTTTGGCTTGGTTTAGGGCATGTTTCTTGTTGTGAGTTAAACAGCTTATCCAAAAACCTAGCTGGAGCACTGCTGAAATAGTACAGGTGCTCCTAGGCCTTTTTGTTATATTGCCTCCTAAAGCTGCCCAAGAGCTAACAAGTGCAAGAGCTTTCAAAGGAGCCTTTACTTTTTATGAGCTGTTGGATAGGACAGAGTAGACAGATCTAAAATTAATCTGCTGCCCTTTGTCAGAGCTCTCTGACCATAAGGATAAAGACAGTAATTACCACAATGGGTTATTTGGGGGATGTTGGAGAGAAATTTTTAGTGCTGGCTTTTTTAGCCTGAAGATTAGGATTTCTATAACAACTTTGCCTGGTAGTCTGAAAAAGACCTTCTGAAATGTGTTCCTCTTAGCCTTACACCTGCCAGCTTTCTTCACTCTTCTTTCCCTTGCCTACTAATAGTGCTGGTAAATGCATCCAGAGAAATACGGTTGCTATAAAGTACTGAAGTTTCTGTGTAACATGACATAAAATTACTGAATGTGAAATAAAATATGTGTGTCATTTTTCCAAGGGACTTTTAAAATGTGCCTCTGGATATATGTGAAAATATAGAATACTGGTCACAAAAAATTAAAGCAGAAAGCATGCACTTGTGAAGGAAAATTACTTCACTTGTTACAGCTATCTTTTCAAGGCAGAGTCAAACCCTATGTGTGACAGGCTGGAAATCTATGTGTCCCCACTGATTTTGCTGTGTTTGCAGTACCTGGTGTGAGAGAGGGCTGGCCATCAGTGCAGGAGTGTTTCCTCACGTCTACAAAGTACTGCAGTGCCTGCACTGAAGTCAAGCCCAACATTCATTCACATCCCACGACAATCAGGCTAAATGATTCACAAGCAAGATGATGACAGCTGGGACAAGGGATCATTTTTAGTTTTAAAACAAGCAATTTTGAGTACGTGATTGTGGCAAATAATCCAAACAATTTCTTATTTAATGAAAGCACTTACCAATGACAGCATCAAAGCTGTGGTGGCAAGGGAGGGTGGGTGAAAGGAGGGTACTAATCCATTGCAAGCCCCTATGGGCTGGGAAAACCAGACTCTAGAAAGAGACAACCATCTCAATACTTACATTAACAATATAGTGAAAGAAGTCTTACTTTTCAGGAACAGGATTGAGCAAAGGACTTTTACCCTCCATTCCTGTTTTCCTAATAAGTTAGGAAATATTTATTTACTCCAAATCAGGTACCCCCAGTGGCTTTTTCTGTAATGAGCTTTCAACATAAGCTACAATTAACAGAAAGAAAATGTTGTCTTTAGGTAGAGCAGGAGCTTAAGGGCTGCTCTGGGACCTCCTTCCTTCAGTGACAGCAGTGCCAGGCAGTGCTGCCTGAGCTGCCTTTCCAGTGGGGCAGCACATGGAGCCAAGAGCCAGCCTGCACACTGCCCTGGTCCTGGGCTCCTGGAGCCTGCCAGCAGCACTCCCCCACATCACCTCACCCACGGGTGTTGCAGCAGTGGGAGGACAGGGGGGACCTGGCTCCGCTTCTCATGGCTGTTCCACTGCAGCTGGAAACTGTGGTACAGTGCAAAGCCACCACTCAAGTGTAAAGCAGCTGCTCTGAGCAGAGCTGCAAGGGCCTGAACTTCCTTCAGCCCTCTACTTCACCTTCTTCACCTGCAGTTCCACATGCAGCACACTCAAGCATGTGGTTCTTCACAGTATGGGAACAACTGGGAAATTTCTGTACCTGACTGTGTTGAAATTCCTGGAGGTAGCTGAGAGAGGATGTGGACTACTTCACCATACTTGGCACTTGTCATAGGATCCCTCCATTACCCTCTCATTGACACTTGGCATGTGGTACCTACTGTAGTGCCCTGCTCATCATGGTCTTTGGTGTGCACAGTCTTGAGCTTCTGTGAAGGACAGTTAATACTGTGACTAGGTCCTCGTAGACTTATCAATTTATCTTCTAGGTCTATTCAAATGGCCTAAATTACAAAGGCAGGCTGACAGCAGCCTGGTATCAGTGGTATCTTCTATGCTGCTGCTATGAAACCATTTTCTTCTTCTACCTAGACACCATGAAATCTGCTGATATTTGCTGAAGGTGTATTTAAGGTACTAAAATTACTTTCATACTTCCTTTTTAAGTATTTGGATATTTTTTCACCAAAACTTTTCTACAGCTGTGGTGGATTCTTTATGGTTTTATTCTTTTAAAATCTAAAGCTAAGGAAGAATTAAATAGCTAAGCCTAAAACTGATTATCTTGAAAATGGTCCTTATTAAGAGACCCTCATAGTTCCTAAGTCTCCTCTTCAGCCCCCATTTGTTTTTTGGTACCTCAAGGAACCAACTTAGGTCAGTCCTAACTTACACCTAAAACCATTTGGGACCCTGGGCTTGACTTTCTTCTTTTCCTAAGACCCCAGAGGATTCTATTTGCTCTCCTATATGAATACCACACAATGCCTCAGCACAAAATCATGGGAAGATCTTTCCTTAAAACATATCCAGCAATATGACCCCTGATACTTCTACCTAGTCCAGTGGTTAGGGTATTTTGCTGGTAACTGGAGGACCAGGTTTCAGTGCTCGTGCATTCCCTCCTGTGAGTGTGAAGGACGACCAAGAGCACTGTGTAGTCACCCTGCTGGGACAGTCACTCTGTTCCTTCTGCTGAAATGGAGCATTTCTTGTCAGAGGAGGGTACAGAGGGGGTCTGTGAAGGAGAGAGGCACAAAGGTAGAAGGGAATGGGAGCATAAGACAGTGAGCAGCTCTGGGACAAGAAGGGTCAGGTCCTATCCCTGGAAGCTCCTTGTAAGGGAAGCCCATGTGCCCTTCTCCCAGCAAAGTGTCCCAACCAGTGCTGGCAGCCTGCACCTTCCTTGTGGAACAACAAATGCCTCAAAGACTATGTGCCAGAGGCAGAGCTCCATGGAGCCTGAAGTGTCTGACAACCTTTTCAGAGCTTCCCACACCAATGGGAAGCTGCTTACTGCAGCTGCCTTATGCAGCTTTTCACTTTATCATTCATGCCATGTGTACATTCCTCATGTTTTAACTATGGAAGCAGAACAAATTGAGCATGTCAACCTTTCTTCCTTCCAACCTGTCATCCAGTTTGCTTCTACAGGTTTTCTCCCCACTCCTGAAGGCTGCTATAGCACGTTAACAGATTGTTCTTCAAATGTTTATGTTTACATCTCCTCTTTCCTCAGTTACACACTCAGGAATCTATAGGGGAAGCATCCAGCATGCCCACAAAGCATGTGGAGAGCGTTGCTTCTGTGACCAGCTCATGTGTAGGAACAGATCTACTTGGTCTGAAATCATCAACACTGACTGCACCCAGCACACACAAGTGACCCCACACCTCTGCTGCCTATGCCTGCAAAAATCCAGGGATGTCTGTCTAAGATTTGGTATTGCTCTCTTGTGCCTCCTGTCTCCATTTTCTCTGCTCTGGAGGGTCATTCAGCATGAACTAATGGACTTTCTCAGTGGGTTCCTTTTTTCCATCTGTCAATGCCACATTTTGAAATTACAATTTCTGAAAAGCTTTCATGAGGCGGAAACTGAGCAGATAAATGGAGACCATTGAACTCTAATGTGTCTATCAGCTCAAAGAGCACCTCTTTTTCACCAGTCTCTTATCTTTCTTGAAATAAGTTTTTTACAAATGAATGCCTACAAGCATGTGTGAGTGCAAAGGCAGCGATGCAGTCTGAGAAAATATAGCTCCTCTGGTCCCCAGCTTGGCTGCCCCATCATTTGTTTGCCCTTGCACTGCCTGGTTCTGATCCCCTTAGGCTCAGGCAGGTCTGAAAATGTCCCTTATTTTTTTTACCAAATCCACTGCTAAAGTCCAGCAATCACTGACATCCAGCGGCAGCCGAGGATAATTACAAATTTTTATTTTCTGAGAGGCTTGTTTGTTACCTGAGGAAGACCCAGTTACACTAAAGGTTTATTTTTGAGCTCTACAAATGGAGGACAAGTCACCTGCTTTTGTCAGGCGGGAGAGGGCAGGTACCTGAAAACCAATATTGAAAGTCATCTCTATGTCTCCTGCATGAAGGGGCTCCAAGTCTAACTGTGCTGCTGTGCACAGTGAGGGAGTAAGCTCAGATGGCAAATTGAGTTCTGCCTTTTGCAAAATGGAGTGAGACCAGACCTGAAGTTTCCTGCCCCAAGACATTTTGAGTGGAATAAAATTAAGCCTTGAGCAACAGTGACCACACTATGTTGGTCTAATAAAAACACTGTGCTGCAGGTTGAGCCCTTCAGCCTCTCCCCAGTAAGGCTCAAACAACAATTAAATCCTCTGGTGGGTGATCCCGCCTGAAGAAAACAACATCAAAATTATAGTTTTTGTTTAATTCCATTCAACACAGATACTTAACAATTTCTTCATGTTTGAAGGGGGGGTGGGAGGGCATTATGTATGTTCTTTATTACAGTGCAAATCCTACTTGTTCCTAAACGCTTGTTTACTCAGCTTTTTGCATAAAACTGTGTGGGCTGTGGGACAACTGCTGAGAGAGTTACCTAGTTCTTTGGTTTGCGTTTTTTTTTTCCTATGCAGACACTCTCTACAGTGTCTGACAGCATTTAGGGAATGCTTAGAAGTCATTGTAGGGAAAAAAGGTCAGATTGCCATAGAAAGCATGTAGGTAACTCTTTGAATGGCACAGCCAGGCCTAATTACTGCAGGAAAAATAGATTCATCAGTGAAAGCATAATTGTGAGACTAACTTCTGTGCAGGACCTCTACTATGCTTTTTTGTCGTTTTATTTTTTTTGGTGGTGGTGGTGGTGGGGAGTAGGGTAATAAAACGAAAAGAATAAAGTCATCTTACTTTTATTTTTATTCCTGTAAGTCTTTCAAGTGTATTAGGGCAGAAGGTAAATTTTGACAGGCATAAAATACTTCCAGTGCAGCAAATTTTAATGGTTGTTGACATCACCATAATTTAAACTTTGGGCCTTTGTAAACAGTTTGCACAAACTGCCTTGTAAGCAATCTGAGCTCATTGCAAGCGCTCTGGCACTTTGAATGCACAACTTCATCTGTCTCTTCCCCTTCAGCCTCTAGTCCTTTCTTTACTGTTTACACCTCTTCTATTACCTCTTGCAGAGAGAATATCCTTACAACTTTTTTGGCAGCCACCACAGGCCCCGTCTCACTGACATGTTGCAGTAGTATCTCTTGGAGCTTTGGCCATAAACAAGACCCCATCATAGGGCATTAGCCATATAATAGATGCTCTCTGCAGCAAGGGGTTCAGAAGTAGAGGGTGTACACAAAAAAGGGGATCCATAGCTCATTCCTGGGATTTGAGGCCACTTGCACTTGTGTGTCCTGCTCTAGGTTAGAAGCTGCCCTTGAGGAGCAGCAGAGAAAGCTGGGAGGGACGGGGGGAGAAGCAGCAGCACATCTTAAAGTGACAGGTTTATATGTAATGAAGAAAAGGAATTTCCCTTCCTTCCCTTGAGTCTGATAGATTTTGTGTCCTCTGCCCACGTGCGTAGGGAAAGTTTTCTGTTTTGCACTGTATAGTGGGCCCAACTGAAGAGCTATGGCTGAAAATATGGGAGAAAGAAGTGACAACACCTTCTTTGCAACACATGAGACCACCCTCCCTGGATCATCTTGACTGACAGTGCTGAGATGAGAGCAAGGGCTTTCCTCCTCCTCTGTCCCACCAACAGTGAGAGCCATTGCTCCATGCTCATGAAGAGCGTTAAGAGAAAACTGCAATGATCAGGGACGTGCTCAAGAAGCTGAAGGTGCTGAGTTTGGTCCGAGGCTGATACAAGTCTCCACACAGCATCATGAATGAAGGATTGCTCTGCTCGTATTTGGGGAGAAAGCCAGAATCTCTTTTCTGACACTGAAATAAAGCAGTCGCCTCTTAGAGCAGTCAGGAAAGTAATTGTTCATTCCTCAGGTTGAGCCGCACATATGCGATCTCTTTGTTAAGTAGCTCTCTAAATTTTTGCTCCTTGGCTCTTCTAGTCTCAGCCTGTGTGATTGCCAGCCCTGAGCGCCGGCCAGGAAACCCCAGCCCAGAAGGGGCGAAGGCAGCACGGCTCTCACAGCACAGACACAGCTATAAATGGGCCGCTGGTTACAGCCACTGGAGAGGCAGGGGGGAAAATCCACACTTCCCAAATACAGCTTCTAAAATTCAATACAGGTCGTCTGGTTATAAAACATGCAGACACCTTATTTCTAAGAGAAGGGCAGTACGTGGAAAGGGAAGGGAAGCCTTGGCGGCTACTGCTGGCAAAGGCAAAGGTGAGATGGACGAGCAGAAAAACACTTTTTCTTGCAAAACAACTATCAGCCTCAATGTCATCACACTTTAGGTAAACATGCAGAAAATCCATCAGTGCAAAAGGACAGGGTAACTAGTTCAGATAAAAGGGAATCATATTTGTGGCAAGCTAAAACCAAAGCCAGATCTGTTTGTGGTATTGAAATAACTTTGCTACTGCCTTGAACACCACCCTTCAGAGTGGAGGGGCTGGAGTGTGGTGTGGGGGAGATTGGACAACAGATGTCTCACAGATACCTCTCCCTCTCCTGCATGGTCAGGTCTACAAAGTGTACAAAGTCTGTTTCAAGGATCTGGAAGTGTTGTTTAGGTAACCAAAACTCTGGTTGCCATCTAACTTACAGCTTGCAAAGTCACTATATATCTGTGTAATTTTGATATAAAACACCACCATGACAGCAAAATAATATTTTATACTGGTTTGTACAGGCATAAAGGCTTCACAGACTTAGGGTGAGAAGAAATGAGGGGCGAGAAGCTGTTCTCCCATAACATTATCAGTGCATTGAGATTTCTGGACTGGACGAAGGCAAACAGCATTGCTCAATTCATTTCCATTAGAAATTGAATGAGCTTCCACATTCCTGGACAGCACATGACAAGAGGTATTGGCTCATAAGGAGTTATTTTGCAATTTAACCATGAGTGGCTGAAGGACTTGGAAATAAGAAGTGTTTTTCCGCATGGACGCTATTGAAACGTGAGCCTGAAAGCTTGTCCAGCCAACAGCTGGGACTCACACCTTTCTTTCATACCTTTATTTCTTGGTCTTGCCAAGGGTGGGTATTATCGGTCTGTTTGACAGCTTTAAGACTGGAGAAGGCCTTGGCTGAGCTGAGGGAATCTGTCTGAAAGCAAATTATAATATCAGGGTTAAGAAACAGGCAACTTTTGTTGTTGGTGCTGTTTTCTGCAAGAGGTGTCTCACTGTTGTGTGCTGAGCATCCCAGGCCAGTGGCTTAGGTACCAGGCTGTGAGACATTATATTAAGGAGTGGCAGAAGGGACCAAAAATAACTTTTCTGCATGACTCTTCTTCCTAACATGTGTGACTGGTTCTGGTCTTCTGTGACCACAAAACGTCTTGCTCAGGTTCCCAGCATCTGTTACTTTAGGGAGATCTAAAAATGTCTTTCTCTGGAGGAAAAGATGGTTATTTCACATTTTATGTAGAAACAGAAAAAATGAGCCTGCAAGATTTCTCATCCAGAACACCAGTTTTGAGGCTGTATACCTACTTTGAGGAAGACACATATTGAAGTCCCTGTTGTTTGTCAAATGAAGGGTTTTGAAATCTTTGCCTCCTTCTACTGAGCAAGAAAAGTTGTTTGCTGGCTAGTGCCTCTTGTGAACAGCTCCACAGACACTCAGATTGCTGCTTAGCAGTTTGGTTTTAATTTTTGCTCTGGCTAATCCTTACAAAAAGCAGAACAGCTTTAATTGCAGATGATGAGCATGAGAGAAAGAGCGAATCCCAGCATTTCTGGCAGCCAAGTAATTGTTTGGGATTTGCCACACAAATGAGCAATTTGAATTTTCCTCCTCCATATGTTTAATAACTATTATGGTCTGCTGGGCTTTTCTGAAACACAGCTGCCTGCCTCTGACCAGAAATTTTGTCATGGCTCTGAGAAGATACCCCATGCAGTCAGTATTTTCCTCTTGCTTTGTCCCAGGGCTGCTGCTCTGGGTGAGTGCTGTTATCACGTCAGGATTTGGTAGCGGAGAACATTCCATTCCCGCTGTCCTTGTCAGGACCACAAAACCGGAATGTTAATTTAAAAAAATTTGCTTTGGCTTAGACCTGGAGTTTGAATAATTCTTGAATTTTCAGCACACCAAGAACTCTGCACTGATTGAATGGGTCACCTTGTTTCCCGGTGTATTTTTTAAAATAGCACCATTGAGCCACAGCAATAGCATCGGCAATACAGATCCCACCCTTCACAGCATGTGGGATAGTATCTCTCCTGCACCAGCCTCCAGAGCTGAAGCCAGGAGGTTTGTGTGGGGAGGAGAGGCGGGATTTTACATCGTTATGCCTAAGGCAGAACAAGGTTTTCAACCAAAGCAGCTCTGTGTGCAGCACACTCTAGCCACATACCATAGGATCCATGGGGGTAGAGCACTTCCAGAAGCCCCTCTCCTATTTGACATATATTATTACATGTCTGTTGGAGAAAGAAGTTGGCTTTGCCATTCCAGCTCTTTGGTTGTTGTTTGGTGGGACAAGGCAGCATGGCAGCTGATACACCTCTGCATGAAATTTACAATGGAATAGTTAAAAATTATGTGACCACTTCATATGGCTAATTCTTTTGGGCTGACAAAAATTGCTGTGCTGCTGTTTCACTCTGGATTTTTTCTTCTTTTGGGCAAATAAATGAGATGTGTGGTGGGAAATCCTCAGCCTACTACTTATGACTCTACACACAAGGCTGGGGTAAAATTTGGAGGACAAGCAATGAGCAATGTGAAAGGCCATCTCCAGTAACACACATTAATGGAAGAGTGGACACATGTGACAGAAGGCAGGTTTTCTGTTTTGTTATTTTCTTTCTGAGCCTTCTCAGTGCAACTATACTTCAGAGGCTTATACTAAGTCATGCTTGAGGAGAGGAAAATAAAACTAAAGGATCCTCTGTGTGCTTGGGGTTGGGAGGCAGCTTGGATTTTCTGTGGGGTGATTGGAGCAGCATTCAAAAGGTCTTGTGGGCTTTGCATGCTCAACTTCTTCAGCATACTAACTTGCATCCACTGGCTAGTCTTTATGAAGCATTTAATTCTGTAGTTTTAGAGCTGTTGAAAAAGCGAAGGGAAGATTTATAACAACATTTGCTAAGTCTAAGCCAACTGGTTTGGCACAGGAAAGAGCTATGTTTTTCAGAACAGCTTTTCAACATTCCACTGTTAGCTAAAATGTATGAAAATTACAGTTTTTAAATGACCAGATGTTTTTGCTGAGAAAGAAATAGATTGCCTGAAAAGGGAAGATGAGGCCTGAACTCGGGCTTCTATGCTACTACTGTCAACTTTTCAGCTAATGGATGACCTACTACCATCTAAAACTACTAAATTTGTGTGATTAATGCTGCTAAATTGCAGCCACAGTATATTTATAATTTTCTCTGTCAGCTTGATACCATTTGTGCAGCATCACTATAAAAGGTGAAGGAGAGAAAAGGCGATTAATCTGGTGTCCTTGTACAGAACAATATGGCACAGCTCTCCTCAAAGCAGAAGCTTTCAAGTGAATTAAACTAATGGTTTCATCTGTTTCATTTCCAGCTCTATTTTTTAAAATCAAGAGCAGCAGATCCTTTCCATGTTGTCTGCTTCTCTAGACAGAAACTGAGACTAGAATTGTTCTTGCTTTTGGCTTCAAAATGCTCAGCACAGCACAATCATCCAGTATTTTATTCATGTGACTTATCAAGTGCATGGGGATCTTATTTTGGCCACCCATAATAGTCTAATTGGACTGGCCTGTGTTAAAAATCTGTACTGGATTGATGGGATTCTTCAAATGCTTTTCTTATTGCTCTGTTGAGCAGTTACCAGTCAAACGAGATTAAGAACAAAGAGAAGATGTGATGGTCTTGGGTTGCAATCCTCCTCCTTACTTTATAGCCATTGTTTAAGGTGTCCAAAAGAAATCCTATAATAGAAAAGCTCTTTTTGCATCTTTTCCTTCAAAGCAGACACTTGTTAAGGGGGGAATTTAATGAAGCTGAAGATGGTGGAGGAATTTTTGAAACTACAATTACATCTGTGCAATGTTGTTCTCCCGTGAAAAGGAGCCAGATCCTTTGCAGGGCCCAGCTGGCTTCCTCCATGCCCAAATACCAGGAGTTCTTGTGTTGCCACCATTGCACTACAGGTAGGAGAAGGAGCACCCTGAAACTCCCTTACCAATCCCACAAGGTGCAGCTTAGCCTATGGCAGGAGAAGCCAGGGGCAGTCAGCAGCACGAGGATCAAGCCCAGAAAGCCCCTGCTTCTGCTCCTAAAAAGGCATCATCATCTGGCTCTGCTTCTCTTCTAAAAGAGTTGACAAAAGAGCTACTTAAAAATCTGTTTAAAATTACGTATTCTCTGCTTGAGGGTTTGCTAAGCTCATTATAGAAGTGGAATGAAATTCCACAGCACGTTTAGCATTTTTCTTGTTCTTATTTTCTGAGCTTTTCCAACCTAATAGAGAATGACTGATCCTACTGGTGATCTGAGAAGGACACAGTGGAGGAATCGCAGCAGGCTGAGCACCATAGCAATACTGTGACTACCAGTTTGGCTACTTCATTGTGCAGGCTGATCCAAGGAGGGATTAAGAGGATTTTGTTTTCCATTTTTTAAGTTGAATGGGCTGGGATGAAAGCCTTTTACTGCATTTCTGAACAAGTCAGGATATTTAGAAAACCAGTAACAATGGGCTGCCCCAGACACAGACTTTGAGCAATATAAAATAATTTTCCATAGGAGACTGACTGTATGAAACCACCCAGCTTCTCTGTCTTTGATCCTTTAGTGGTCACTGATGACCTCTTGCCTTTCTCTGTTCCTTAAAGCCTTCTGCAAGGAGCCACCCTGCCGCTGTCTGGCAAGTGATGGGAAAAACGCAGCCCTGGAACGTCTGATTGCCAGGATGTATTAAAGTCTGAGGGATGTGTGGTGGTTCAGATCAAATACAAATCAACCATAAGCCATGGCTTAAATTTAGGTTGACCTTCACCTTCTGACAGGTTTGAAAATGATTGATTGTTTTTCATTTGTTCCTCTGCACCCAGCCCCCACTCTCTCCACCCCTGATTTCTAATTAAGGACAGAAGCAAAGGGAACAACTAATTGTTATCACCAGTTTGGATTTCCAGACTAAGAAACGTCAGTTCAGGGAAATGTTGTCCAAATGTTTTGCTAAACTGACCCACAGCCAGGAATTTTCAACACTGCACTCATTGCTAATATGTATGCACCAAATCATGCATATTTTTCTCTTTTAGCACCTACCACTTGTGCCTGAGCACCATTCATGTCTTGACCAAAGCTTCTGCCATAGAGGCAGGATTATTTTTTTCCACTAGCAAAGAGACTGCAGGTGAGGAGGGAGTAAGCATCACGTTTAATGACCGATACCTCACTGTGGATTACTGACTTTCAGTCCCTGCCACCACAGCCAGCTGCAGACTTTGTTGACACTTTTACAAAACCAAGGCCTCAGTACCTCAAATATATTAGCTTTTGTGACCCTTTGAAGGCTACTGCTATTTAGATAACTTCACCCATACGTCTGCTGCTTGATACGTGCTTGTTCTATGAAATTAAGGGCTTTGCAGCTACCTCACCTAAATTGGGCCCTTTTTTTACAAAAGCTATTACCAAGGTTGTACAAATGGCTAAGCAAGTGCTCAATTCAGCAGATTGCAAAGGAAAAAAGGGCCTCTTGATTTGAAGCAGGCAAAACAGTACAAAATTAGTTATTAAATATCTACTGCAGCTTCTGCAAATTTGCATGGTAGCATGGGTACACATGGAAGCAAAGGTTCATCAGCTGGCTCCCAGAGGGGAGGAGAAGGCAGGTTTGTCTTCTTTCCCTCCCGCCCCCTATCTCTAGCCCAGCAGTTATGTCAGATGCCTTATGCTATAAATGACCCAACTTCAAACCTTGCTTGTCTGATTTGGAGGGCTCCAGAGGCTTACCCCAACTTTTAGCTTCCTTCACAAGGAATACCAGACATCTACACCAAGCAATTATTTTATATAGTTTCCCTTTAGGTCATCTTGCAGCAGGAGGCCCACCCTGGGAATCACTCCAGTCCTAGCACATGGGGACTCTCAACAGGCCAACACACTGAAGGACTGTTTCTGCTTTAGGCACTAGCAGCAGCAACCTGGGCCAATAAATCGTCTATCCTTCACAAATGAAAAATCAACCAGAAAAACCTGTACAAAATCTTATTTCAAAGTAGGTCACCACTAGATTGATTATCAGGTGTACTAAAGTCTATTTCTGTGCTTAATTGTACAAAACAGAAATCTACCAGATTAGAAAATAATGGAAAGTTCTTTTTCAATAAGTAAATGGGAAAGGTGTCAGAAAGACAACAGATATTGCCAGCAATTACATGTAATAATTTGGAAGCACATTATACCTCTAAATGAAGCACGTGTTTTAGTGTTCACACACATCACAGTGTCTGAGTTTATGTTTGAGGACCATAAATAATTACGCAGCCAAAGTAATAAAGCACATGCAAGCTACTAACATAGAGAGAGCATGACTACATCAGTCCAAACTGTCAGGTATAGTTTACAACGTCACGAAATTTTGGAAACAACAACTGTGAAAACTGGCTATCCACATGTAGTAGAAATTTCTTCTACTGGCTGAGATCAAGCACAGAGCTGAATCCCATATGTGTATTTTTGTGTGTATCCACAGTATAGGTATATATGCACAAATACTAAGACCATCAAAGATATTTTTTTATTTTGACACATTCTAAAGCTTATTTAGATTTTTCTCTAACAGATGTAATGAATAAGAAATAAAGAAATTTAAATCATTATGAGAATAAACCACTACCATTCAAAGTTTTTAAATAATATCCATAATTTTAAGACACATAGCAAAGTATGACACAATTAAATTCAGCTATTGGTCAGTATATCTGGAAGATAACCTTTATTTATACTGATATTATGCAAATGAATTGCAAAGGAAGACTGTGTAGTCAGATTATTCTGTAAATGATACTATATTTATGAAAATGCATAAATATATATATAGTTAAAATACTATGTACAAATAAATATCAACAAATTCTGTCAAAATTAAAATCTTTTAAAATTTATTCTTTGAAACAATACATACAAACTTCAGTTGTGAGCTTGATTTCAGGCAGTGGAAGAGATTTGTTGGTACTCTCAAGTAGACATTTTTTACAGTTCTCATTTCCAAACTTCTGCAAAGTAATAAAATACCCCTGACAATTACTGCTTATTTACTATATTTCAAAATTGCTTTGTTCAGAAATCAAATTCAGCTTGTGAAGTGTCAGCAACTATACTTTCTCATTAGTTCAGATTACGATTTTTGTGTAGGACATTTCTATTTGAGCGTTTTGAGTTATTACTGGTTTTTAATTGTACATGTGATAAGTAAAATCAGCCAGATTCACAACTGACTGTGATTCTGTTGGAGGCAGAAGAGCTTCCTTCCCCAGACAGTGGAAGATTCAGGATATTTCTGAGCAGACAGTGTAAAGTTAATTATAAACTTAGAGGTAATTCCCTAACATTTTATTGGTTTGGTTCTGTAAAACATACAGTAATTATGCCCATTCTCGCTATTAATTTTAACACCTTAAAATATTTTCAAATACATATATTTCTGTTTGCTGGTTTCAGTTCCTCTCATTTAGTACTTGAAGCCTTCAGCTGAGATTTTGAGGGGAAAGAGTCAATTCCCATCAGCTAGTGTGCTCTTTTTTTCTAACCAAAGGGCAAAATCCCCATCCC
Source organism: Illadopsis cleaveri (assembly GCA_013399915.1). Classification (NCBI taxonomy): domain Eukaryota; kingdom Metazoa; phylum Chordata; class Aves; order Passeriformes; family Timaliidae; genus Illadopsis; species Illadopsis cleaveri. The sequence continues at coordinate 76,942 of VXBB01021847.1, read as the reverse complement.
TCTCAATCCACTGAAGGTTCAGGTTCTAGGCCAGAATCTGACAAGCAACATGTTTGATGTTAATCACCGTCTCTTGGGTCTCTCTGTGGATCTGTTTCTGTGGGAGACGAGGGGACCATCACAAATCAGTTTCTCACCTGGTGCTGTCCAAGGTAATGGAGTCTTGCCATGCTCAGCTGCCCCTGGGGCTGTTCATGACACACAACTCAATACAGCTGTGTGCTGCACTGCTCACACAGCTAGGGAGAGCATTGCTTCAGCAGCACTGCTTCCATGTTCTGGGGACTTGAGTATCAGTCATGACTGGAACCTCTTCTTCAGTTCTAAAGGCAAGACAACATGCATAGATCCAAGTACCAGCTTTTCCACTTCCCTGAATCTCAACAGGCCCTCTCAAAACAACTCGAACCAAGCAAAGGTTAATATCTGTGCTTGAAGAGCCTGTGAAATTTTGGCAAACATCTAATCACAGTAATTCAAAATGCATCATACATTATTTTAAGTTTCCATAAACTTCCCAGAAACATGCCTACTTGCTGTCTCAGTAAGTCTGGTAAAATCAAAATTACAAGGACGCAAAAGTTGTATTTTTAACAGAGACTGCACGCAACCACAGAGATCTACTTGGCAGGAAGGGAGAAAGAGAGATCTGTGTGCATGCTTGCATACACCTTCACTGTTTCAGGCAATGTATAATAATTTCCTTTGTGAATAGCTATAAAGTTATTGTAGCATTAAAGCTGGATAGACCTACAGTAATGGTATTTCCTGACATTTCCAAATGTTAAAAGGTCAAGAAAAACAGTACGTATGGAAACAATCTCTTGTCATTACGTTCTATAGCATGAATTAAATAAACATTTCCTCTTTTTTCTCCCTTCTCATGTCATTCAGTGTAAAAATCTAAACTACGCCATGCCATCAAAAGAGCATGAAGGCAGTAAGAGCTTTAATTAAAGAAGAATTCAATAAAAGCAATCTATTCAATTTCAGTCAGATCCACTTTTTCTTCACTTACTAAGAGGTAATGAAATTACAGCAGTAACCACTGACTTAAACATGAATCTGTCCAGAGAAACTCTTCCTCAAATGGAAACTTCTAGTAGCAAGAGCCACCCATCCCTAACCAGTACACAGACTGTTATCACACTATGTTAACTGTCTTTGCTTTAAACATTGTGCAGGAGCACAAGTCCCAGTGAAGCATTAAACTTCAGACACTGCCTTGTACACACTGACAAGTCCATCAACAATAACTTTTTAACTGCTTTTGAAATCAGAGTAGGATCCAGCTGCTCCTAACATCAGCCTTAATCTCCATAGGTCACACATTAATAGACAGCTCAGCATTGGGATGGTCAGCATAGATGGGAAATGCCCACAACATCCTAGAATCATTCGGTTGGAAAAGACCTCCAGGATCATCAAATCCAACCTATGATTGAACACCATGTCAACCAAACCAAAGCACTGAGTGCCATGTCCATATTTCTTGAATACCTCCAAGAATGGTTACTTCACCACTCCCCTGGGCAGCCCGTTCCAATGTGTAACCACCCTTCCAGTGAAGAAATTCTTCCTGATGTTTTACTTGAACTTTCCCTGGCACAACATGAGGCCATGTTCTCTTGTCCTGTCACTGGTTGCCTGGGAGAGGAGGCTGACCCCCACGTGTCTGCACCCTCCTTTCAGGCAGTTGTAGAGAGTGATAAGATCTTCCCTGAGCCTCCTTTTCTCCAGGCTAAACGACCCCAGCTCTCTCAGCTGCTCCTCAAATTATTCACTCTCCAGACCCTTCACGAGCTCTGTTGCCCTTCTCCGGACATGCTCCAGCACCCTAGTGCCTTTCTTGCAGTGAGAGGCCCAGAACTGGACACAGAACTCAAGCTGAGGCCTCACAAGTGCTGAACACAGACAGAGCAATGTCATAGCCTGTCTGGTCCAGGAGAGAAATGCAGCTATTTTTGCAGCATGGATCTGAGACACCAGCTTTGCACAGAGAGCAGAGGTTACCCTTTCTTAATAACTTCTTGTATTGCCAGACATCATGGAGAATATCTTCAGTGTGTTAAACTGTAAATACTATTTCATGTAAAATCTTGGTGGACACAATGATAATCTGACAGAGCATTACTGGGCTAAAACAGGAAAGCTGTGTCTTATCTGACCTGATATTGTAGTCCTCAGTCATCTGGTAGGCTGGAAAAAGAACAACATGACAGGTTCCATGAAGAGCTGTCAATAAACTTTGAACCAGACTGTTTGCAGCAATGCTTGCTATAAAAGCAATAGCACTGTGAGGTTCCCTTAAGCTGGGTATAAACACGACCGTTTTTCATGATGAGACTGAAAGGCTCTGAACAGAAGACAAGCACTGCAATGCAAGAGGAGTGGAGATGTGTATTGACTAGGGAGGGTGAGAGACTGACCTGCTGTAACACCCTGGAGACACTGCTGTATTCAAAAGCATGCAGCTGTAATGTGCAGCAGGTGTGAAGAACTATGATAGCAAGAAAGGGTGAGGTAGAACATACTTTCATCAAAGCCCCTCAGTTTGGGCCACTGATACCATTATTTCTTAGGTTTGCTGAAGTTCAGGTTGAAAGAGCCAGTCTTCCTCTGGATAAACTACAGAAGTCACTTAGCTCCTTTATGGATCCATGTAAAGAAAGTCATGTCCACTTCTTCTCTATTGTTACGGATTTTCATCACCAACCATTTAATACCCTGCTTTAGTTGTCTCCATCCCAGTTTTCCATTTCTCACCCTTGACTGACCTCACTTCATCTGAAAATGATGATAATATTCAGGCAAATACATCAGGAACACTTGCATTAAGTGCAGATACAAAGTCCCCTGGATGAGGAATTAAAACTAGTGATTTGTGCTGCCACCAGTGGGACAAGGCCCTGGGACCATCAATCCCATGTTACAATGGCACCTGATGATAACAACTACCCAGAGAAATGTGATTTCCTGACAAAGAGGCAATAACAAACCGAAGTTCTGGTCAACGAATCAGTGCTATGAGAGCCCTGATGAAGCATGTCTGATGGAGCAGGCAGTTCTGTCAAAGTCAGTAAGTGTGATTTGGAAATGTCTTCTGCTGCCAATTTATTTCATTGCTGCAGATGAGTTTCCTGTGCTTTCTCTGCATCTAAATACATTAAAAAATAGATAAATAAGTTGGTCTGTACCAAGGATGTTTCTCACTTCATCACCTGTTTTCTTTCTTCTGCAGAAAATAAGCTGGTGAAGCACAAGGAAAAAGGAAGATTTCTAAAATGGCACCACCACCTCTGTGCTGTCCAAAATGCACAGGCAGTTCTATTCCCCCACAAAATAACCAGCTGTGTCTGTTGGGGAATACCATATGTTGTTGCTCAGCTTTGATTCTGTTGCAAGGCCAGTTTACTATAAGAATACTCAATGTTTTTGGTACAGCTCACTAACAACATCTGGAGAACAGCCTGGCATGGTGAAATTCTACTTTGTGCTCATATTTTGTGTGGGTGTGACAATAACTTCTCTTGTGGCCTTCTGCTTTCATAATTGGTGCTGCTTCTCTTGTCCCACCTCTGAAACAGGGCCTGAAAACTGTATCCTTCCTAAAGAGAAGCTATTTGCCACACTGGCTTTGGCACTTCTTGGCCTTCTAGATGTCTGTTATCTTCAAATGATTTTCCACAGACAGAAAATGCACAAACCCATACAGTGGTTTCACTGTGCATTGTTACTTTGGTCACCCTCTCTGTCCTAGGGTAATTTTTTCTTCTGGAGGACAAATTACTGCTGCAAACATCTGGAACAAGGCATTCTTACCATTTAGACCCACTGCTTTCAGCTGCACAGTAGCACACACCTAATCTATGTGCAGAGGATGACACTTCACCTTTCACCAGACACGTAGCCTCACATACGAAATGGAAAAAGGAGAGGGTCTGGTAAAGTAACAGTTCAGACCATAAGCTGTGGTTAGATCTTCAAACACACCCCATAGCCCTCAGTTTAGAGGAAGATGCATGAGGCTCTGAGGACAGATTAGGGTCAGCTTCAGGAAGTTCCATCCCAAGCTTTCTTTCCAGGACCTGGACCCAGAATGAATACAGTAGGAAAAGCCTTCCTAATAAGTCAAACTCTTTCTTCTTTCACTAAATAAACCAAACATTTTTCTAACCTGTATTGTTTCTGGCTCCGCTTACTGCTCAGCCCCTTATTACAGCTTACTCCAAAATTCCTTGCTGGGTGTTTGGCAGAGTGAGTATGATCTATAGCGTGACCTTGCAATTCAGTGCACTGCTGTCATTCTGCATGATGCACTGGAAAGTGTAGCTTTTATTGGAAATGAAGCTGCATAAATAAACACTCTTACATTAATGTGAAGTAAAACATTTTGCATTACAAATGTGCAGATACATTTTGGGAGAAATTAGTTATTAAGGAGCCAAAAAATTCAAGCAGTGATGTGCCTATATTATTTTGATCCTTTAAAAATGTATCCCGTGTCTAATCTTTTTTTTTTTTTTTTCACTTTTGTAGTCTTCCATTAGGGGGAAGATTTGTTTGCATACTATAGAAAGCTGTAGAGGATTAAACCCATCTCTAGAGCTCTTTAGTCCACGTGAGCTTCAACCCTCTGCTCCACTACAATGTCTATAGATAGACACAAATTGCATGAAGCTAGGAAACAGGAAAGTGAATCCAGTTTTGCAAACCTGATCAAAGATGAGTTGTGCTGAAGTTATCAAAGTGAAACCTCTTTGTCTCTGCCATAGTAGCTTTACTTTTCTTACATATGCTGTCTGACAGCTTGTTGAAAAATCATCTTGCTAATGTATGCACTCTAACATGCTTTAATTTTGTGCTTTTTCAATCCGTTATTAATTGACCCATCACCATTTGTTCAGAATTCAAGGCTGACTGCCTCCAGTGCACTTAAAAAACATATGGACAAAATTCATAGGCATCAGCTCTGCATACCATACAGCATGAGAGGTGACAGTACCAATTATGTGTCTGGAAGGAGACGCTCCAGCCAGGCTACAGACAGTTAGCTAATATTATTCCAATGTGTCATTTTGAGAGGGAATAAACCTGTCGTGATCATCAGCTATGTAAAGTGCTGGGATCATTAGGCTAACTCTGGCAGTATCATGCTGGTTGGGTCGCTTTTTCAGTAACAAATACTTGTGCCAGAACTTTCACCCTGAAAATGCTGCTCCTCCTTTACGAGCACCTTGGTGCTTTGCTTAACAGGTTGCAGTCTCACATCTGGCACCCTTGGAGAGCCAGCAATAGGCATTCAACCCGGTCTCTGCAGCAGACCGTTCCCCAGAAGGTTGTTTGCTCCAGAAAATATACCCCAAAACAAAAATAAGAGAGCACATAATGAAAAACACAGAGCCAGAGGATAGGAAATACAGCTGCTTTCTCCTGCCTCCATTACTTCAAGGCCATGCCTGCAATATGGGTTTCATTAAAGGCTCAGAGACAACACTGCAGAATTACAAGTTCAAGATGTTATTGGAAAAGCCACCCCATAACATTTTATATGGTTTGGGACAGGGGTGGGGAAGAAAATTTTTTTTGTTTCTTTTAAAAAAATATATTATTATATGCATTGTAACACTGGCAGCAATTGGGATGGAAGAGAAAATATGCATGTACACTTAACCAACAGCAAAAACTTTCTGTTCAGCTTTGCCCATGATAGAAAAATAAAAGGCATAAATATGAGACGTAAGCTGGGTTTGAGTGGCTGAGTACAACTCTTGAATTTGCTCAGCTGAAAGGCCTTTGGATTGGGGTCAGCCACTTCATCTGTGCTTAGACACAGATTGATGGAGCTCCCATCCCCTATTCATAGTTTTCTGCTAACTCACATGAACAGTTACTTCACAGTGTCATCATATTTGAAAGTCCGATACTATAACAATAAAGCATCAGACAGCATGATGTTAGTGAACTATTAAAACACAGTCTTTACATTGAGAAGTATATGGATTTCATCTTAAAGTGGGTTTTCAACTTGGCCAGTTATCAAAGATTCAGACATATAAAACAATTGTATGAAATCTGAGTGGAATAAGACAGTACAGTTCTGAAACTACCTCTAAGACACTAATTAGTATTTGAGGCTGCTGTACAGCCAGCCCCAGCACTGGCCTTGCAGCCCAAATAACTACTACACCCATTGCAGCTGAGCCCAGCTGTGGTGGCAGCAGGGCACCAGTGCCAGGCTCAACCCTTTGATCACCCAACCTCAGCTGTCATTGTGCCCCACCACACATCCCGTGCTCCAGGACATGCAGATCTCCACCATTTAAACACGTGCTTTATTCATGGCTGGCAAAATAGAATAATTTTACAAAGCCTGAATTTGCTAGCCAAGACGAACTCTTCCCAGTGTGTAACAGGATACCATGGCCTCAGCTGGGCACAGCCTGACAAAGGCCAGCCACTCTCAGCCTTGCTGAGGTTATCACCAGGCACATGGGAGAGCAGGGGCTGTCTGCACAGAACAGCCCCCTAAAGAGCTGTTCATAAAGCAATCCTACTGGATACATCACCTGAAAAGGAGAACAACAAGAAATGTTTAAACTGATGACTTGCTCTGCTGCAGTCCAGGACAAACTGACAATTCATGTTCCACCTGCTGAGAGAGGAAAGGACCTGTCCAATGACTGCAGACTGTCTAGCCTCTTGCATCACATCTACAAAGCTAAAAAAGTCAATTAAGAGGCTTCTATTCTAGAGTAGATTTATGCATAAATATGCTAGACTAGGCAGACTTTATATACATCTATATATACTCTATGTATACATGTCATAACAGGTTTCCTTGGGCATTTGTGGTGAGCTGTCCTGGTACTACTTCTTAGAGAAAACACTGAATACTGAAAGTCTGCTTAGGTCTTCTCACACACTACTGATGTAAGAATATTAAACTCATCCCTCCAGTCTTGCATTATGTACTCTTTGCCTGATTATTTTTTGGTTTTGTGTGTGTGTGCACAAATCCCATGGCATATGTGCAAATTAGGATTCTTGTCCCATGCCAGTCTGGGCACATGATTTGTTTACATGCTCATTTAAAAATGCAAGTCTTGTCATTTCAATCTGCTACAGTAATTTAGCTCTAATGTGGAACTGGTGCCAGGGGTTTGAAGGGTTATTTTTCCTCTCTGTGGACCAACTGCTATGTTGTGGTTACATTCCTACTTAGTGGCATGAAGCCACTTAAAAGAGCTAATGTGCTCTATGCAAATGTTAACAACAACAATTTTCTGGTAATACCATTCTACTTAAAATAGAAAATCAACTGCTGCTGTTACAGAAATATGCAGGTACTCTGACCCATGCCGTGATAGCAGACAGTACTCCTCTGCTTGCATCTCTGTCACAGAAAAAAGCTTGACATCAGCTCTGAAATATCTACATTGCTCTGGATATGTTTCCAAATAAAATGAGCACACTCAATGTAATTGTCTCTCACAGTATTTCCCATTCTTTTCCTTTTCCATAGTATGACAGAGAGCAACACAGGGATCCAGTACTATGCACCATGGTTAAAAGAGCATCAGCAGCAGACTTGGAGACAGGTAGACGGCTCTGAGGCCAAAGCAGAGGCCCAAAGCATACCAAAGGGTAAGAAAAGTGCTGGCAACTGGGTGCCACGTCTGGAAGATGTATAACTTCATCTTGCAGATGCTGAGCTGAGTGGCCAGAGCAGTTGTCTTCAATTATGGTGAGAGCCAAAGGGCGGAGAGAAACAAAGAGGGTAATGAGAACTAGATGCTGTTCTGCCAGTTCCTGAAAGATTATATGTTTATTCATTTAGTTAGTTACCAAAACACCAAGAGTTTTCAAGGGAATCTAAACTTTGTATATGTCTGGGTGCAATACAAGTGCACAAAGTAATCTGCATGCAAGACGGTAGTTAGCTACAGTGGATGGTAATTTTACTGATGTTTATTATTTATAACACCTTCTTGGTAAAAATCCAGGATTCTGGCATATGTAGTGAGGCATTATGAAATTCCCCCAAATTATCATCACAAGTAACTCAAAGATTATTGTCTGCAGAACACCAAAAATGTGCTTTGTTGAACACACTGTCCTTGTCTTAAATGCTTATATTCCTGCTTGAAATGTCACTTGTCGGGAGGGAGGACATTCGTCCAGGGAAGGTTAAGGTCAATAATGGCATGATTTATTGCAGAAACATCATGACGCTGCTCAGGAGACATTGGCAACTCTTCCGGAAATGTTGATTAGATAGTGAAAAGCTTAGCTTTCTTCTTTGTGGAACACTACACTCTAACTTGGTTCTTTGTACTGAAACATATTGTATATGAGGCAAATGACAGGCAGAGAATGTTGGCTCAGATGGAGAAGAGACTTAACTCATGTCCTCATCACCTCCCACTTTCAGCATTGCCTTAAGCCATGCAAAACATCTCTTTGAGGCTGCAAATAAAAAATCAGGCCATTTTTAGCTCTGGCCCTGTGAGTATCCACAGCTGATGTCATTCACAGCTTCCCTTTCTGCACTACCTCAGGTTTAAGTGTAACTTACTCCCAAGGCTGTGCTTCTTCCCACTGTTAAATCTGCTGTCACAGGGCATCATCCCTCCCTGCCTGCAGTCCATCATTGGGTTTGGGTCTGGGCACCACTGCCCACCACCTTTCTCAGTGCAGCAGTTGCAGAAGGCCAATTGCTGCTCAAGGCATCCCAAGGAGTCAGACCAAAACCAGGCTCTACCAGCTGCAGGATTTGTCTTACCATGCAAGGGCAAGTTTCACTGTTGGCACACTGGCATCTTGTGCTTAATGTTTTTCCCTTTACTCTATCAGGTCTGGTTTAACTTGTAGATGTTAATAGTTGACGCTGCCCTTTTACTTAATCTAAACCACCTTGAAAACTCTGGGTGGCATTAAATAACAAAGTATGTGCAATAAAATAAATGGATTGTATATACTAGTAGGATAACATTCTTTAAATGGTTGGAATCTTAAATGAAGCATGAATAAGAAGCAGTCTAACACCTTTGCAGTTAGACAAATTTGAACCAGCCAGACTATGGGTACTTGGCTTTTCAGATGTAAGAAATCAGTAATTTTATTTGTCAGAACCTACAGTAGGCTTTGAATGTTTTTCTTACTCCCTGACTAAAATAATAAGTCAAAGAAATTCATGGTTTCATATGCAAATGGAGACACTACAAGTTCAAAACAGAAGGAATACAGCTTAAGGGCCAGCTCTCTGAAATCTTAACCTTTTAAATGTAGAAAAAAAGAAGAAAAAGGACTGATATGATTAATTTTGCTACCAGTTCCAGCAAAATGTGGACATAATAAATTACAGCAAAGACAGAACTACGATTCCTATATCTGGATATCCACCCAATGCTGCAGGCAGCAGCACTACAAACTGTGCCCATAAGACTCATTTTTCTGGTGCATTGAGTGTCTTTTGTTAAGCCTTCAAAGTTTCACAACATGCTGTTCTGAAGTCCACAGCCTTTTGAATCAGTGGTTTGTAAAAATAATTCACAACACACAATGGTTCAAGTACTATGGTATATAACACAGTGTACTGGCTGTATCAATCATAGCCTTAGTGTCGAGGACACTGTGAGTTTATACAAATTGTTTGCCAAGGAGAATATCACCTGAAAAGAAGAGAGGTTACTTAAAGCTTTTCTTCCAGATCAATGAATGCCTTACTCTTGAAGGTTACTTGTACCACCAAGTTGTTCACATGCACAGGGCTATAAAAAATTCCATCACTGGAGTTCAACAGATATTTAAAAAGTAACAGGCAGAATCCTAGCCAAGAAAGTATTTTATCTTTGTAAGCAGAACTTGGTAAACTAAGTTTCACATTTTCCTCAATCAATTTCTGCTCCTGATGGAATATGTAGATGATAAACATATCATGCTGTTCAAAAGATGGCTGCTCAAAGATTCTTACTTCTGCAAATATAAATATAGCCCCTGATTTAGCAAATGAACACAACGTCTTATGTTTTTTGTGGTTGATTTTTTTAACTCCAACCATGATGAAAACCTTAAGCAACCAATTCATAATTTATACCTGCCCCATGTATGGGCAATTTGATAAAACTAGAACTGTTAACTAGAAAAAGTATTTATTTCTCCCTCTAGCTCCATCTTATCCTATTTACAATCCGATAATCTGGTTTAAAATAGTTTATAGATTTATAGGAGTCATATGTGGTCAAACAAAGAACACACCCTTGAAAACATATATTTGAAGTATTGTCTCAAAATATTAAGTCCCGCTTATTTATCTAGAATCTGTTTCACACATGCAAAGTATCAAGAGTCATTTGAAACTTAAAGATCCATAATAAAATTCTGAACCAGAAAAATAAAGGCTATGAACATATGCTTACAACCACTCTAATTATCAACAAGGCTTTCTTTATGAAACTCCTGTTTCTCTTAGTTGCTACTTTAGTTAAATCCACATAGGACGACAGAAAGGGAAACATCTCAGTTCCTGTGTAAAATACAATCTTTTTCCTCGATGGCAAGAGGAAAATCATGCTGCATAAGAATTCTTTAATATATTTGCCTCTAGAGTTTATTGACTTTACTTCTACTGGTATTCTACAATATAGGAATAACATTTAGTTACCAAAGCTGAATTCTTGCTGATTTAAAAACCTATCCATTCAACAACAGTTTTGAATGAGCTGTATTAATTTAAGCAGTATGAAGCTAGCTGGACAGAGAGCACTAGGTCAACTAACTATATTTTAAAGGTTTTCTTTCTTTAAAAGGGGGGAAGAAATCAAGTCTAAAAATGTGCACCATAAATCAGCATTCAGTGACTGAAAGGTGGAGCAAACATCCCTGTGGAAAAATAAATCAAGCAAGTACTTGAATTTGTATCATCTTAGAACATCTTTCAACTTTATTTATTAGGTAGCTGAATGATTTTATCTTATCCATGTGTAGTCATCTACTTCTGCCTGTATCAAGCTGTTCCAGACAACATCTCTCAGAGCAGTAGCCTGCATTGTGTTGGAAAAAGGCTACCATTGATGAATATGGTTTTGATTTTGGAAAAGTGAGCTGTCTGTCTTTATCATGGATTAAGGTATCATTCGAAGACACACAGTACACTTGGCTCAGAGTGGGACAAGGTAGTCTCCATCCCCAGCAGCCCTCCAGCCAGGCTTCCCATCTGGATCTCATAAGGCTCCCCAGCTACATTTCATCCTGCAAGCTGAAGAGACGATGCTAGATTAAAAGCAGGCCCAGCAGCGATAGGTTTCAGCAGTTGGGGCAGGTATTGTAATTATGTAACACATGTAGTCATTTCTGGTACATAAATTAGCTTCTTACTGGTACACATTTTATTGGCACCAGTTTTTCCAAGAACAGGCACACTAAGATAAATGGCATCAACCGGCACCAAGCCATCAGGGTAAGGAAACTTTCTGTTTGTTTTGCCTCTTTAGTCCACTTCTAACTATCTTTTAATCAAATACTATAAGATTAGGAAATATAACCTGCTTAAACCCTTGCAGCCCCAAAGATGTAAATTCCCCGGGCAGGAGATGCTACAAGAGGACTCATATTTTCTCAACCCCATCTTGTGTCTCCATTTTCAACACTGCAGCCTTCACTTTGCAACAAAGTTCACCCTGGCACAGATCCTCAAACCCACACAAAGCCCCACAGAGCTCAGTGGGATTCAAGGGCTGCAAGCTTCCTAACAGGCAGATCCTATTGCAGCACTGGGGACAATTGTACCAGAAAAATGTGACTTAGAGTTGCCATAGGTACTATTTCAAGAGCAGCATACAAAGCCATGTAGCAAGCATTACACTTGCTCAGCGATATCCTTCTGTGTATTGAGTGAAGTTACTTCCATTGTTTTTGAAATAAGAATGATTTATTTAGGCCCATATTCAGGAATGTATTCAACTATAATTTTAAATACACGCTATAAATAGAATAAAATAAATCATCTAAAGTACATTGAAATATCTGGAATGGAATTTTTCTGAAACCTTTTTAGTAGGTTTCTGACATAGTTAAAACAAAGCAGAATTAATGAACATCCTAATGCAACAAATCACATGGTTTGTCTAGCAAATAAAAAGTAAATAGCCTCTCTCAGCTGAATACTGACACTTTTAAAACACAACCTCTTCAAAATCAAAACAAAATCAGTTTGCTGGAAGTGGTGCAAGCCAGAGGTGACTGTGTATGCTATTTCTCTACTTTAATGGAACAAGCATCAACCCTTTATGTATTTCCCAAATAATTTGGCTTATCAAGCAAAACACTGAATTTCTATCGTTTTTTCTGTAACATAAACCAACACCTAGTGCTCGTGTCATGTCAGGATCTGGTCAGAGGAACAAGTATATTTGCAACAACTGTCAGCTCTGGTGTATACCACTGCAAGCCAACCTATTTTAAATTTATTGATCAGCTCCATGACACCTTTGGCCACCCAGCCCATGAACAAACAGTGAACTAGCAAACTGCTTTGATATACAGCAGACTTGAAAACTGCCCAGAAGTTACCTCCATTTAGAAGAAAGATTTTAACAGATTTATTGGATTTCTCACTCTTACCTAAACTATTGTACCAATAAACAGAATACCTTCATGCTTGGTATGAATCTCACATTTCTCCTGAACTGCACTGGAATCCTGAACTTCCACCTGTCTCACACGAAAGGAGCATTTCACAGAATTTATTGTTTAGTGGTATTTACTCTACAGGGTTCCCTTTTTTCCTTTTATTCCACAGGACATTAAGGCTTCAAGACTGTAGAAAAAGTTCAGCAGGCGATAGCATTATACACACTCTGTGTGCATTGCAGCCCTATATTTAAGAACACATTTAGTTACAATTTATTTCCATGGTCTGCTTTCTTTTTCAACAGCCTGTGTGAATTCTTTTAGGATGACAGTAAATCAACCAGGTGCACCCATTGTGTTGGATTCAATATAGAGCAGACCAAAGAACACGTAAGCCCAATGCCACTCTGTCTCTTAGGAATTACATGCTTGCTCAAAGTAAATTATGGTGTATTACAATACAAATACTGTCATGAGTTATTTGTGGCTAAACACCAAAACAAAGTAATATGTGATAACATCTGATACTCAATTGACTTCAAGATATTTGCTCCAAGGAATTAGTTACTAACCAAAATTATTGCCATTAACTTGTTCTGTAACAAAACTTTGCAGGAAAGAAAAGCAAAGGCACTGTATGTGGCCACAAAAAGCCCCATCCTTAAGCTAACACTCAGCTACATATTGGGCCAGTCCTCTCAGCCTCATACAGTCCACCTAAACTGAATAAATCGGGCATTTACAACCAGAACTTGGTCCTCCCCATCCAGGCTCCAGCTCTGTGTTGATCTGTTCCTGTGTTCAGTGCCACAAGCCAACTCTGCATACACTCCAAACTGCTCTCATTACTTTTCATGTCACCCATTTTGTTTCCCCAAGCCCTCTGGAGCCATCCTGACCAGAGTCTCTGGATGCTATCACAAGGCAAATAATCTGAGGTGCAAAAGACTCCATTCCAAAAGTGGAAGAAAGTGGACTCTTGAAAAGAATGTGAACCTGTCTAGAATAAATACATTTCAAATCTTATTCAAATAACTTGCTTTCATCTCTCTTTTTATTTCTTTAAAGTTAATTGGAAAGAAAGAAGAAAAGAAGTCACCAGGACACACATTCCAGGAGTCTCCTTGGTATAAATCAGGCAACACACGTACTGCACACCAGTAACGATGAAATGACCCCTTAAAATACTGCATTTCTTGCCAAGCATAACTTCTTTGAAGATTTTAAACTTCACTGGCCAAAATTTGTGAGTTCAAAGTCCTTCTTTTCCTAGTTCAATGTGGGGCATAGTTCAGAGAGAGAAGAAAGGGCTAAAGCAATTCATCTCAGTTGATGTTTTCAGTAGAAAAGCAGGTCCAACAATTAAGAGAGAGATGCTGTTGGCCTCTAAACACCCAAATTCTCCTTCAGGACTAAAACTATCAGACTCCTGTCGCTAGTAATTTGGGCACATCCCTTTCCCAGCACTTCTGTGAAAACTGCTCACACTTGCTGTGCTTGGCCCACTCCGTTCCAGACAAGATCCAGCCCTGGGGTCCCCACCAAGCCAGAGCATGAACCTGAGGACAGGGGAGAAATATCAGAACTGACTCGTGGTGGACCCCATTTGGGTTGTACTGCAACAGTACATCAACACCAGAAATCAGAATCACAGAACTTAAACAGTTTAATTTAATAATTAACAGAAGGCAAATACCACAGAGTCTTGTTCCTTGAGTCTTCAAGTTTACAATTTTGCTACTGTAGCTCCTGCACACTTGATAGATTGGATACTAATGGGTCACAGGAAACAAAACAGATGACTAACATTAGCTAGTAAGTGTAAGCACCAGGGAAAGCAAAAACAGGCTGCTTTTTGCTCCTCCCATGTTATCCAGCTACCCGGAATAAACACAAACACTGAGAAGACTGTTCATAATTTGTACTTAAATAAAATCTATTAGTGGGTATTACAGCAGTTTATGACTGTTAAGCACTTGGTACTAATAGGATAAGTGTCTGACGCTCACCTGCAGAGAAAAAATGCATGAAAGAACGGGAGACAGTCAAACTGCACAACTGTATTGCACACACCACTGAGGGTGTCACTGAAAATGTGGAAAACCTTTAGAAGGGAAAATGAAATAGCTGAAATATAAAATCTTTTATGTCATAAGACTTCAGAAAATAGTTCTTCCCATATGTTTTTCCTTCCACTGTTTTCTGTTGAGGGGGAAGGGAAATCCCCTCTTTCCACAGTCTCCCTTCTCAAAAGAAAATGAGTGTCTTGATTCCACTGAAAATAGTTATGTCACGAAACTGAACTCCAATTATCTGAGGAGAGGAGAATCCCAGCTATTTTTCTACCTCTTCTATTCACAGAACTCAAGTTGTCTTGGGCAACTATAAACAAAATAGTCACACAAAGTGAAACACTTATATCAAAATAGGCCAAACAACCCTGTTACTCTCCCTACATCTTGTACATTAAACCCTTACAAATGCAACAGCATCTGTGCCTGTATTTAGAAAAAAAAAAAATTTAAAATGACCTCTGTGTGAAACAACAGAAAACAGTGTTGCACATAAAGTAAGGTTGAGAACTGATCTATACTGGGACAATTATAAGGGACGTGTACCAAGAAAATAGAATTAAAGCCTTAGACTTAATGCCTGTTCTGTAGAGCTTTCAGCAAATCAGTCTCCCAAGTCCAGTTCACAAAATAAGTTGCTGCCATCTTATGGAAGAGAACTTGAAAAGCACTTGGTGCAAATCCCATTCTGCTCTTCCTCCTTTCCTGCACTTCTTCACCTTCCTTGGTCTACTCTGCAATAACGTTTTTTTAAAAAGAATTTCCTTGCCTTGCAAAAATCTGCCTATTGTGATGAGGTAGTCTTTGGGGAAGCTACTTTTTCACCTCTGATTTTACAGTAACTTTCACAGCATCCAGGAAGTCAAATGGAGTAGTTTTTCAAGAAAGGGAACAAACCAGCCAGGCTGTTAATTCTGACACTGCCTCAGACAGAGGTTTCTTGTAAGATAAAACAAAAGCCAGCTGGAGCCATTCAACGGCTACAGGATAGAGTCATCAATTTTGCCCAGTTTTTAGGCAGTCATTTAGTATGTTCCATCTGTGGACTTCTCTACATGGCCAGCTTGAACCAGTTTAACTAAAGGTGTGACTTTTAAAATGTTAAAATAAATGAAAGTAAGCCATTTTAAGCCTGAAACCAGCCCAAAGGTTCAATTTCTCCATCTGTAAATCACAAAGAGATGAATTTGCAGAACACCAGAGAGATTTGCTGAGAGATTTTGATTTTGCTCTGAAAGGAAATTCCTTCCACAAATTTCCATGTTATGCTTCATAGGAATGCAAGTTTTCAGATAAGGACTGTCTGCAAAAGGAGATGGTTCATCAAGGCCAAGGTATTGCATTTGTATGAACACAGGGCTCATGCAAGTTCAGCTGTCTTGTCCTGACCTAGAGCACAATATTCAGCTTGAGCATCTAAATCATTAGATTCCAAAAATCATAAATATTTTTGAAAGGAGTATGATCAGTATGAGGGGAGCCAAGTGTCCTCCTTGGCCCTCCCAAAGCAGCTAACACTGACACTCTACCAGCAAACCTGAGCTTCCCCAGACCTTCTGGAGCTTGCACCAAGCCATAAAATACAGTCACTGATAAAACACTTCATTTTATCTCACCTGAGCTCTTCTTTTTTCTCTTCCTCCTCATGAAAGGGTTTTCAACCCACTAGTAACCAGGGAAGACATTAAAAAATTCCTACTGACGATGAACAGCTACAGTGCAATAACTCCACATTATTAAGCTGTACTAGCTAGATTTGGGTAGTATGCAACCAAGGCTCCTACAACATAATGGCCATAATCCCTATTGCCCATATGCACCTAAATGAAGTTTATATAGAGCACCTGTGAACTATTACAGGAAAGCTACAACTACTGAACTAGGGGGAAATAAGTGGTTGGCATCAAGAACACTAAGTGGGAACTCAGGTAGGTTAGTTCAAGCTGCAGATTTCTGTGTCCTTGTAAGATTTTACACAAATAATTTGTGCCCAAATACTCAAAGGGAGTTTGCCACCTAAATGCTTCTACAGCAATCAAGACCCATCTTGCACTGCCTTTGCAAGCCTTCCTCTACACACTGCAGAGGACTAATGATTATGGAGAACTCAAGCTTTGGAGAAGGCCAACTGCAGGTGCCCAGGACAAATATCTTCTTTCTCTTGTATCAGTCTGGCAAGTCTCATTTAGCAGTATTTCTCAGTTATGCCTGAAAAGATCTTCTAATGTTCACATTGGCCTTTAAATAAAAATTCCAGCACTTTCATGGCCCTTTATTAACTGAGAGACATAAAATTTCAATAAGGAAAGAGGCTGTGGTTTCGAGGGTCCACTTAGTCTCTAATCAGAGCATGAAAGATCTTTTTAAACATATATATAAAAAAAAATACATTGCCTTTTTCTCTTTTCTTAAACTTTTTTACTTTCCTAACAGATTCCTCCAAACGCCATCATTTAAAACAGTCTTTCTATAGTGCCCACTGTTTTCTTTGGCAAATTTGGAGAGCTGTGTTTGGGGATAAAAGTAAATTGCACCATAAGATGAAAACAGGAGATTTAACAGGACTTGATAGAAATCTATTGTGCACAGGGGGAGTTTTTCAGTAGATCATTTAAAAGATAAAAGCTCTGGAGGAAAGAGTTCTGCTTGGTGGCAAACTCATCTAACCCTTGCAAAGCCTACAGTAGAGGCTGCAAGGGAGGTGGAAGTTACAGAGCATGAGAACACACACAAACTTTCATATTTGAAAGTTATTTTATACATGATTAAGTATCATTTTTCATACAATGCACACATGCACTTGAGCAATGGTGTAGTGCAGAAAAGGGACCTTTATGTCCATCTGAATTGCACGCAGTTGCAGAGTGGAGAAGGCAAAAAGGAGTGGATTCTCTCTTTAACACTTAACACAGGCCATCCCAGGTCCATACAGCCCAGCCACCCTCCAAATCCAGCTCAGGATGAAACCTGGATCCCCCCCTCATCTTATATGAGGGATTCTGGCAGGTAACCCAGAGTGCAGGGGAGACAGGAGCCAAGTACCACCACTTTAGCTCCTGAGGGGGACAGCTGGAGCAGGGCACACTGTGGGACAGACCTGCCCCACAGCTTTGAGGTACATGGTGTAGAGTGTCTTATAGAACAGCTTTAAATACCAGAAGACAGGAAAGGAAGCAGCTCACTGTCATACTCCCTGCTAGGGAAGGCTATCTACTGCTGCTACTGATAACACATTTTTTTCCACCTAACACTTCCTATCTCTCAAAAAGAAAGTTGCTCCAATCCCTTCTACAGTTTACATATCTTCCTATGCTTTTGCAGCTCAGGAGATCTTCACCTGCAGTGCTTTCAGCAGCACTCCAAAGCACAGCCCTGCAGAGATTAAGCTTCCTAACTTTCAAAAGCAATCCAATCCTTTTCAAGCCAACATTTTGCTGTATTTCCTTCACCAAATGAACAACAAAAAGGTTGGAATACTAAAACAGTTTTGTTCTGGCAGAAACCTAGACAAACCAGGTAGAGATTCACTAGCTGAACAGAACTCAGCTCCTGTCATGTATCTCAGTAGTTCATATCCTTTGTGTTTCCAGCAATACACAAGGAGCAGGAGGCTCCACCTTTTCCTGGCTGACAGTAAAAAATACATATGCCCACTAGCATTGATAACATCTTGTTTCTTTGCAGTATGAAGCTTAAAAATGCAAGTTTCACCATGAAATCTTCCCGTTCATTAAGACCTGCCCAATAGCTCTCTCACCTCTAATCCCCAGCTCCCAGCTTCACTGAGAATTCTGAAGTCAGTAAATTTGATGTCTCACAATCCATGTTCTGAAGCATATGCGAGTTTTGCTTTAATTGCATTAGCATACATAATTAACAAGCCACAAAGGTTTTTAGACTTCCCATAGCTAAATTTCCAGATGCACAAAAAGCACAAGAAACAGTGCTGTTAACTTGGAACCACTAGCAAATTGCCTGGCATGACACAACCCCAAGACCTCCTCTCCTGAGAGAGGTAAGCAGTGAGGAAGACCTACTTCAAAAGAAAATCTCATTTTTCACTCCCCACAGGAGGTAACAGCATTTCTTCCCCCATATTCTGACATAATAGCACATCAGGTTTGCTGCAGCAGTGTGCCTGCAGTACTGCTCTGTCATTGTTCAGCACATGCAGACACCACCAGCAGCACTTACTGAACACAGTCAGGAATTCAGCTCCTCTGGGAGGAACAACACATTGGTCTCTGTGGCGCAATCGGAGAGCGCGTTCGGCTGTTAACTGAAAGGTTGGTGGTTCGAGCCCACCCAGGGACGGAGGAGATTCCTTTTAAGGGCCAGAAAGAACCTCATGAAGCCCAGTAAGGGGTAGTGCCAAGTCCTGCCCCAGGGAAGGAATAATCACAGGCACCAGTACATGCTGTGGCCACCCCACTGGACAGCAGCTTCACAGCAGGTCCAGAAATGGACCTGTCACAATAGCACTTTGCTGGCTTGTGTTCACTCAGTGTCTGCCAGAACCCCCAGGTCCCTTTCCAGGGAAAGGTCAACTCTTCAAAGAATATTCTGAGTTGGAAGGCATCCAAAAGGTTCATCAAAGTCCAGCTCCTGCCCTGCACAGAGCAGCCCCAAGATTTCACACCATCTACCTGAGAGTATTGTCCAAACACGAACTCTTTCAGGCTTGGTTCTGTGACCACTGCCCTGGTGGCCTGTTCCAGTGTCCAGCCACACTCTGGGTGAAGAACCTTTTTCTAATATCCAACCTAAACCTCTCCTGACAACTTCGTACCAGTCCCTCAGGTTCCCTCCATCTTGCTTCCACAAGCATCCTTATTCCTGTTCTGGATGGCACCTGCCTACAAGCTTAGCATGCATCTATCTGTCTTTCTCACACCTAACCTGAACTAAAAGAATTATGTCTAAAGCTGAATTTCAAGAGATGATAGATAATCCCTGATATAAAAACCTTATACATTTATGAATGAAATTGTATTAACAAAGTACTGTTAGCTATATTAAATATACCTACTATACCGTGCATTATGATACTTTCTGTTTTGTGCACAGAATGTATTAGACATTATTAAGACTGTCTTCACAGTTTGGGGGGCTGCTACTGCTCTTCCCTGAACCCCAGTTCACAGCTTTGCTCCTAATCCTAAGTAGCTACATCTGGACCTTCTCATTACTGTTAAAGAACAAGTTTCGTGCTGTCAACAACATCTGGATAGCTGCATTCCTCAGAAAGTCCAGCCTGACAAGCATTAAGAACTGGGAACCAAGCACTCCTATCAAAAGGATCCAAGCAGACATTACCAGATGCTAGTAAATCCAGAGCTGATGATATACAGAAAACACTAGAAGTTTCCTTCCAATAATGATTTGACACTTCTATTTTAGAATTCCTCTGAGGTTGTTTTAACCTTCTAAAATAAAGAACTAAAGCCCAGAAATTTTAAAGTTGACTGGGAATTTTGCTATCATTGTACATAAAATGTGCAGAGATGTTACAAAAACTAGGAGCACAAGAAAAAGGAGTATTTACTCACTGTGACCATTTTCACTCTAACAGAAAGGACCAGATGTTACCCAGACACAAGGATAAGGACAAAATTTCCATTGCATTAAATCAAGCACAGAACATACGCATGCAGTAGTTTAAAAACACATCTTCACAGTTCTTCACCCATATAACACTTCATAAATTTTTAATTAAGGTGCAATTGGTACTCACAAACAAAGGGTGTAGAAACCAAAAAAACTTGGAAATTTTAATGGAGAGCTTCTCTCTTTTTTTCTCCCACTGCTGGACAGTGGCCAGGAAAAACACCTTATATTTTGCCCTTCTAGGCTCAACTAGGTCTGAAATGTATATAGTGATTTGTCAGGCAACATGGAAAAGTCCTGCTCATGCCAATGTTGCTTATTGATGCTTTCATCAATAAGGCACTACTAAGGCATCAGTAAGGCATGCAGAAGGACAGCAAGACACAAACCTACCACAGAGGCTTTGGACAGGATGGACGCAGCACCAGGACCACTTGCATCAATCCTCTAGTAGCTAAATAGCAGTAACTTGTATTGATCAACACAGGCTGCCCAAGTTTTTAAGAGTTGGAAAAAAATTATCATTTAGGCCTCAAATCATAGAATTACTGCACCAAACTGCAGGGCAAAATTACAGGGGTTATTGTAGCTCACTATGTATCAGGTTAATGGCAAACAAGGGAACTAAAAAGGAATCATACAGAGCAGTTATCACTGTGGTACACCATGGCAGCAAGACCACCATGCCCTGAAGTTCTGCCATGGCTGATGAAGCAGTCACTGTAATTGTCTGGGCACTCACTGAACTCTCGTCTTCATTTAGTTGAGACTTTGAGCCAGCTGTTGATCTCATTATTGCAGCAGGAGAACAGGAAAAGTGATGCTGTAGTTTGGACAAAAGCCCCACTAGCAATAAAAACCCCAGCATCTTGAAACCTCCATGAGAAGCCTGCCCCACCTCTTTTTAAAACAGCAGCAGAAGAAATACAAGACAAAACCGTAACAACAGTTAGCAGTATTCTCAAGTGTAAATTTAAGAACATGCAAGTGCTGTGCCATATTCTTGCAGGCTAGTGTAAAGCGTACAAAAAACACCTGCCAGGCCTGAGTACTAAACTGCTAATCAGTACTTTATTGACTAGAGTAAATCAACTGGAAGCAACTTCAGTTTTAACAGCCTTTCACAATCACAGAAGATTTCTTAGTTACCTCACTGTAGTTTAGTGCTTTAGTGTATAAGTGGACATGGACACATTCTCATTACTTGATGAAGAGGAAACAGCTCTCTCCATTATCCCTCCGCTACCTGCTGAGGTAGGCTGAAGGACCTCTTGCACATACTTCTCCGGATGCAATACATCCACTATTCCACAAATAGGCCTACACCAGTTTTGAGCAGAGCTTATGGCACAGCTTGAAGTAGTTTCAGATATGCTTGTATTACAATTACAACAGTGGTTGTGCACTTAAGAGATAACCTGACCTACAAAGGGGAAAAATCTTGAGAAGCATGGGAACAGATTTATTTGAAAGATGGCAGCTCCACAACCCATCCCCGCCCCCCCCATTAAAAAAAAAGGCTAGAGAAAAAACTAAAAAATGTAGCACAGAAACTGTTGCTAAATTTTCTTTAAGAAATACTGGAAGCACAGGAACCCAGCCTTCCAGTGCAGAGCTTCTTGACAGAGCAATGATGAAAAGAAGTAACACTCTAGGAAAAACATTCCTCAGAGACATAACTAAACATGCTTAAAAGATGAAGACAGAAAAGCTAGTTGCAAGTCAATTAGAAAACACCTACTTTAAAAAAAAAACCTCTAACTGCTTTCAGTCTCATTAATTATGCTGTTTCAGAATACCTCTCTCCCAGAAATGTTTTGCAGTGCAATAAGGAATACATGACTTAATTCTTTCGCAGAACAATACCCACTATTCAGAGTGCTCTGCCATTCCCTCCCTCTGACAAAAGCTGTCAGATCTGGCAAAGGCAGAATAAAAGATGAATCCAGGTCCTGTGATCAAAGGACCTTCTGTAAGAAACCAAAAGTTAAGAAGTCTCTTCTAAGCATAGGGATGCACCCAAACTAGGGGGGAAACAAATACGGAAATAAATTACAAGCATCTGCCAGCATTATGATACTTGCCAACTATTGCTGACAAAATTAAGTTATTCGAGTTTTAATTCACCTACAGCCTTCATCTACTCTGAGTCTACAAAAGCCAAAATCCTTTGACCTGAATGCTAACAAACATGATTTGCTCAGCCCACATACTCTGCATGCAACAGTAATGCAAATCTAAGATTTTAATATAATGTTTATGCATATTTAATATTAATTACATTTACATATTTAATTTATTCTACTACATTAACAATACTAGATACAATATTCAGAAAAACCAACTAGCATGGTAAAGTCTTCAAATTTTGCTAGTTTTCTATCAAGTATAAAACAGAACAGAAAACAAAGTTTCCATGTGAAGAAGAAAGCGTATTTTAACAGAAGCAGCCAAGACCTGTTGCAAAACAGATCATGTATGCTGACATTTAGACAAAACCTTGCAGTAATAAAAGATGCTGTCATTCACTATGTTTACAAGAAACTGCCTAATAGTTCATTTACTGGCTGCACTGTAGTGATTATTTTAAAAAAACCCACACAGCACAGCATCTTTGTCTTGTCCTTTAGAAATAATTTGTACATACGAAATGACCTTGTTTAAACCATATGTGATAGAAAATATAGAACTCTGCAATAGAAAGAGGTTAAAAAAGTTGAATACTGTGGAAAAAAATTTATTAAGTCTATACAAGTCTTCTGAAACAAACCATTGGCTTTGAACAGTAAACTCAAGTGAATACTCATTGCAATAGTATTTTTTCATACAGAAATCAAGAAGCCCTATAGCTTCCCATTTAGTGTCTGTGACAGAAGTTTTATTTCTGAATAAGTAGCTGCACAAAGCAGACGTGATAAGAGATTTCACAGTCACAGTGAGCTACAGTTGAGATAAACTTATATTACAAACATTTTAGAAAATTAGGAATCCATACTGAAGTGTGGTAAAATGATTCACAATGAAAGAACAATGACATCACTCAGACCCCCTGCCAATAATGAAGACTTTCTGCAGCAAGTCTAGAGCAGACCATCATAAAAACCTAGAGTGCAAGAGTACCACAAATTTAGTATATAAATATCACAGGATTAAAACTCCAGTTAAGCCATCAACTGAAGTGATGATTAAAAGGAAAACATGGCATCTCCCAGCTTTGCAAAGGAAGCTTTCAAAGCATCTCTTCAAGGAAGTGCTGATGCCAACTAGGGCCTGTGCCAATTTGTGTTTTAGACTGCTGAAAAGACAAAATTTTAGCAGATTTGTCTAAGAACCGTATAACCTTGCTGCTTTTAATACCTTAAAAAAGCATTTACTAGAAGAGATGAAATGTAACATTTATAGCTCATACTGTTTTCAAGATTTGTGTACACTATATAGTTCTATAATTTCAACAGAATTTAAAAATAAGACAAAGAGCAGACAATGCAGTATTTGTAAGATGAATTTGTTTCGAATAGTTACACAATTAATGTATACAGTTGTAAAATTTTTAGTGCATTTGTTCTTGCACATTATTTATGCTACTTATAAAAACCTGAAGATTGCAAATTGGGCATGCTTACCATAACATTTTCAAACTGGGAAAGCTGCAGAACATTTTTTCTACAAGTGTTCACTGCCATGATACAAAACAAATATGTGCAAACTGCAAGGTCCCTAAAAATAGCATTTAATGACTTTATGTACAGAAAGATGTAACTATCTGTTTAAATATGCAAAGAATAAGCTTCCCAAAGTTTATAACATAGAACAATATCCACCACATGCTCCTCCTCCTCCATATCCTTCTTCCTTGTTTGATAACTTTACACCTCTGTTTTGGCTTTCACTCTCCCACAGTCCAGGCGTCTGAATGATTTTTTCAACAAGTTCTTCAAAGGCACACTGCACACCATCACATGTTTTTGCACTTGCCTCTGGAGAAGGGACACAAAAAGTCAAGTGTTAGCATAACTTCTGGTAGCTTGTTTAATATTTCTCTTTCAGTTAAGTTCCAGCCTACAACAGACTTAAAACTTGTACAACCTATTCTTTAAAAATACCAAAAGCAGTACCAAAATTGGCAACTATGTGGATTTGTCACCACACAGGTAGCACCTCAAAATATCTTTAATAGAAGATCTTTTAAGTCAAACTTCACCAGAATATATGGAGACAGCCATAGCTTAGCTTTATTTTTTTCTGTGGAAAGCACTCCAGTAAGAAAAATTAGGATTCTTGTCTGAAAAACATGGCTGCTGTTCTGTATTTCAGTTCTGTACATTAATCATAACTGTAGTACCACCAGAACATATGAATCAAGGACCCATACACAGGATTCTGGGTCAGTCTCCATGATAAAACTCATCTGATAAAAAGCAATAAGGGATCTCATTCCTTTTGCAGTTAGCAGAATTCTAGGTAATTTCACTCAGGATCCTTACTTTGAACAAGACTAAGAAATCTGCCCATAGGTTATGTTATAAGAACAACAGACACCATCAGAAATGGTTCAGTTTCACAAGGGCCTGCCCTATTCATCTACACAGCCACACAGGTACTTAACATATGTAGCATGCATATATCTATATGCACACATAGTCTAATTTTCACTTTTGTTTTCACCTTCCATGCACTTAGTAGCTTGTGCCTCAACTTTGAGCTTTTATTTCCACATCTGACACTATAGCTAAAAAGAAACACAGCAGGACACTAAACAAAAATAAGTCTCCAGTCAGAGATAAAGAATGTAAGTCTAAGTACAAGAATGAATGAGTACATGCCAATGAACTGCTTTGCTACTGGAGTAATCCTGTAAAATAATCCCTTCTGATCCTTAGGTGAAACACATAGTAAGCATATGCATAAAGAGTCACTTCAACACCCATTTTTTAATTTATCATTACATGACTTTGCCTACAAGACCCATTTCATTCTGCAGCAAGATGAGACCAATATATTTGCTCCAATCATAATTATGTCATTATTCGATCCTACCCACCATTTATAAGTTAATTATATACCCACCTATTTTTACATCCGAGTTCTAATAGAGATTTCTCTCAGGTACCAGCTATTTTGCTATACTGAAGGCTGGCCACTAGCATCAGCTTCCCCTCTTTCATTTTGCTCCTGTTATCAATTTAGCAAGTCAGCTGGGAAAAGAAATCGGACAAAACCCCAAACCCAAAACAGGTTTCATCAGGCTACAGAGAGCCTGTACTCTGCCCTTCCTCCTTACAAATTTCTACATAATCACCCACAGTTAGAACAGGTATCTGGACATAGGCACAATTTTAAAGTACAGGAATACCCATTATCTTTGTGCCTAGTGCAGGTGAGAAATATCATTAATTGGACTGTAACATAAAGAGTCTCAATCCTACAGAAGGGGTACTTTTCCTTATGTAACAAAAATCAAAAAGATCTCTGCAAATATCTATAACATACCAATGAACAACATGGAATGTTTTCTTGCAAATTTGAGGCCTTCATTTCTGTCAACTTCACGATTTTCCTATAATAAAACAAAGCATTAATATTCCTTATTAATAAGATACACCAGCAGCTTACATACTGCAATTGAATTTGGTTTACCTTATCAATCTTGTTTCCAACTAACATTTTCACTATGTCATTCCTTGTGCAGTATGTTTCCAATTCATTTAACCAGTTATCCAGCTTGACAAAAGTATCTCTTCTCGTGACATCATAAACTGAAAGATATTAGTGATATTATTCACAATATTTTTCCAAGAATTACATCTTACATCACAAAAGGAGCAAAAATTATGGCTTTTTGAATCAGAAAACTGAAAGAGTTCTAAAGATTCAAATTTACCTTCTATACAAATAACTGGTAAAAAAGTAGGACATCCATCAGCTCAATTCACTGATGCAGAACAACTCCAAGCTTCAGCCACCTACAGTTCTCAGGCTCATATTCCTTGATACATCCTAGCTTACAGGCTAGAGACTATTGTTCTCCAAGGAATTCTACACTAGCCAACCCCTCATGTAGGATACCCAAAATCACTACACAACAGCTATGCAAAGAGGATGAAATAACCTTCAGTACTGAAGCTACGAAAGTGGTTTTTTCCTTTGTTTTCACATGCCAAGTGCAGACAGGCATAAAAAGTTTCTTTCAATCACATCTGTAACTTGGCTTGCGTGAACAACCTTATGCTTTTTGGAAAACAAGTAACAAAGAAATAGTCAGGAGATACTGAACAAAATGAGAGAGCAAATCTCAACAGCAGAACCTCCTAGCTCCCAAACAATCCTTGTTTACAGCCTTCACCGGTGAGTGGCAGGTTCAGTGCAACTAAGGGACTTGACATGACATGCTCTGACAGCACCTTCCCATACCGGGAAGAGAACACAACTCACGACTTGAGAAACCTACCAGGAGGTCACATGACATGTTACTCCACATTAAACAACTTAACTAGACAAGATTCTCTAAAGCCAGAAGCAACTTCAAGAAAATTAAATGTACATTCCTGCCCTTACTTTAGACAGCTCCTCACTCCTAGCAGTGGAGAAGCAGAACTTCAGAGCTCAGTGCCTAGCAAACAGGTTTCCATACACCAAAAAAGCGCACAAATGTGAAGCTGAAATCATGGGTTTTGCGTGGGTTTCTCACACACAGACTGGTGCTTTCTACATGCCCAACTGGTCTTTTCTAAGTGATTCTGACTGTGTAACATTCCATCAGTTTGGAGACAATAGCAAAAAACCTCACCCAGATTCCACATGGTTTATATTATTAATTTCATTAGGAAAAAAACAACAGAGATAAAAAAAAGAAAAAGCTGTATCACACTGACAGAGAGACTACACTGAGGAGAATTTTTTTACTCTGCACTTAGTAAGCATGGGCAAAAATAAAAAGCAATAAATAAAAGACAAACTCATGACAGCACAAGGACAACAGTGCCAAGCTATCCATTCAGACAGCAGTAGCTTTTATTCTCATGCAAAAATCAAGAGGTTCTCAAGCCATCAGACTGACTACATGAGAAAGATGTTGAGACACTAAGATGCTTTTATATGACTTGTTCAACATACATACAAAGATTTTTAATATCACTTAGACATTATGTAAAGGCTATATGAGTTTGTGCAACTCCAATACACAAGGAAACCACAAACATTTGAACTAGGATGCAAAGATACACTTACCTAGGATGACACCTTGTGCACCTCTGTAGTAACTGGGGGTTAATGTTCTGAACCGCTCCTGACCTGCAGTATCCTAATAAACCATTCAAAAAGTTCCATTATTCAGAATTTGAGTAGAACGTAGTTTAGCTTTCAGGTATGCTACTTCTAATGAACATAAAAAGTACAATTTAAACTATATTCAATTAGCAGATTAGCTGAGTTTATTCCATCTCCCGCTGTTTCACTACACATTAACTTTGAGATTTTATGTAGCCTGTCCTGGGAAACACCTTTGAACTACTAGATATAGTATGTAACTGTATTATATAACAGTAAGATGGCCATTTCTGCAAAGGCATTTGATCTGCAGCTAGTACTGCAGCAACCAGCAAGAAAGCAGCATAGCTGCAGTACTAAGATTTTCTAACATCACAGCCCATGACAAAACCAGTGAAGGACCAAAACCAGTTCCTTCACTTCAATCACTTGGTCCAACTAAATCTGACTGAGTATCTGGGTAATAGCATTAATATGCCAGAACACAGCACAAGCAGGAATAAGTCAGAGGTTTTTCTTGTTTTAAGCAAAGTTCACTTGACATCCCAAGATTTTTTAAAGAGTCAAGAGCTCTGGGGAAAAAACAAAACAAAACAAACAAACACACAACAAAAAAACCACACAAAACCTCACCAAAATTAGAATGCTGTTTTCTTATCAGAGATTAAGTTACAGCGCATACTCATTGAAGACTTTATGCATAGCATATTAAACAACTTTATTCAATTTACCCAGGTTAGAAGTGACACATGAAACACTGTTGATTCCCTGACAAAGAATCTGGATAAACAAACTGGACTTCAACATTCTACATGCCACCCAGTCAATGTCACACATCTAAAACTGGTTTTGTGTCATGATGCACCTTCACAAGCTTTTCTTTTCCAGTTTGCCTCAGGTTTATTTCTTTCTATTTACCAAAATGGAAGAAAATAAACCCTAACTTATCATGCCTTGTTCTGCTATCAGTCTGGTTTTCCTCCTGTATGCCTTTTCTATTTTCTGTCAAGCTATTGCATTTATTTTCCTTGTCAAACCCATTTCTTTCATTGATGATTACTACTGTAACTAAGACATAAGTCTTGTGTAAGTGAGGTATGAAGCACCCTCCAAGCTACAGAAACACTGCAATACACATTTCATGTTCTACTGCTACTTCCCAAGGAAACGAAGGTCTGATATCTTGCTTATATGAGAAACAAAGTTTTAATCTTCCTTGGTACAAGAAGACACAACTGGGTCTGACTCTTAAAAAATGTGCTTCAAGTCACATAAGTGTGGAGGTTGGTTTACACAATGGAGAATATTTTTTAACAGCCTGGAAGTACTTTTTCTTTACTTGCTGTAACGGAAGTTCTACTTTTAACTAGAACAGAAGCTGAACACACTAAAGCTATGATTACAAACACTGTCCCTTCTCTCTTAGAAATGCATCTGCTACACATAATTCTGACATGGAGCCTATAAAAGCCTTTGTATGATGGCTATGAAGTTTAAACAAAAAATGGGTTTAAAGAGGTAACAGACAAACATGCAACTGTAATTCTTAACCTATCAATACACAATCTCAGCGTTATAGGCAAAATTTAGTAAAGAAGTGCACCCTTCTACAGATTTAATACCATTTAATTCCTGCTTTTCTCTACTTCTATCCCAACCAGACCTGGAACTAGTACTGCAGAAGCTCACAGGCAGCAGAACTACCCCATCAGTCCACTGTCTCACAGTTCATAGCACCTTCTGATTGCTGCAGTATGAACCTCCCACTTCTCCAAATCACATTCATATTAATAGAACAGTATTCTATACAAACTCTACATTATAGAAACCCTAGCTATTACTAAAGCAAAGCATGAAGAACTTAGGACTTACCCATATTGCCAGTTTAGCTTTGTTTCCATCAACGGAAATAGTTTTCACCTTGAAGTCCACACCTAGAGGAGGAAAAATATTTCAGTTCTTCAAACATATTAAAGCTATCTTTGAAAAAGAAAATAAAGAGAAATGGAAAAATAAAATCAAACACCAAAAAACCCCGTGTTTTGACACAAGCAGGAAGAATAAGTTTCATTAGGTATTTATGAACCTTGCTCAAAATGCAAGATTTTCTTGCTGACAGGGCATTTTAAGCCATTGACTTAAAATATTTTATGGAAGTAAGGCAAATACTACATCTCTTGTACTAAAGCACATATTCCAGGACAAATTTTCAAGTTCAGAATTCAAGTGGATTAACTTTCTATTCATTACTCACAAACATTCTCCAAACAGACAACAAGGTAATAATGGTTCTGCTGCTCAGTCATCTACTCCAACATGTAACAATTCTTCCCCTTCCACATGTTCTCCACCCCCAGAACTAGCAGCCTATCAACTGCTCAAGGTCAAGATGCACAAAACTCAGGCCAAGGAGAACAACGTTAGTGACTGTGAATTTAAAGGATATAGCGACACACATCTGTTTGAGAGGCTCAGCACTGTTTAATTAACTCTTAGGTTACTAATAGCAAGTAACTAACTAGTATTTTGGAGCGATTTTCACTTCCCACCAGGTAGCAGCTCTAAAATGAAGCAGCAGTATGGAAAGCTGATGCTTCTGTAAGAACAATTTTCAAGTGCAACAGCAACTTTTTTGTACTTGGAATTACAATGTTAATCATCACATTCCCTACCAGAAAAAGAATTCAACCATTCTAATACAAAATGAGTAGAGCCTCAGGATGAGCGTGCTGCACTTACATTCCCAAATTCACGCAGATTACAAAAAAATATAAAACAAACAGCTGCCAAAATACATTCAACTTAAAGTCACAAAGGATATATAGGATGATTAAGAAACTGCGTATTATAAGCAGATTTAAACTTCAGTAGCACTGAACTCTAAAAGAGCTTTGTTTCAAAAAAGATAAATACAATTTTTATTCCACTGTTTCACAGCTTCAGCTCATTGAAGTGTTCCCTGAAGTGTCAGGTGTTTTTCAGACATTTTGCACTGGAAGAAGCCCATCCTCTCTTTCAAGCAAAATTTTCCCAAAATACATCAACTTTTGTAGTAACTGAACAGAACTTTGTTTTTTCAGGTACTAGGACACCTAGCCCTAACTTAGTAGAATGCTCAATTATCACACACAAGAATGGTACATTATTCTACAGTTACGCTCACAGAAAAACAGTCCTTACTAACTTTATTTTAAACTTTACCTAGTTCACAGAAGACTGTATGCTAGCAATTTGACTCAATTTCATGCTAGAGAACATTCTGTTCTGTCTGCTTTTCAGCATTCAGCAGTAACTTTCAGACTAAAAGAATCTCTTTCTTCCACTGTAATTGCATGTTTCTTCCCCTGAACTTCAAAAATCCCCATCTGCAGTTCAGTCAGCATGTCCAATAGTTCACAGTGCATTCTTTAATCCATTAGTCTGGCACCAAAACCTGTAATTGCAGATACTTCAAGTCTACTGGATACTTACCATGACAAATTAAAATACGTCATAATAATTTCGAGAAAGAAAACTTTCTTCCTTAAGATAAACACATATATGTATTCTGAAGCCACAGTATCCTTCTCCCACTCAGTAAACAGATTCAATATCTTGTGCCTGCACAGTTCAGCAGTCTTCATTTAATGGAAATGGATATATAGACCTTTATGTTAGCCTTGTCGGTGGTTTAAAATTCACTTAAATTTTGCAAGAGCAATGCAAGTACAATAAGAAATTAAAATAGTGACTAAACTCCATGTGTTAAACTGACTGTTGAAAATCAAAAGTGCAAAAATGAACTAATAACAGACCAAAATACACCCTTTAATGTGATAGAAGCATGTAAAATAGAATTCTAACAAACAAAGGAGCTCATATAAAAGCCAATTAACAAAAAGAAAACTTTAAAATACTTCAGTTTTTGGTTGCCAATCTGCCATAAGGAAAGACAAGTAGAAAAATTTAAGGCTCAAGAAAATCTTGTTGAAACGAACAAACAGGGTACTTACATTTCCTAAAACCAACAGTGAAATACAGACATGTTTGTGTGCCAGGTATCAGTTCTGACCTTGCAGGAGTGATGTGTCTACCCTTGACAGCAGAAAGCTGACAGTGCTTTCCACCATGCCTTGGAAGACAGCCAGAAACAAGGCAGCACTACTAGACTGTACTTCTGCAAGTTATCACCTCCTGCCTCAGCACTACACACTAACATACTATGGACTTACAATCTGCAAGAAGTAGCTCTGTCACCGATACTGCTCTCACATGCAGGCCAGTAATACCACACTGTATTTATAGAAGGTGCAGAATTAGCTACAGTGTAGTATTTGTGTTGCAGGTAAGTGACAAGTTGGACAGCTTAGGAGTTTGAGGACTCCAAATGCAAGTAAAGCTAAAAAGCAACATCAGATCTGTGCAATGCATCACTTCATTTGCGAAATACAGATTGCACTGAACACTTATCTAGAATCTCTCATACAAAGAGCACACAAGTGAAGACAAGCATGAGCAGTAGGGACAACAGAAAATACTGGGGTATATGTAGTCTAGTAAGACCCACGTGATGAAGCCCAACAAACAAGCCAGGCTCAAGAGAATACAAGGACAGGTAATCTGCTAGGTTAAATACATGTTTAATCCAACTGAAGGTACTAAAGCTGAACTATTTGCCAAAAGCAACTTATTCTTTGAAGAATATCACAGGATTTTTACTAAGTTCTGAAGAATGACCCACATGAAACAATCATTTAGGGTTTCTTTTAAATTGCACCCAGTAGGTCTGTGCAATCTATGAAGGTAAGATATGTCCCAACAGGTCATCACAGGGGACCAGTTGTACTGCTGTCATGGCTTTCCTCAGTATTGTGGGTTTGTGTGCAGTTCTTGCTAGATCTTAAAGAAAACCAAACCAACCAAAGTTCTCCTCACTTTCAAAACCAAATAAAAAAATAAAGTCATATTAGCCAGTTCAGCAATCAGTATGTAGATGACATTGAAAGAAGACATTGTTTATATTCCATTCATTTTGAAAAAGCAATATACTCTTCAGTTTCAACAGGAAAGGCTTTAAAACCTCTTCTGTCCTTCTGTTCCCTAACTCAAAACAAAATAGTGTTTAATTAGCACAAAAAGAACTCCAAGCCAAGACTCACAAAGTGTTTTGACATTTCACCATCTTGTAAGTACCTGAAATTGGCATCTAGGGTCTGTCTTCACGCAGCAGAATAGTTACCTCTAGGAACTCATTCCAACTGCTTTATCTATATGAACAACAAATCATGCCCTGAATTTAAAGCTGACATTTTGCTTCTTAGAAATACATTCACCAGAAAAGTGGCAATGCCACTGGATAGTAGCTTAAAAAGAAAAATGAGAAAACAAATAAGAACCCAGATTCTGTCCTCTTCCAGTTAAGTGGACAAAAAAAAATGAATCTGCTATTCCCTAGGAGTGCCCCACACACCATGCTGTGAGACTTGCACAGCTGGGGTCACAGTAGCTCTACTGCACAGCACTACCTCAAACATCAGCTAGATAGGCCTAACAGGGTGATCTAAATCTGACTTTTCCTGCCAGATGGTCACATTCATTCCACATTATTATATTTGTTTCAGAACTCAAACTCTATTTGAAGCAATGCTTACACTGAGTACTCTTCCTCCTTTTCCACATCAGAAATAGAGCAGAGTAGGACCTGTCAGGTAAGATCTGCCAGCAGTAAATCTTGAATTGTTGCTATTTAACAACCAGTGATTAGCTACCACACATGCTGTTGTGTATTTTGACAAACTCAAAGAATTACTTCAGAAAATAATTCTAAATATTTCTATTTCTATTTCTCAAATAGCAACTGATGCCGGTTTTTGACAAGACACAAACAGCAGAAGGAAAAAAAGAGTCCCCACCATTAAAAAACAAAAAAACTCCAAATGATAAAGATGCCCAGAGGCAGTTAGAGACTGAACTACTCTTTTGGTATCCAAAACATCATGAAAGGTGAAGTAGCTATTCTGCACTAACTTCCTGGCTCGCATGGTTGACATATCAAGAAATTAACAGGACCAGAAGTATATTCAGTGCCAAAACTATTAGATTAGAATCCAAGATTGCCATCTTCACCACCTGATCTATTTCATTCCTGTTTCCTTCCACGCTATCCTCCCTCATAAACTGAGGTGGGGCTACTTGCACAACTTCATTTTTTATAAGCAATGGAATGAACAAAAATAGGCCACGTTCTTCCCCTTGGCTTGTCAGTGCTTTAGAGGAAATAGAACTCTTGAATCTCATTAATGTTAATTAAAAAAAGATCAATTTATTTAATTCTTAATAAATTAGACAGAGCTGGTTTTGCTTGGCAACAGCTGAACTCAAAGAAAAAATCCTATATAACCTCTTAGACAGAACTCTTCCTACAGAGAAAGTAAAAAATGCAACTGAAATTACGGTGTGAAAAGGTATCTCTATTTTCCATAATTTCAGACATTACTTTGGCACAGAGTTGCATGACACCCTTAAAAGTTCCATTTTTCTTCCTTTGAGAACCAATCTTCTTAGTGTACCCTGCATTCTGGGTCACTCTCCCCCAGCACAACTGACCCATGCTGGTAGGTAAAATACCAGCACAGAAATGACACGTCACTGCCTTTTTCCCCAGCAGCTCGAGATTCTTGGCTCTCTTCCACTTTTCTCAGGAGTCTAGCTGCCAAGGAACTGATTGCTAAGTAGAAGAAAAAAGCCACATTGTAATTTCCTCCCTACAGAGGAAAAGCAGAAGCCAGGCAGAGCCCAGAGCACTCAAGTATTGTCAGAAGTTGGAAGAGTTAACACTACCTGCTACAGACTCTTAATATAGCTACTAAGTATCATATTACAGACACAAGGTCTGGACAGCAATATTACTAGTCAAAAACCTGACAGCTATTTTGCACAGATAAATCAGACAGAGAGTAGTAGTTCTTACAGAAAGGCAAACATGTCTGAACTTCACTACATGTTAGACAAGTCTGAACAAACCACAATTTTACACAGAAAATGTTATCAATTTTTCTAAGGTAGTATCAGCACATACTTACCAATTGTCGCTGCAAGTTCTGGGTCAAATGTATCATCTGTGAACCGCAGCAGAAGGCTGATAGGGAAAAAAGAAAAATAAGAGATACTATTATTGCAGCACATCCATACCTTGCTGGAAGCCTGTAAATTACAAGTCTGAAAGGAACAGCAAGATCACATAGCTAAATTTAAAAAAATCAGATGTGAGGGGGTTTTTTCTGGTAGGAGAGAATACATGGAACAAGAAAAGAACATGGAAAGAATAAAGCAGCCATGCTCTGCTACCTGAGCCTTCTCTGCATGTATTACGAAGAATGTCTCTTTGAAAACTAAGTACCACACAAGTTGTCGAATCAGTTACCTGAAAAGTCATGTGATCTGCTTTGCTAAGCATTTTACTTCAACCTTATTCTACTTTTCTTCTTCCAGAATTCAGTACAAAAGTAGAATTCAGTACAAAATAGTATTTTTTGTTTTGTTTCAATATTGCTTCACACAGTATTTCTG
Organism: Illadopsis cleaveri; assembly: GCA_013399915.1. NCBI lineage: Eukaryota > Metazoa > Chordata > Aves > Passeriformes > Timaliidae > Illadopsis > Illadopsis cleaveri. Next base: position 41,816 of record VXBB01021847.1, on the reverse strand, counting down.
TAAGCTTGAGAAATAAATTCCAAGTCAGCTTTTCATCCCAAAAATAACTCCTTGAATTGGGCGCACAAGGGAACAGCAAGGACAACACCCATCAGAAATAAAGATACAGAAGCGGAAGAGTAGAAATAGCTCCCCAACGTTTTATGATTTTGTATTTCTGTGTATATGACGACTTACACACACATTTCCCCCAATCTTGACGAATGTGTTTGCTATCAGCAGAAAAAGTTACAACTAAGATTTAACAGCACCTCACACCATAGCACTGCAGGGTCCCTTACAGAAGTGCCCATAATGCTCCCAGTGTCAGATGTAAATATTTTAGTGAGAGACAAAGATTCTCAGCATGCAGTTTTTAAAATCAACAGTCTTATGCATCTGTGGCAAGTGCATGTAGCAGGCAGCTGTTTGCTATGACCACAGCTTCTACTCCAAAATTTCCAGGATGGAGAAACAAAACAAAGCCTTATTTACTTTTTGGTCTTCCCCACCACCCTTTTCTTTTCTCCTCTTTTTGAATGTGAATTGAGAAGTCAAGTGGTTTCTAGCATTTGGACACAGTCCTGCATTGACGAAAACAAGCGACCACTAAAATTCCTTTATTTCACTGAGGATGACAACTCCAAGTTAATCACAGACCAACGTTTTTTGTCTCCTTACTTCAGAACCCCAAAACCTTTATTTATCAAAGCTTTATTTATCAAAGAATAATTAAAATAATATTTTTTTAAAAAAACCACAGCACACAGGTTTTTACCAGTGCCTCCAGATAATTGTATAAGGATGCTATTTAAGAGCAGCTATTTTTAGTTACAACCAATACTAGTTTCATTCAGAACAGAGAAATTATGGAATCCTTACACAGCTACTAAAATAAAACTGTCATTTTACCAGTCCTGCATGCCAAGCCCATGCAACTTCTACCTTTTTTCATATGTAGCTATCATCTTCTACAAAGCACAGTACCCTCACAAGGACCATGTTTAAGAGAGCATTTGTTCAGAAGTCAGGACTCCAACCACTTACTCCACCATGCTAATACCGGTTTAACATCTGACCTTTCCTAGTCAACCAATAGGTAAGAAACACAAGTTTAGGAATAATTCAATATTAAGTTCCTATACCTGAACAACTGCACTGTTATCATTTAATAGCATTTTTATTTCTTCCACATAATGCCTCTTTTAACAAGCTTTCTGATGTAAAGAAACATGCCTATAAATAGGTATGCAAAACCACTGTGTGTTTTATCTGCCCCAGGAAAAATTCTTCCATATGGCCACTCATATACAAGAGATGACCTCAACTAAAAGAAATCTGTTCAGATCATGTCTGTCACCAGGGGCCTACTGTACTAATTATCAATTTAGCAGCTAAGTCAAATGAGTAACTGACAGACTTTTAACAAATATGGGCACATTTTTCCCCTAATTAGCAACTTGTATGTAATTTAGGATCA
>VXBB01021847.1:15428-36871 GCA_013399915.1 Illadopsis cleaveri | reverse complement strand
AAAGTCTCTTTATAACCAATTCAGCTAACCTGCTATTATGGATTGAAACCTGCCTCAGGTCATGTGTAAACAAGCACAACTCTTCTAAAATTAACAGAGTACATGTGAGATGTGAGCCTGAGATTCCTCGACCAGTGCTGCAGTCCTCTGGGACTGGGCAGCCTCTGGGCAGCCCAGAGACTGACTCCATCAAATATAAACAAGTTCAGGCTCCTCCATAATCACCTCAGTCAGTCACACAACCAGTCACTCTAAAGGAAGAGATCAGGCCATGTCAGCAGTTTGCACAAGGCAGGTGCACTGGTGGTTTCTGTCAGAACGATGGCTGCAGAGGGCACAGCTCTTCCAGCAGAGTCCTGACTCTGCTGAGCAGTTGCCTTCACCTGAGTTCCAGGGTCAACACAGAAACTGTTCTCTTGTGTTTTGTGGTAAACCTCTCTGTTGCCTGGCTTCTTCCACTTTCAGGATCTGGTCTCCTGGCTTTTACCTCAGAAAAATAAGTCCCAGGATGAGTACAATAACAGTAATTATCCTATCAAACTATGGAAACGTGTTCTATAATTAAATGTGCAAACGGCTGGCTGTGTTTACAACAGTGCTGTGCCGTTTGTAATTAATAATCTAAAATTTGTTGATTTGAATTAACAGTCTAAAATCTGTTGTGAAATTTTTTGTAATTTGGAATGTGCTTTGCAGTCATGCAAGAAAGCAGAATGTCTATACTCTCTTGTTTTTGTTGACGTGTACAGAAACTGCAGGGTCTTAGCATGGATCAAGATGAGGATTTGAATTTGGAAGGTATATCCAAAGAGCAAAGTATTCCACTAAGGCTACTGAATCTCTTGAATTCAGAGACTATTTGTATTCTGGGATTTGTTGTTGTTTTTTGTTGGTTTTTTTTCCCCACTGCAGCCATAGAATTAAACTATTCAAGGTAGATATTAGTCCTAATTCAGATGATAATCCTATACCTCACTCAGAATGAAGGGTTGGTCAGGATGGCATTCAGATCTTTGACTTTAATGATGAGCATATGCAAGAAAAGAGGGGAAAACCTGCCCCAAATTAACAGCTTCATAACTCATACTTATGGATGTGATGTTTTAGACCTTTCTAGGCATGCCCTTTGAGAACAAGTATTTGTCCAGGCTGTCCTCCTTCAGGTGGAACTATGTAGTCTCTCACTTTGTGATTGGATCTGAGTACTGCAGTCAGCCTGTTTGCTGTCTGCACATCTAATTTAATTCTAGAAAACCAGGCCTACCAGATGTAATAGTTAACCATCTATTAGATAATCAAGGTGTCTCAATCCTTCAAAACAAGAATATTATTTATTCATGGAAAGATGTGCAATGATCCGAACATCTTTCAACAAATGTTTGTATAGTTTCTTCATTGAAGCCATCTCTAAACTGGGAGAGACATCTAACCTGCTCTAATTCATGGGTGTCTGTCTTTTTCTTTGCCTACTTTCCAGAACTTATTAGGAGTCCTTACTTACTCCTAACAATTAGCCCAATCCCTTGAATAAGTCTGGGAGGATTTCTCTTTTATCGTTTATTGTCCCATTTGATCCTGACCTCAGATGTGGAAGGGTTAAACCATAGCAGTGTGGTTAGCTCTTCCTGATAATCAGTCTTCTTAGAAGAACACTGGAGATTGGGTGGTGTTTTTTGGTTTTTGGTTTTTTTAATGCTATGCAGTTTCCTCTTGATTTCTTCTAAGTGATCTCTGACAGAATGGCATAGAGCAGATCAATTTGTCTGCAGATAATATTCATAAATAATTATACATGTATAGTTTCCTTATTCTAGATATACCACTAAGGGAAGCAGTCTGATGGTGGAAAACTAGCATAACTGATTCCAAGGCAGGTCACTGCTGTGGGGAGACAGAGACAGACAGACATCAACTTTGCACTTCAGAGTTTCCCCTCATGCTTTACAGTCTTGCATGAAGTCTGTCTGGTTCCAGGTTTGATACAGGGCTTAGACAAGAAGAAAAATGTCAGCTCCATCTCAGCTTGTGCAAATGCATGCAATCAGTGTTCCTCAGCTTTTGATTACTTCAGGCATGTGACTAAGAAGGAAAGACATCTTGACAATGATATTGTGTACTCTCACCATTAAAATTCTCTGTCCACCATGTTACAGACTTGGCTATATCTTTGACCATGAAAAAAGATGGGAAATTATTTATAGTCACTCCCTCAGGGCTGGGATCAGTAATGAAAGGACCATTGCACTTCATGTGCCCTCAAGGGATTGTAGAGCAGTTGCACAGTGCATTGCCCTTATGCAGGTGAGAAGGACCTCCATCCTGTTTGTTCCTGCTGAACCAGCTGCAGGGTAACCTTGGCAACAGAGATAGGTGTGTCAGGAATAATCAGTCATTACCATGAGAAACAATCTGGGATAAAAACCAAAGAGCTCCCTCAGTCACATTCTGTGTCTGAAAGACACTTGGGACCCTTTGGTAAGTTCACGTGAACCATCTGCCTTACTTCCCCAGCTTAAATATGGGGATAATGGTATTTGCTATAGAAGACTGCAGAAACAGCAATGGGTCAAGGGACCTAAGCTGCCAGCACTGCTTTGTTTAGCATGAGCTCTGAAATTCATGATGGGAAAGTGTCCCCTAAACTACATGGCTGTCCTCCTGTCTCTCTATGCCATCACAAGTGAAAACAGGCCTTGAAATGTATTGGTTCTGTTTAGGCTGTCTAGGTACACATAAGTCTCAGGAACATGCACCTCTCTAGGTGTCAAAGTCCTTAATTCATTGACACTCTCAAATATTTTCTCAGTTAGGCTAATCATGCACAGTGTGCAGCAGAAGCTGAGAAGCTCAGCCACTTCAGAGAGAAGTCAAAGCAATCGACTGCTGCAAAGACTAATCCTGCTGTCCTATTTCCACACTGTGAGGCTGACCCATATGTTGTTGTGGCAGTGAGTCAAGAGTTATGATTCACAGTTAAACAAGCATGATTACTAAACTCACCAGTCCCTCCCTGTAGAGATCACACACACACACACTCATTCTTTTTTGCTGCTTCATGAAGTAATTTGCAAGGTTTGTAAAACTGGTGCTATATGTGTCATATTAAGGGAGGTTCCTTTTCTGTGTGACATCCGTAAACACACTCAGCATATCTATATGATTTCACGTTCAATGAATAAAAGCAAGGAGTGAAAGTGCTGCAGCAGTTCCAGAACTCTGGGCAGAATTCCTCTGGAGACCACAGTGCAATGTAAATGACTCTGCTATGTCTGGCCACTCCTTTTTTAAAGATTCAGCCTATTTTTATGAAGAAACTACATAAAAGTCTTTCTCTCCCCACTTCCAACAGCAGCCAGAGCTGGGCACTCCCATCTGTTGATCTTCTGTGTCTGCTTGGTTTCTGTGAACAGTAAGATTTAAGACTATAAGCACATTAGCTCTGGGCAATTAAAATACACTGCTTATAGTCAACACAGTTTAAAAAAGCATTGGGACTGTGACAGGAATCAGCAAAGCAGCTGTTCTGAAAGAACTCTTCCTGCTTTCAAAGAGGGTATACTTCAAATTCTCATTTCAACGGGGGCAATATGGAATGGAGTGAGTTTGCATTTAGTAAAGAACTTATTTCTCCTTCTCCAGTTGCTTTCAGTACTTAATATGGTTAATGTTAAGGGGGAAGGGGAGGAATAACCCCTTCCCTGCTGTGAGACCATCTTATCCATAATCCCCTCTGAAGGGATAACATACCTCATCCAGCATTAGATCGCACACGCCTGCAGGGTTAGCTGTGAGAATGAGACAGGGTGGATTGACTAACCACTGCCATCACTCGTGCTCTTTGCACAGCATTCTGTGAAGCAATTCTGGTAAATCAGAAAATCTGGTGGGCAAAGTGCAGAGACACAATGTCAAGGCAGGGATTGCCAAGTAAGCTGAAAAAGAATTTGTGTTGAATCTATAATGGTCATTGTAGGAAATGCACACAGAAGTGTAAATTCATATGGGGGCAAATCAGGGCCTACTATGGCAACAGTTTTATCAGGTCAGAGCAAAGTCCATCTGTCACCAGTGACAGTAACTTTGCTTAAGCAACAGCATACAGATAGGACACGCATGAAATAGCACTTTCCAAGAATGTTACTGCAGACTGGAGCAGCTTGTGACCCAGGCCTTTTTGAGCCCATTGTAATGGTGTCTTCCTATATAATAGCTGTGTTTCTCTTAAAAAATAGCAGTATTTCTCTTCATAGAAGGTAACTTGTCATCCAACTACTTTTAAGCCAAAAGAACAACACATAGAGCCTCCTGCAGCAGAGTTGCACAAATTAACTACATATACATGTTTATTTTTGTTTTATTCTTTCTGCCTATTGCCTTGATTTGATTTCCCTTCTCAGATAAGGCCCAACTGTGAGCAACTGTTAGTCTATATCACACATGATTTTGTAGATCTCCAGCATACCCTCCCATAGTTCTAATTTTTCAGCCAGAGGAATAGAGATCTGTTTAATCACTCCTCATATGGAAGCCATTAAAACTTTAACTATCATCTTTTCACTTTGCTGTACAGTTGCTTTCCTGATGTATCATTTTTCAGATGAGAAGACTAAACTAGAGAAAATACAGAAAAATTTTGTGTCCTTAGGCCTGAAAATAAGATGTTTCTGGTTTATTCTATGAGGGCGTTTTTAATATTTTCTAACAGTCTGATATTGTTATTAATGGTTACCAATTATCCCTGAGCTAACATTTTCATAAATGTGTACATTATAATGTTTCCTAAATCCTTCCTTTGACTATTTATTCCTGTCCTTTTATTCCTACAGTATAAACAGTATTTGTCTGGAATCCTGCCCTCCTTTTCATTGTGGGGTGGTAACAGCCTGGTCAGTGCTCTTCATCACAAATGTACTTTTAGGATATTTTTAAAAGAGGATCACAGAGCAGAAGGAGAGAATTTCTTGCATTTTAATTTGTGCTCGTTGCCACTTGTCACTGGATACTGCTGAGGGGAGTCTGGTTCTATCTTCTTTAGTCCACCCCCATCAGGTGTCAATCCACATTGACAAGATCCACTGTGAGCTATCTGTTCTCCAGGCTTAACAGCCATGAGGAATGCCATGAGGGATTCAAAACTCTCCTTTATCTTGCTCTTTACACAAGTTGGCCTTTCCAATAATTCAAAAGCTGCTACTGACAGGTGGCTTACGGATACTCTGAACTTCAAGTATGGCGTCCTTAATATAGTCTGCATTTCACCTCCATTCTACCCTTCAGTCATCTTTAAAGTGCTCTTCATTGGAGTTTTTTAGGGTTTTTTTAGATGCAGGATTTTCCTAGTTTTGCTATTTCTACAAGACTACTGAATACAATTGTTACTCTAAGACTTTTTCATAGTTACATTTTGGCTGTGTGTCCCTTCCAACGCAGGAATTTATTATTCTATGATTCTGTTCCCATCATCCAGGCCAATATCAATAGTTGTTCTTTCTCTTGTGCTGAGCTATCTGTTTAGAGATGTGGTGGTGCATTGCCTTTCTCCCTCCTTGGGGCCACTCAGTGATCTCAGGAATTCTCATTAGCCCTCGACTTTTGTATAATGAGTTGTGAGAAGTGTCCATTGACCTCAGCAGGAACTCTCACAAGGCTAAGGAGGGAGCAGGACTGATCATACCAGGTACTCCTGTTGCCTGATCACAGTGAGGAAATAGAGCTAATCCATCACCCCATGACAGCCTTGGCTCTTTCCATACCCAATTTGTAGCCTGACATTGTGACTGGACTTTTGAATATTACAGTAATTACTGACCTGTTTTGAGGCCAGGATGGAAATTTACTGATAACTAAAGCAAATTTTTTGGGGACCCTATAAACAGTGGTTCTAGGGGACACCCTTTGAGCTTTCCCAAAGGGCAGTGGGCTGTTACCAACATCTCCCTTGGAGTGGGACACATCTCTGAGCTCACCAACCCTCACGTTTACAATACTCAAAGGACTGCCACTGAAAGCCAAGGATGGGTCCTGGGCTGATACTCCCAACTACTCCTCAAGGCTCAATTCTCACCCATTGAGAAATAACAATGCATTTGATGTGAGTATTTCAAAAGGAATTTTTAACAGGTGTATCCTTATTTATCTATATGTATTTTTGTGCCTGAGTGCGTGTGTGTGAATTGATTTAAATATCCTATAGTAAGTATAGCATGAATATTGCCATCTCAGATCTGTAATAAAGTCACTGCTGTGTTTGTAGTAAATCCTGTTGAGTCACTTTGTAAACGTTCAATTAATCCTTGATTAAGTGCTGCTAAATCCTTTAAATATAAACCACTTACCCAATCTGAGACTAAGATTGGACCTAGCTGTACTTAGACTCCAGCAGGAGTTTAGGAAGCAAGGGGTCCCCTCTGAACCCCATGATTCAGTAGGAATGATTCCTTTATCCTTTTGCATCTCTGGTCTCCATGTAAACCATTCTAAATTGATTATAATCTAATTTTCTTTGTATGTTTCATCCATGGAGCAAGTGACAGAGTAAACCATGCCACTGAACTTTATTAAGTCATGCTTTCATTAAATTTATATTAAACCTGCTTTTTCTGATTCCTTTGATGTTGATTCTTTAAGTGATCTAAAGCAGTCATTCCCAACAAGTGAAGAAATTTTTTTTTTCAATCCAGACCTTTATTCCTAGGACCATGTCCAGACATTATATTTTAGAGCTAACTGAAGTTTTCATTATTATTTGAGTTTCTTGTCCTCTCCACATGGCTGAGAAGCCCTTCACTTCATTGTCCCTGCGGTTACCTTGGTGAGGCAATACGTTGCACACTCCTAATTCTACATGGTTGTTGTCTGACTGTGAACTAATCTGTTTCCAATAAGGAAAAGTCTTAATATTCATAATAACCATGTGGCTCAAAGGTTGCTCTAACACCCAAGACAGCTGATACGATAGGAACTTACAAACCTAGGAGAGAAGCCATGTAACAATTCCTTTACGATACACAGGGAATGTGGCAAAAGGAGGCAGTGGGAAAGGCCATTTGGAAGAGGTTGGGCTATCTGTCTCTGGCAATATCTCCAGCAGATGGAGTACCTTCTAACTTTGGGCTTCACTGTGAATGCATGGGCATTAGAAAGAAATTCAGCATGAAGAATGTGACCTTCTTTTCTCCTTCATGAATACAGTTTACTTCATCCACCAATATACTTGGCAAAGGACTCTTGGGTTTTTTTGTCCAACAGAGGGCTTATGCCAAGTTTTGTGTAATTTGACTGGTTGAAGCACGTTCCTTACTAGGTGGCCATGGCAGCATGATAACAAACATTGTGCATCATTAGGTCTTCCCTTATACAAACTGCACCATCGGAGTTTGGGAATGATTTGATAGTGTGTTTGAGTAGCTCTTTTGCACTTTCATCAGGTTGCTCTTGCACTTAGAGTACGCTAATATTTTGAAACATTCTGTTGAGACATGCTGATAATCTATTGCACCTCCCTTTCAAGAAGAGATGTAGTAGTCAGTTCTTACTGGTATCAAGTCTATAATACAAAATTACAGTGATTAGATATTTGTATAATCTCTTTCTCCTAAGTGTTATCTGTAAAATTTGTAGGGGGATCTTTGACATCCACTGAAGTAAAGCTCTTTGAGGTGGAAGCCAGAGTCTGTGGGACACATCAACCCTGAAGACCAGTTTAGAAGACAAAGCAAGGCAAAACACAATCTCCATTTGAAACTGAAGCCAAAACATAGGTGGACACAGTCAAAATGTAGTGATGCTAGTAGTAACCTTCTACTATTACAAAAATTGCAATGGGAATCTACAGCTCATGCTCATAATCTTTTTCCTTATTTCTCATCTGATATGAAACAGTGCCAGTAAATGAGCAAATATCCTTAATATCAAGCTGAGGTACTGATTTCCTGTTATTCCCATATTTCCACTGTACGAATGCCTGGAGACTTTCATTAGAACAGAGCCCAACTGTATTCATTTCTGCAGAATCACAGACTTCTGAAATTGTTGAAAGAGAAAACTATCCCTACTTATCCAGGCAGGAATTTTTCCTATAACATAACAGTTTTTTGTGATGATATCTGTCTCATGATAGTGATCAGGCTACATGTCCTGCATAGCAACATTAAGTATAATCTGCTGTCCTCTCCTCATGACAACATGTAAGCTAAAACACTTGCAAATAAACCAAAATATTTTCTTCTGGATCAGGAGTTTGAATTAGATGACTGCATTTTCCTGGCATGAGAGGTTTATTCCTTGTCTTTCTCTTAATCCTCCTCTGTTATATAATATATATAATTACACATAGGTGAGGGTTTTTTTCCCATGAGTTTGAAAAGATTACTTTTCCACTGGGTTTCCTGCATCACTGTAATACTTCCCCTTGATTCTCTGGTTTCGTCTGCTCAACTCTGTTTATGGAGTGTCCGGTAACCTGAATGAAGTTACAGTTTTTAGATCTGTCATTGAGTCTTTGAGTAGAATACTAGAGGCCCCAAGGTCTTGTATTCAACCCTTAAGATCTTTTGTTCCATCATCTGCCATCCATTGTGTCAAAGTAGTTTTTTCCCACAGACATTTCAATTATGAAGTGATACTTAGTATTTGCTAAGGACTTTAAAGCCTTTGGTTTCCATTTGTCACTTGAGCTTTCCACCTCAGGTCCTAGAAGGGCACTGAACTTTGGAAGCACTTTTGCAGATCTCGTATTTATTTGATCCTTTGATCTTAAGAATCCTTTGCATTCACAGTTGTTTTGACAAGATAATACAGGTTTAAATCACCTCCATTACTATGTGAGTTGGTGATGCATGGTATGTTCACCTCTATTCTGAAGTCCCCTGACAGCAATAATTTCCTGTTTTCCATGGCCTTTGAGTAATCTGTACACCTTCAAACAAAATCGTTTTTCAAGATGCAACACCTGTGTCCCTGTCTTGACTAATACTTGGCAATGCAGAAATACCTAGTACTATTGCATTTCAGCAGACATGTTATTTGGCATTTCCATGGGCAGTCAGGGATCTGGACCTCCATGAACTTTTGAGTTTGTTTGGCTGTTGGTTTTTCCAGGAGTTTCATGTCCACAGAGCTGTTAGTTAATAGAAGACAACTCAGGGATGCTTTTTCATCTTTATTGCTGAGTATAAACACTTATAATCACTTTATATTTTAGCTTTTTCTCAGCTCCTGTTAAGATCAGTGAAATTAATCTCATCTTTACTGAAATGTCAGCACTATAAAGGTCATATAGATTTTTTTTACTTGCAGATAATTTCTGAGCTTTACAGTCTGATTCCATACATTTATATGCAAATGTAGTTTGTGATATTAGAGAAGTTCCTCAGATGGTACTAAGAAACTATTAGATTTTTTTTCCCCATAGGGGCAAACAATCATTGATGTTAAATTGCCTTCCAGGAACCTGGCAACTTTTTATAGAGCTATTTAACCATGAGCTTTTGTTATTTTGAATCTATACATGTCACAATATCTGGATGCAGACATTGGGCATGAGAGGATGTAAACTGCCACCAGTTCAGTACCAGACCTCTTGTTTTCATTCACTACCTACTTATATAGGGTTTGGTCCTGCTCCTGCAAACTACAATGTCATGCTAATTTCTGTATAATCAGAACTAATTCATAATGGTTTTCTTTTCTTCACACTCTGCAGTAATTTCTTGAATGTAATTGCTGGGTGTTTTTAGTCTCCTGTTGGTTTTGTCTCTTCCCTATTTTTTAATTTTATCTCAACTGTGATTTCTTTGTGCATCACCTTACATTGCTTAGTTTTTTAAGACTCACTGGACAAGCAGTTGCAAGCATCTATTTTCTGTAAGTTTTTATTCATTTGATCTGTTTTGGTGTGTTGTGTTGAGTGGACAATGTTCAGAGCTATACAAAAGGAAGTATTTTTGTGTAATGTTTTGCTATTCAGGATGTGTTCATGAACTTGTATAGGCAGAAATGGCTGGAGACAAATTTATTAAGGACAACCAACAGTCAGCATCTTGAGCTATTTGAGATACTCCAATATTTCCCTGTACTCTTCTAGGAAGGATGATGTAATTTATAAGAAAATGTCAGCTTCTTAGTACAAAAAAATATGCACATGGTAAAGAATTAGTGCAGAGCTGTTCTCAGGGACAGAGTTCAACTTGATGAAGTGATCTTGGAAAAAGGGGAGAGCTGTGACCTGAAGTCAGGATACAAGAGTGACTGTGGAGATTAATTTGTGGAGGAGAGACAGAACAGAAGAGGCTAGTCAGGAAACCAGAGGATGCTTTTGAGTCACACAGAAAGGTCTGAACAGATCAGAAACTCGTCCTGCCTTGAAATCTTAGCAACAGCCTAATTTTTGACCAAATAAAGAAGCATATGTTCTATACTAGTACCTTTTATATACATGTACAAGCCAACAGCTCTTAAAATTGCTTAGAGCTTATTATGTTACCCTTTGTGTTAAATGTAAACAATCTCTCCCCAAGCATGGCTGCAGGAACTTTCATGATATATAACTTCCCATACAAACAACAGGTGTACCACTCTGGCTGAGTACACACAGGGGAAGGTCTGTTATGTAGTAGATCACACCATAGTGACTTGGTGACCAGGGTGCAATTTTGAGACAGTTAGTTGGATGACTCATAAAAATTAAAATATGTATTATGTTATTGTTACCTTCCTTTCTTCATAAGTAAATTCAGTACAAGAAGATAAGCTCCTTTACAGAACATTTCTAGTGATGGAAAGCATCATGAAAGAGATAGACATTGCTATAGAACCATACTGTGAGGCAGAAACAGTGTGAAACTTTAGCTCTGTGTGCTGCATTGTCTTACAAGGACTACAAAAGCAAAGAAAGGTGATATTCGAAGACTTCCTTTTGACCTTTAGATGCCTTAAGAGAGGGCACATCCACAGACTGGCTGACATGGAAAAGACAATTCTGTATTACAAACATAAGCAGTACTGTCCACAACTTCATAGCTTCCTTTTTTTCTAAAGCAGCATTGCCTGCTAAGATCATATTCCAGTCAAAGTCAGTCAGGTCCTACCTCTTCCTTAATCCAAGCTGAAGGCCTAGTCCTGCCATGCTGCCCGTAACATCTAAGGAACAGCAAAAAGAGAATGTACATGGTCCCTGTGCCTTGGGAGCGGACAGTGCAGGGGCACACTGCTAGATGTCGTTACTACTACGAAGAACAGGCCAGCCCCAGCCTGCCATCCATTCCCTCACTAATTCCATGGAGTTGCAACAGATTACCTGCACAAACCAATGTAATCCTGAGACTGTACTAGCAACATAAAAGAGGAGGGGTTTTTCCCCACAGCTTCCATGAAAAGGTCCTCCCACCAGGATGAGTGATCAAGCTGAATGCAGGTTTCAGGATTTGTCCTTTCAATAAGCAAAATTAGAGGAGGGTTTTTTTGTCTCATAAATATGTGCTAAATTAAGATGTGTGGCTATTAGCAAAAATATCCTATTGATTCAACTAGTATAAACAAAAGCCTGCTGCTTTGTCATTCAGATATTCATATGTACCATTAAAGGAGCTGGCATGTTCTGCCTGGATATTACAGGGAACTACAGGCTTTAAAGGGTTATAGACTCTAAAGCCAAAACTAAATCAATTATTAATTTGTAAAAGAGATTGATTAGGTCCAGGACAAATGTTCAGATTATAATCATCTATAATTTAGGAAGCATGTAATATTATTATTCTCTCACCTCTCAAAATGAAGGCCTCCTTCCTAATCCATTAAAACTCAGCAGCACGTTTCCAGGATAGAAATATACTTGTCAAAAGAAAAAATTGATATCTGACTGAGGGGCTGCAACATGATGAAAAAAGTTTGCATAGCTTCTACAATTTTGTTTTGATTAAAGCTAAAGGCTTTATCAGCTGCTCAAACACAGCACAGGCACCCAGGGAGCATCCCACAGGCTGCAGAAGCTTCTCTGAGATCACACTGTCATCGAAGACGGGTTCTTTTACTTTTTTTCCCACTCTCAGCTATGTGCCCCCATTGCCTCCTGACCATGAGCAGTGGGGAAGCTCCAACTCCTGACTGAAAACAAACTGTGCAGGAGCAAGGTTTCTGTCAGATCACCAAGTTGGTCTCCTCTCCCTGTGACTGCATTACATGGGCAGAGCTGGCACAGGAGCAGGGGCAGGAGCACGAGACCAAAGAGTGTGAGTGAGTCTTCCCACAATTTTAGGTCCACTTGAGTCACTCCTGCAGTCCCTACTCAGTATGAATTTAGACTATTTCAGTTTATGCAAACAACAGGAAATTGATAAGCTTTATGTCTATAAGAAAATACCTTCCTTTCTATAGCAATCTACTATTAAAGTAGCTTGCACTTCTCCATGTTAATTATGTCAATAAAGCAGAAAAAAGAGTACTTTTTATATCTCCAAATTTTCTTTCATTTTTGTTTAGCTTTTTTTCTGGGAAAACTTGTGAAAATATTTATACAAGCAAATAGGTACCACCAAGACCTATCTTGATTCATAAACAGAACCTGTAAGTCAGAATCTGGCTTGTAACAAGAATATAGCCATCTGCTTCGAGCACCGCTATTATAGATTCTGCAGACAACTGATGAAACCAACCTTTTTTTAATGGGAGATATTAATTTCAAGGGTAATTTCAGTCTAGGAATTCCACCCACCAACACTGTGGAAACAGGATACAAAACTGCAAACATTACATCATCAAAATTATATTGCCTGATTATACCCTTGTGTGCATGAAACAGGAACTAGCAGCTTTGGATAGTGGTTGACATCTTCTCCAGACATCACATACACTACTGGGCTCACTGCAGTGTCCTGGTTCATAACAACCAGATCATATATCCACAGGTGATACAATCTTCCCTTGTTTTCAAATTACTTGGGGTTATATACAACTCTAAGCTTGTTGTCTCTTTTAATTTTTCCTGAGTGGTGGTGTCGAGATTGATACAATTCAAATCAAAACAGGATTGTTTAAGAAAAGAAAGAAAGAAAAGTTTTTATAAAAATTGTTCTAAGACTGATGAAATCTGATGACCTGGTCAGAACACATACTGCTCACCACTGTGAACTAGACCATTAACTATTGTTTTGCTGAAAGATGTCAGAAGAAGAATTTCACATTGAATATTTAAATATTGTAAGTTTAGGAGGCATACAGAATTCAGAAAGTCTGAAGTAATAAACCTCTGTAAAGGATCACAAATTATTTTCTGCTACAGCAGGACTACAAAAGTATTAAAAGTATAGAAATTGCTTGGACTTTTTGAACCCTTGAGGGAAAAATTGAGGAATGGATAACAAGTAAAATAAGCATTGTCATCTTCTGGTGGTATCATGTTTTATTTATTGTTTTTAGAGCTTTCAGACTTTGCACTTTTCTTCCAAAACTGGTTCAACATGCATGTTGATCATGACACAGATAAGGTGTCTGAGATGAGACATAGCCTGTATATAAATTCTTAGTAAGCAATTAAGGGCTGAATGGCCTTTTTGCCATAGTTCTTTTAGTTTCCTTACAGATTAAATGCAACACAAGATATTTCAGTGAAAAAACATGAGATTTTCCTCTTAATTCTGTAAAGTCTGTGCTACATCCTTTTATCAAAAACATTATAATGTAGTTTTTTCCTACCCTTTCTTTTAAAAGTGTAATGTTTAGTCCTAGTTCATGAACCTTTCATTGTATAAACAGTATCATCCTTTTATTTGTTTGAAACTGGGCTGGCCGGGACATCCTCTTCCATCGCAGCAAGGGGTGTGTGTACATGCATTGGTGAAGAAACCTGACCATGGGACTGTCTGTGTACTCAGCATTCAGTCTAGTGAAAAACAGAACATGATAGGTTCATAAATTGTTTCCTATGACCTAAACTGAGCTGTCTAAAGTCTGCTCTTTGGGATTGTGTTATAATTGCTGTCTAGAAACTTCTTTCCTGGTTGCTTCCTCCCAGCCTTGGCAAAAACCCCATCTCCTGACAAGTGTCCTTCCAGCAGAGAAACACTTAAGAGTCTTTCACCTTTTGCTCTCAACTTCATGCTGAGCACAGGAGGCTGGAGGAGGCTTCTGAGCGGCAATAAGAAGTCTTTCTTCTTCCTGACTGTGTCCTTGTCCCTGCAGTTCTCCCACTGGCTGGCATCTGGGAAAAATCAGTGTGTCTGCATTGCATCAGGACACACTGGTGCAATACTGAAATGCAGTTATGTAAGTCTAACCCTGTGTAATGTAGTTCGTCTTCTTTTGTCTGCAAATCAAGGTAGACTCCTGCAGACATGGCATACTCACAGTATAAGTACAGATAACCTCTGAACTCATTTGCCAGGATATGTGCCTGGTTTCACACTGGCAGAGGCTTGGAGTCAATTTACTGATGCTAAGGAGTTACTAAACAGCAGCTGAAGAGGCTACTGGAGCAGCCACAGGACCTTTCTGCTCCCATATGGAGGTTACACTTTTCTGCACTGCATTGGGGCTTACCAGAAAACCTGTAATGCTGGAGTCCAGATGGCTAATTGTCCCCTGCTGCAATCTCAGCCTATATTTCCATAGATCAAATCTTTTCTCTTTATTAAGCATTCAACCCTATGGGCAAAAATTCCAAACATTCTTTATGCTCATGCTGGGCCCTCTGCCTTATGGAAATTCATGATACATTATGGAATTACTAGCAGAAACCATCCAGAATCAACAGGAATGACAAGTGAAACTCACAGTTTCCCTTGTTTTACTGCTCTCCTATGATCTCTGCTTGCTTTGATAATTAGCATTGCTATTGATCTCTTGCTGGTTAGCATGGAGAAAATACTCTTGGAGCTGTCCGTTTCTAGCATTATATTTGACAGTCCACCAAAAGTTTTGCAAATACAGCAAACCTACCGGGTTTGAGGTTTGTAATGTTTTTTCAGTGGTACTTGTCCATACCCCATCAGTGGCGGGAATAGTAGGAAAATAGTAATGAAAATACAAGGAAAGTGCACTCTGACTGCACACTAGTATGGAAACAATTTTTAGTTCACTTGCCTTTTCTGTAATCCTACTTCTGAAGTCCTCAGCTGGCAGCAAAGAGCTCTGCTGCTGACCTGGCAGGAGTAGCATGGCTGATGACAGTGAAGCACTGGCACTCTACTGCAGTGGATGCCAAATTCACCTCTGCAGCACCCACTGGTGGGGCCTTCTCATTGTTCAGATAATTCTGGTTACCAGATAAACTTTGCCAGGCTCTTCTCCCTACAGAAAGGAACCAGCCAATTTGAGATCTGTGCACTGAGTACTTTTGCTCCAGGTTTCCCTTCTTGCTATCTGCCTGGAAACTCAAAAAGACAAATGACAAGGCGTAAGACCTTTTGCAGGATTGGAAATTCAAAGGCCTGTCCCCAGGAGCCTCTGTTCTCCAAACTTCATAATCTGTGTGGGAAGAAGCTGATCACAGCACCGACACTCTGCAGGCTGTGAAGCAAGTGCCATGAACGCAGGGAGGTGCTGTCTGAGCATGTTTTCAGTCAAGGCTGTTTGTATCCTCATGAGTCCGGGACCTTGCTCACTATCTCCCATTTCTTTCCTACACTGGCTTGGGCCACAGATGTCATCTCTAAGGTTATTTGAGGATAAAGCTTTTTACACTCAATTCCCTGTCCTTCTCTGTTGAGTTGGACACTAGTCCAACTATTAAACAAGCAAGCTGAAATTGTCTCATTACCACAATCCTTCATATATTTCCATTATAAGGTAATATTGAAGTTGGTGCACTGAAGAGAAGATAAATATATGTGCCATTTTGTGTCATCCATTACAAACTGAGAGAGGAACCTATGGCTGGATCATTGAGGACTTTTCCTTTCTTTGAGTAGCAGTGTCCTAAACAGCTCCTTCCTGCACAATCTCCTCTGAACCACCTCCCCAGCTACCTTTTGGTGGTAAGAGTTCACTATGGCTGACACCTGACTGAAAGAAATGCGGAGAGTCTGTGGAAATGAAAAGCCAGACAGCATTTTCACAGCCCTTTTTTAAGTGATACCTCCATTATATACTTTCGGCATTGGAAAGGCTATTTCGTGGCTGGCTCAAATCTGCTCAAAACGTCAACATCCAGGTAACACATAAAAAAAAATTATAAGCATAAACAGCAGTCATATATTATAATATTCACCATCATATATCATCAGGTTATCTCTTACGATCAAATTAACAGAAAAGTCTAGGAGCATCCTAGAAATCCTTTTCCCACAGTACCAGGAAAACTGCTACTAGATGTGTTCTATAGAAGGGTCTACAGACTATCTGCTGCAGTATGTGATACACAAACAGGACTTAGCAGAGGAGGCTTCCCCGTCAGAGTGCCCAGCTGAGGAGTTAGGGCTGATTTTTGCCTGCTGCTGTAGACTTTTTCAAAGATGTTCTGGTAAGGAATTAGTTCCTGCTGTTACCAGTCTGTCCCAATGCCCTTGACAGCTTTGACAGCTCACTGATGTCAGCTTTCAAATGTGACATGAGGATGATTCTGCGAATTCTCCAGCCTGTTCCAATGCAAACAGGTGGCTTCATAGCAGCTAGAGGTCTGGGTTTGTCTTGTCTTTCTCTTAGCATGAGAGAGCCCTCATGTGGCATGGATTTGTGCAGCCTTTCCTTTAATGAGTTTGTCGTTCCTCCTGACATCCTGAATATCCACTTTTTGCAGAAGGCACAATGTGCCAGGCCCCTACACTGCTGTCGGTAGAGATAAGAGGCATGGCAGTCCTTAACAGCTTACTGAGAGGTTCAAGTGTGCTCTGATACAGTGAGTGCCACTGCAAACAGACTGATCCTAACCAGGCACCAGCATTTAAGTGGGAGCTGTCATCTGGTCAGCCTCACCTCAGTGATCCTTGTGGGCCCCTTCCAACTCAGAATATTCTGCGTGATTCTGTGATCATACCTTGGTGCAGTGTTGGACACAGAGGGTGAACACATAGGCAGTCCTTGCCCAGTATTGGCAGGGTGAAGCAGCAGCTGGAAATGCATCTCCTGAGCCAGGAAAGTTGCAGTGGCCTTAATGCACTTTGAAAGAGCACCACTAAACACCTACTGCTTGCCAGCTAATGGCACAGTAGGACTTCAGGGTCATTCAACACAGCAAAACTGAGCTGAAATCCTCTGCCACCCACCAAGGAGAGGCGAGAAGGTTGTTTTTTGAGATATGCCCCAAAGAAGTTGTAAAATAATGCATCTGTGGAAAAGTATAATGGATTTACTCGTTATCAACCTGTTTTGATGCAGCAACAATTTGCATGAGTTTTTTATTGTAGCAGATACTAATCAAGACTTCGCACTCCCAATTTCTTACAGACTTTGTAATCAGCTTATAGAAATAGCCAGCTCCGTACCCTTGGTTTTCTCTGGCAACATATGGAATTACAAAAAAGAGAACGGTGCTGATAAAATCTAAGGCATGATGAACTTAGAACATTCTATGTAAATGTTTGTAGATAAAAAGATATTGATGTGCAGCAGGAAAAAATTGCTTTGTACTGCTTATTTTTTTTTTAATACTAATAAAAGCAGCATTGATACACAAGGGAAAATTTTGGTTTTTTTAAAAAAATACACCACCATGTTTATCCTTTAAATAGTTTTTGATATCAAACCAGAGAAGACCAAGGGATCAAGCTATTGAATCAATTCTGCACAGACAGACTTTCTTTAATCATTAAACATAGTTAATCCTCTTTTCATACGAACTACTTATATCTGTCTTTCAAGGTTTTTTTTTCACTCTTTCAGCTCCCCTACAAGTCAATTTCATTTAACCAGTATCACTGGTAATCTGCTAGTCCTACAGCAGGCCATGGTGTCTTTTCAGAAATAGCAGGACACTGCAATTCTCTTTTGGATGTACCACTATGAAGAAAAGGTCTAAACCCAATGAAACCTCTATGTATTTTAGTGTCTGGCCATAGCTCCTATAGCTATCATAAATTTTTGATCTTGCAAGAAACAGCTGGGGCAATAACATTTAAATAAGTCAGGAAAAATATTGATGCAGTCTGACTCCTAGAAGAGAAGATGTAAAAATTGTCCTGGAATTGTATACAGTGCCAGGGTATTTGTTGTTTTCCAAGTGGGAACCAAATATAAGATGCAATAAATGTTCTTCCAGTCTCTGATGGAATCTGAATTTTGTCTGTAACAATTGAACAGATGCCTTTCAGGATGTCTGTAGAAGAATAACTCAATTTTCTGACACTGTAAGACAATATTCACAAGCCTTTGAGATTATAGGAATATATTTGTTTCAAGCAGGACCTTTTAAATCCTAGAAGTTCAGAGAGCCTTGAAGCAGAAAGAAGTGGGCACCAGAGCAGAATGTGCCCTGTCAGTACAGTCAATTAATCCAGTGCCATAAAAGCTCATTTCTTTATGCTGACTTCAGGGGATGACTAGCACAAATATTGGCACCTACACCAGAGATGTTACATCAAATCCATCCCCACTGCACTCACTACTTGGCCAAATAGGGCCAGGTAGGGCCAAGCACAGCCACGTGGTGTGAACAGCGCCGAACCAGCACCCAGGCTGTGTCTGTAACCCAAAGAGAGGCTGTGGCAGCCTTTGAGTGGAGTCACCAGACTGATAGAAAGACAGTTGTTCTGCTGATATTTTGTGATTCTGAACCTGATACTGCAGATGGAAAAGTTGAATACTGCAGCTCTGGTCCTGCAGTAGTTGGTTACCCTCATCAAACACACTTGCTTAATCTAGAATGGAAATTTCATGGCTATCTCAGGAAACAAAGCACCCTCAAATTTCATTGTTTTCCACTTTCTTCCTGAGTGCTTTTGTGGTTATGTATTAAATGGAAAGAAGAAAACAGTAATACTAAGATGTGGAAGGAAGCGGCTGTGTAAAGGAAAATGTCTCTCCATTTAAGTGTTCACACAAAGAAAGAGGAGAGAGGCACTTGAAAGCACCCAGGATGCACTGTATGTAGAATAATGGGACATAAATGGAAGAAAGAAAAGCCAAAGCTATTAAATTATGTTTTGTCTGTCCTTGATGTTGAAAATTGTTATTACTCAGCACAGCCCAGTCCATGTTTGTTTTGTTTTAATGTCTGGAATACTTTGCATTTCAGCCTAATAATCCACTCTGTTCTAAATGTTTATACAGCATGATTTACTACAATGTGGATGTGTAATTATAGTGATGATTAGACAAAACATCTTTGACAAGAAAGGAAAACAGTAGTTAATAATGTTTTCCATCTGTTTGGTAAAACCTCACTTAAAAAGAAGGAGCCCCTTAGCATATAGCAGGGTCCAAGGCAACACCTATGTGAGCACATGACAGCAGTATAAATGCCTAATGAATTCATTCTGATCATTGCTCACACATTTTTGAAAGCACTACCATCTGTTTTATACATAAATATTACAGTAATTAATGTCAGCACATGTTTATATTATATAATTTCCAGAGTCTTATTTTAGAGTTAAGATCTTTTTTCTTTTCAGGCAGAATAACAGCATATTTTAAGTTATTGGCAGGAAATGCAATGCTATTAGGATAAAATGAGTGAATTTCAGTAATGGCTCACATCTTTATTGGAAAACTTTAGAGCATTTAATGCTTCTGTTCCTCATTAAAGGATAAATAGTGGGTCAGTGCCTACTCATGGAAAGCCCAAAAGAAACTTAAGTACAGCTGAATGAGGTAAAACTATAGTGGAAAATACCATGAAACCTCTGAGGTCCTGAAATTGGTATTTTAAGTCCCTGTGGCAACCTCCTGATGACTGGGCATTGAGCATTTATTAATACCTGGCATTGGGCACTCTGGCTCCAGATTAGCAAATGAGCCAGGTTTATATTAAATGGATGGGTTAGCTCTGGTAGGGTTACATGCCTCCAGAGTCCTATTGTTTCTTGCTGTTTTTAAGGTTCTGGTGTTGGTATTGTCACCAATGCCTCATGAACATTGCAGGAAAGCAAAGTACTTGAATAAAAATGTTTCTGCTCCCCCATCCAGAATGATAGCAATGGTGTCCACAACACTGCAAGGCAAAAGTATTCATCTGATTCTCATTTATGGCTTCTGCTTACATGGTGTGCAAGTCACAGATGTCCTGAAAAAACAACTGAAGTCAATTTAAAGAATTCTGTTGAGTTCTTTGGGCTTCAAATGAGGATTTATCTTTACCTGTGTTCCAAGAAAAATATGTTCCAGATGCACAAAAAAAATTGAATGACAGTCTTGAAACATAACTGTTTTCACTGTCTTCATTATATCAATAACTTTCTCTCCTTTCCAGTGAAATTGGGTCACAGCTGAACTTTTCTTGTTCTGTTGCCAATACCCCATGCACCTGTACAGGGACCTGCTATTTGAAAATCTTTGCCTAGTGACTGACATTGGTGAAATTTATTTCTGATATACTTTCATTTATATCTCTTTTTCTAGATTCCATGCTGCTAGTTTCACCTTTCATTTGAGTATTGATACTGGACTTTAGCATGGCTTATTAGTATCTTAACTTTATTTGACTTTTATCTTATTTTATTCTTTTACTTTATTTTATTTTAACAAGAACTGCAGCAGATGCTGCAGTTGTCGAATGTAGTTGAGATTTAAGCATCTCTGGAGAGACTTAAATCTTCTAACACTATTCAGTACAATCTGGGCCGCCAGTAGATTTTCCTGGATGCCTTCCATCCTGGATTCCACTTAAGCAAGGTTCCTAAGTATCCGTCTAAGTTTCCAACCAAGTAATTGCTGCTAAGGATTGCTACTTCTTGCAAAGAAAGCTACTCCATGGAGACTAAAAAGGGAATGAGAAATAAATAGTAGCCCTATCTACCTGCAGAATGAAAATGTTTTCCCCCAGTATCAGTTACCTGATAGCTAAAACTTCAGAGAACCATAGGCTATCCTGAGCTGGAAGGGACCCATCAGGATCACCGAGTCCAGCTCCTGGCTCTCTGCAGGACACCCCAAGAATCACACCATGTGCCTGACAGCATTGTCCAAAGGCTTCTGTAACTCTGTCAGGCTTGGTGTGGGGAGCCTGTTCCAGTGCCCAGCAACCCTCTGGGTGAAGAAACTTTTTCCAGATATCCAGCCTGAGCCTGCCCTGACTCAGCTTTGTGCCTTTCCCTCACGTCTTGTCACTTGTCACGAGAGTGAGATCAGTGCCTGCCCTCTGCTTCCCCTTTTGAGGATGTTGAAGCTCACAATGAGATCTCCCCTGACTCTCCTCCTGGCTGAACAGACCAAGTGACCTCAGCCACTCCTCATATGGCTTCCCCTCCAGACCCTTCACCATCCTCGGCGCCTTCTTTGGACACCCTCTAACAGCTCAATGTCTTTTTGATATTGTAGCACCCAGAACTGCCCCCAGCACTCAAGGTGAGGCCACC
>VXBB01021846.1:0-38944 GCA_013399915.1 Illadopsis cleaveri | reverse complement strand
CCCATGGCCGGGTTCCAGCTCCAGGCTTTGTCGGCGGCAGCACCATAGCGGTGCCCGGGGTCCTCCGCGGCCATTGAGATGGAAATGCCCCGGGCCTGGAGAACTGAGACCCTGTTCCCAGCCTGAGGGAGGGGCGGCCGCCATTGCCTAGTGGGGGCTTCTCTCCGTGTCTGCAGCTTCTCGGAGCCGCGGAGCTGGAGAGCGGGGTGGGAGAGCACCCAGGCCCCGGCCGGCAGCAGGGCAGACCGTGTGGAGCAGGTCTGTTGCCGGCCGCCCCGGTGCCAGGGCTTTGTGGCGCTCCTGGTGCTGCGAGGGTGGGTGATGAGAACAGCCGGGTCTCCCTGCAGCCCTGGGGATGGCCCCTCTGGAAAGGCCCTTGGCCTCTCAATAGTGCTGTTTCTCAGTCTCGTAGGTTACATGTGTAGCAGTTCAGGTGCTGTTTGTCTCCTGTCCTTTCGTTCTTGCTGGAGCATGCTGATGTCGCTTATCTGTCTTGCAGAGATGACTCTCCTGTCCTCCCAGACACCATCCCTGGAGCCATCCTCGGCCACCACTGAGAGTGCAGAGCAAAGGATGCTGGAGAAGAGGGCCAAGGTTATTGAGGAACTGCTCCAGACAGAGCGGGACTATATCAGAGACCTGGAGATGTGTGTGGAGAGGATCATGGTGCCCCTGCAGCAGGCACAGGTAGGAACTGGGAAAGGACAGGAAGCTGTGGTGTAGCACTGGTGGATTGGGGTGAGGATACTGAGTCCATTTAGTTCTCAGAGGTGACCATGCAGCACAGGAACCCGTAGAGGAAATTAAAGCCATTCTGAGGGGAGGAGGGTGGTTCTCACAGCTCCCGCACTTGTTGCAATAAGCCCATCTGCTTTGAGATCCAGCTGGACTCTCATCCTTGCTGGGAGCAAAAGACCAGGCAGCAAGTATCACAGATTGATTTTTTGGGGGCAGGAAAAGTTTCTCTTCATTTAGTTATAGGTTAAATTCATTGATAGGAGAAATAAGATACAGGGTCTTGACATGGGGATGGATTGAGTGGGAGGAAAAAGAGAAGACCAGGTGAGCAGAGGCAGGGGTGGAATTGCTGGGAAAGAGAAGGACACTGTGGTAGGACACATAAAGGGGACTGGGGACTGGAGGACAAGGGAATGTGTACAGGAGTCACTGTGATGAGAGGAGGTCACACCAGCTGCCTGCTGTGAAGCTGAGGACTGATGGGTTGCAGGAAGGCAGTGGGGGGGGGCGTTGAGTCTAACTAGGACAAGTTCCAGGACATTTCTTTTCCCATTCACTAGATGCAGAACATAGACTTTGAGGGCCTTTTTGGAAACATCCACATGGTAATTAACTTCTCCAAGCAGCTGCTGTCCACCTTGGAGACTTCAGATGCCATCGGTATGGATTCTGCTGTTACCTTTTCTCAGAAGGCAGGGATGGGCATTGCTAGTTGCAGGGCATTACAGTTTAAATGGTGGGAAAGGATCACTGGGACTGGGCTTTCTCCCTGCTGGTCCCCATTGCCACTCATCAGTCCAACAAAGGAGATCTGTGTTGCCCAGGGGTCACTGTGCAGAGACACAGTGCCTGTGGCCATCCAAAGTGCTGCCAGCTTGAGCCATTCACGCCTTGGGCTGCCTGTGCCTTTGTTCTGTGGCTCCTGCAACCAATGTCTCCGCTACTCACCCTGGGAGACCTGGATTGATGGAGCTCTCTGTGTTGGTGGGTGATGAGGAGGGGTCCTACATGCTGTAGTAGTACTATCTCCTTGACCTGTGTGTGTGGAACAGGGACTCTGGATGTCTTACCAGGAGACACTGAAGTCCTGCTTTGCTGCTGCCTGCAGGGCCAGTGTTCCTGACACAGCGTGCAGAGCTGGAGAATGTCTACAGGGTGTATTGCCAGAACCATGATGAGGCCATCGCACTGCTGGAAACCTATGAGAAGGATGAGAAGTTGCAGAAACTACTTTTGGACCTGCTGGATAGCCTCAGGTTTGAGCCTCTGGCTGTGGCAGCCGCCAGGCTAGGATAGGGGGATCAGTTTCCAACATCCCTGTCCCTCTGTCAGCAGTGTTTAGACAGTTCAGGTGGTGACTGCAGAGGGTCTGATGGTGGCACTGCATAGTCGACCAGTCTCTGGGTTCAAATGGCCCCCTGCCCCAATGCACATGTGCTGGGAAACCTGTAGACCCCCTTAAAATCTGCGTAGAAGCCACCAATGTATAGAGAAGGTGGCATGTCCTGGACTGAGGGCTCCTGTTCCCCAAACCCTGAGCCACCATGGCTGCTGAGGAAGGAGCTGCTTTCCCTGGATCAGTGAGTGCCAGGGCTCTAACTTGTGGAGGTAGCTGCCCTGGGAGCTGGCAGTGCTGATGGCTGCTCTGGGAGAACAGGGCTGCCCACTGCCTTGGCAGCCTCACTGGGAGGGCACAGACACTGGCTGTGGGATTGCACACCTGCCACCCCATTAACCTTTGCTTTTCTTTGCTTTTTGGCACTCTGTGGGCCGGCAGGAGCCTGTACAGTGAATGGTAAGTGGGTACTTCCTCTTAGTCCCTGTTTGTCTGTCTCTTGGTCTGGCCATTCCCTTGTAACTAACCTTCTGCCACAGGCAGGGTGCATGCTGGGGTGCCCTAACAGTGCCTGGTGGATGCATGACTGGGAGGAGAGGCGTGTCTGTGGCATGATTGCAGCAGAGGCAGCGGGTGGGCTGCACAGGCAGGCAGCACAAGGGTTGAGGCGAGGGGAGGTGTTGGGCAGGAAACAGGATTTGGGGGCCCTCAGCCCCAAGGAGCCAGGAAAGCCCTGCAGTGACTGCAGTCCTGCAGTCAGTCTGTACTGCACTGCGGGACAGATCTGGGCAGTTGGTTGGTGGAACAGCATCTGAAACAAGTGGCTCTCTGGCAAGTGTGAGGCTGTGCCTATGTGGGATTTCATGGTGGGTCTGGTAATGAAGAGGATCCTGGCTGGGAAGTATCACCTGCTGTGAGTGAGGAAACCTGGGGTTGATCTGAGAGCACCAGGAGTTCAGGAGTGCAATGAATTTGAACATAAGGGTGGCTTGATTTAGGGAGTACAGTGGATTTAGAGGCATTGGAGTTCTGGATCTGGTTGGCACTGGTTTTAGGGAGCAGAATGCGTGTGACAGAGCTGGACTGACACCTCATACATCTCCTTTGTCCTGACTTTCCAGGGGTTGCACAAACTACATTAACCTGGGCTCCTTCCTCATCAAGCCAGTGCAGAGGGTGATGCGGTACCCACTGCTGCTGATGGAGCTGCTGAGTGCTACCCCTGAGGCTCACCCTGATAAGGCACCACTCACAGCTGCTGTCCTCGCAGTCAAAGAAATCAACGTCAACATCAACGAGTACAAGCGCCGGAAGGACCTGGGTGAGGAGCTGGGCAGTGCTGGGCACAGAGAGGCAGGAGTGGGTGTGCTGAGGTTGGTGTCTGCTGGCCACTGAGCCTTAGCTCACAACCACAGTAATAGAGGAACTCTCACTGCTGAGGGGAGTTTGGCCCCATCACCTTTGTAACTGCCCTTCACATAGCTGCTCGTTGTGAGCAGATCCCCCTCTGCTTCCTCATGTCCAGCCCACCTGGCTCCCCCAGCTCTCCTTGTGAATTAGGAGCTCTGGTTCTCCCACATCTTTCATGGCCTTCAGGCACCAAAACTAGACACAGTGCCCAAGTGTGGCCTCTCTGGGACCGAACAGAGAGAGAAAATTACTCTGATACCTGCTGGCCACCTCCCTGTTTTCCCTTGGAAGGCCCTGGTTTGTGCAAATCTTAGACTTTAATCTTTCCTCATAGCCCCACTACAGCTGAGGTGACATAGGCTGCCTGTAATGATTGTTTGTTTTGCTAAAGAAGCAATATAGACAGCTTCTATGTGTCCAGGGACTACTGTACACCATTTTTTATGTCATCTTGTGCTGGCACTATGCATAATCCTGTGGAAGAGCTTGAATGGTTTGTCTACAAACTGTAGAGCATCTCGAGACCCAAACAGGTGGCACCATGCTGGATGGGATGGGAGGTTATGATACAATATTTTACACGGGCATGTAGTGATAGGACTGGATTATTCTTTTTAAACTGAGAGAATTTAAATTTAGATTAGGTATAAGGAAAAAGTCTTTACAGTGAGGGCAGTGATGCACTGGATCAGGCTGTCACAGAAGTTGTGGATGCCCCACCCATGGAAGTGTTCAAGACCACATTAGATGGGGCTTTGAGCAACTTTGTCTTGTAGATGTCTTTGCCCATGGCAGACTGGTTAGAACTAGATGATTTTTAGGTCACTTCCAACCCAAGCCATTCTGTAATGATATGTGGGGTTCTTGGAACTACAGAGGCTTGGGGAAGAGGAGAACTAACAAGGTGATTGTTGATGAGGCAATGTAAGACATGGGTATTTCTGCTTACAAGGGTTTTGATTTCTGTATCAATCCCTTTAGTGCTAAAGTACAGAAAAGGTGATGAGGATAGCCTCATGGAGAAGATCTCCAAGCTCAACTTCCACTCTATCATCAAGAAATCCAACCGTGTGAGCAGCCACCTCAAGCATCTCACAGGCTTTGCACCCCAGGTACTGTGCATCAGGTGCACTTACACTCTGCAGTGCTTCTCCAAGAGGTGTCTGCTGTCCCTCCACACCCCTTCCCCCCTGTGCAGCTCTGATCCAGGACAGTGAGGCAGAGTGAGCTTAGGGGCTGAACCACCCATCTCTGCTGTCCCGCCTGTGGGAAGGAGAGCCCCACATCTTGCAGTCTGGGAGGTGCTGAGTCCTGCATTGCCTCCCTTGAAACACTTTCTCTCACAGCTGAAGGATGAAGCCTTTGAAGAGACAGAGAAAAACTTCCGCATGCAGGAACGTCTGATCAAGTCCTTCATCCGGGACCTTTCCCTCTACCTGCAGCATGTCCGGGTGAGCCAGTCTGGGTGTGATGCCAAGCCTGTGGGGCTCTCCATGCACTGCCCCTCCTGTCTGCATGGTGTGTCCCTGCAGTGCCTCTGGCCACAGCTCCTGCCTCAGCTCTGTTGGGGCTGGGTGGTCTGGGCTGCCATGGGAGCCCCTTCTGGGCAGCAAACATGGCTCAGCTGTGTCTCCCTGGTGCAGGAGTCGGCTTGTATGAAGGCATTGGCAGCAGGGAGCATGTGGGACCTGTGCACGGAGAAGGGAAGTGGGGACTTGGACCAGTTCCAGAAAGTGAATCGTCTCATCAGCGACCAGCTCTTCTCTGAACCAGTGAGTGAGGCTGTGCTGAGGCTGTGCCCCTTTGAGGCCCACCCTGGGGGTCTGCTGCACATAGGCGGGCCCTGGGAGACTGCAGGGAGGGTAACCTGGGAGAGCTGTGAGAATTCCTGCTTAGCTCTGCCTTCCTGAGAGCTTTGATCCTAGCAGTTTATGAATGTGCCTGTTAGATACACATTTTTTTCAGCATTATCTGAAATGCTACAGCTCTTTATGTGAGTGGTTCAGGTACTTTGCACAGAGTTACCCATGCTGGCACAGTTTTGTAAGATTATAGAATAATTGCTGTTGGAAGGGACCTCTGGAGCTCCAGTGGGTGCCACCAGGAGACAGTCACTATACTGTCATGGGGGGGGTTGTGTGCTGGAGAGTGAGCTGCTGACATTCACAGCAGGAGAGAGCACCTTGTCTCCCCTTCTCACTGCACCTGTGCCCACCAGAAAGAGCGGACGGAGCGCCTGGTGAGCTCACCCCTGAGCCAGCTGCTGAGCATGTTTGCGGGGCCCCACAAGCTGGTGCAGAAACGCTTCGACAAACTCCTCGACTTCCACAACTGCACCGAGCGAGCGGAGAAGCTGAAGGACAAGCGAACGCTGGAGGAGCTGCAGTCAGCCCGCAACAACTACGAAGCCCTCAATGCCCAACTGCTGGACGAGCTGCCCAAGTTCCTGCGCTTTGCCAAGGAGCTGTTTGCCAGCTGCGTGCGGGGCTATGCCGAGGCACACTGCGACTTCGTGCGCCTGGCCCTGGAGGAGCTCAGACCCCTGCTCTCGGTGGGTTCCTACCCAGGTTCCCTAGGCTCAGAGCAGCACTGATCTTGCGCAGGGTTTGTCCCTCAGCCGTACTGGGACCTGTCACATCGTGGGGGAAGCTGCTACTGCAGTTTCAGGCCACAAGTGACTTGTGGAGGGCTCTTGTGGGATGGTGTCGGGGCAGGGATTGCTGGGTTATGTTGCAACTGTGTGTAGAACGCTCTTGGTGGCAGGAGAGCATTCACTTGAGAGAATCTCAGGTCACAAGTTTGAGGACCACTTAGAGCTGAGTCCAGACAGGACTGCAAACCTGGGCCTGATGCAAGTCACAGGCAGGACTCAGACCCCTGCCATGGTCTACACTGTAGCTCTTGGCCACTTCTCCCAGCAGCTGTTTCATAACCAGGATCCGCAACTTTGCTCTGGTTCCAGTTGCTGAAGACGTCTGGCAGGGAAGGGAACCTCATTGCCATCTTCCAGGATGAGCACAGTCGAGTCCTCCAGCAGCTCCAGGCCTTCACCTTCTTCCCAGAGTCCCAGGCGGCTCCCAAGAAGACTTTTGAAAGGAAAAGCATGGAACGACAGTCTGCCCGGCGACAGCCCCTCATTGGCTTGGTGAGTTCCCTCTGCCTGGTCAGGGCTTGCAGAGCTCAGGACAGCCACTCACACCTGCCTTGTTCCTCTGCAGCCAACCTACCTCCTGCAGTCGGATGACATCCGAGCCGCCCTCCTGGCCCGCTATCCCCCAGAGAGTCTCTTCCAGGCAGACCGCAATTTCAATGCTGCCCAAGACCTGGATGTCTCCCTGTTGGAAGGGGACATTGTGGGCGTCATCAAGAAGAAGGACCCCATGGGCAGCCAGAATCGCTGGCTCATAGATAATGGGGGTATGTGGCTGTTCCCTGCCCTTGGTGCTTGCTGTGAGTCCCTTCCTCTGGTCTCCCTGTGCCCCAGTCTGAGCTCCCTTCCTCTCCCTCTCTGCAGTGACGAAAGGCTTTGTGTACAGCTCCTTTCTGAAGCCCTACAGCCCCCGCCGCAGCCATTCGGATGTCTCTGTGGGCAGCCACTCTTCCAACGAGTCGGAGCACAGCAGCTCCTCTCCCCAAAGCAACGCCACGCTGACCTTCAGCTCCAGCGGGGCAGCTGTCACCTTCACTCAGAAACCCCTGCAGGACTCTGTCTCCCCAGCAGATGTGTACCAGTCCCCACAGCCCCCACTGGAGGTGGACTCCCCCTCTCTGCCCCGGCTTGGCTCTGGTGACAAGACAGCCCCACTGGCTGGTACAGTGACATCCCAGCACCGCTACAGCCGCCCCGAGCTGGGCTGCAGCCCCAGCTCTCGCAACGGGCACCCCACCAAAGCACATCTCAGGCCCACGCCCTCGGTGGAGGACAGAGACTCTGGGCTGGAGAACAGCGAGTCAGAGGGCAACCAGGTGAGTCTTCAGCCACCCTCGTGGGGCTGGGGATGCCAAGGGCTAACTGCTTTGGTTGGCTAGGGACTGAATCATCCTCGTCCCTGGCAGTGACCAAGAAGATGCAGGAGGTGGGGTATGAGACCTCTTCTTCCAACGACAGAGCTGCAGAGACAGAGAACCAGGCTGCAAATGGGGGTGGGCAGAGGCCAGGATGGGGCCAGGGCTGTCACTGGGGAGAAGGACAAAAGCCCACAATCCTATGCAGTGTGAGATTAAGGCTGTGTGGTATGACCGTCTAACTGATGCTCCTCCCCTTGTCTGGCAGGTCTACTACGCTCTCTACACCTTCAAAGGCCGAAACACCAATGAGCTGAGTGTGTCAGCTAACCAGAGACTCAGGATCCTGCAGTTTGAGGACATCACAGGCAATCAGGAGTGGTGGCTGGCTGAGGCCCACGGGAAGCAGGGCTATGTGCCCTCCAGTTACATCCGGAAGACAGAGTACACGTGAGGCAGCGGACAGAGCTTGCACCCCATGCCTTGTTCCTGCTGGGACTGCTAGGGTCTGGGGGAGGCTAGCCAGCCCTGCAGCCCCCACTGCTCACCCTTAAGGCTATGCCTCTCACAGCTGTGCAGTGTTCCTGGGCCCAAAACACTGGCTGCCGTCGCCCCTTCAGGGGAGGAAGAAGGGTGGGCTGGCCAGGTAGGCAGGAACAGGCAGCTTGTGTGAGGGTGGGGATTAGTTCACCTCTGAGGTGTGTTTAAGCCTCCTGTGTCCAGCCAGGAACAGGGGAGCAAAGCTTGGGGCTGTTGCCTGCCCAGAAGGGTAAGGCTTGACTCGGGCTGAGGAGCTGCTGTGGATTTAAATTGTGGAAAGCTAATGCTGAGTTTCTGGAGATTGTCTTTAGTCAAGTAGTGTTAAAAGCAACCCAGACTTTGTGAATATGCTCCCTGTGCAGCAGGAGCCTGGTCTCACCTGTCTCTGCAGGACTCAGGGTGGGACATTTACACACTGCCTGGGGAAAGCAGCTCTGAGGTTTGCTGGGAATAGTTGAGCTCCAGGCCTGGGATGGGTATGGCCTCTGAAACCCTCACAACAAAGCCCCCAGCAGGTGCCTTCTTCCTGTGCTTGGTCTCCGAGGGGCTTGGCCTTTCCAAGGTTTGCCACTGCCAGCAGCCATCAGGTTCTCATCCTTCAGGTGAGCCAGAAGCCCAGAACACCATACCCTTGTCAGTGCAGTATTGGCTGTGCCCAAGACTTACCTTTGCACTGACATGCCCACCTGGCTGCTCTGGGCTGGGGTAGGGCAGAAGGCAAAGCACAGGCTGTCCTGCAGCCTGGTTTTTGGGGTCTCTGACCAAAATTGCCTCACCTGTGCTTTCCTGCACAGCACTGGAGAGGGTGCTGACATTCTGGAGTGGCAGGACCATCCCTGGGAGGACTGTGGTGCCTTTTGCTGGGTTGGTGTGTGATATTGCTGCTGCCATGTCCTGAAGGGAAGAAGTTCCCTTCATGGGGCAATGTTTGTATCCCCTGTATGGCTGTTCTGCAAATAAAGATTTGCCCTTGTGTATAGAATGTGCCTTTGTAAGTATTGGGAGACCTGGGAGGAAGGTCTGGCAAGTGCTGCAGCCTTCATGCAGACCCTACAGGGCCCGGAAAAACATTTCCCTTTTGGGAGCATTCTACTGCCTTGGTGGTTGTGTCAGCTGCAGCTCAGGCACAAGGAAGCCCTCACAGGAGCCTTCTTTATTAAGATGAAGTGGTTGCACTGCCCTCTTCCCCCAGCTGTGTGTTACGTGACTGGGGCTCCAGGGCAGTAGGGGCTGGTGAGTGTTTGCCCTGCTCTAAGTGGGCACCTGCTCCCTACATGAGGAGGTCTGGCCCAAGAACAAAGAGTCAAGGGTTTGTCAACAATAACCACCATACTTTGTGTGTGCATGGCTGTACACAGATGTGTGCCTGCTGCTCTCCAGCTTATCTCCACCACCATCAGCTTTGCAGTCTGGAACCACAAGTGGTTGTGATAAGCTCAGGGAGTGGCTCATTTTTTTGCAATACAATCAAAGCCAGCAGTAGCCACAGGGAAGCAGGCAGCCTGCTACAGAGTCTTGTTCTTGCATGAGCAGAGCTGTGCCTCTCGATTTAGACTGCCCAGCTCTGTGTAACTTCTGTTGGCAGCCCTCGCCCCCAAGCACTAGCCAAGGCTTACTATATATGCCTTGGCATCAGCCTTGTAGTTGGAAGACTACAAACAATTACAAAAAGTAAATAAATTATAACATTCGTTCTTAGATTAAACTGTAAATTTCATTCCATAATGCTAAAGCATCTCTAAGATGGATTCACCTGGCATGGTGAAGTACAAAAACTAAGACCACCCCCACTGGAGGTCATGATCTCCCTGCCTGGAAGACAGCTTTTCCCCTCTACCCTGGAATAAATTATGCAGCTCCAGACCCTTGTGTGCACAGCAGGCAGGATGCGGTAGCAAGGTTAACAGCTTGCTCAAGTCCAGATGCTCTGTCTCTGGCCATCCAGAGAAGCCACCCTCTGCTTCCCCGCTGCAGAGAGGCCAATTCCCGGGCAGCCTGGCTGTGGGAGGCAGCAGCGCCCGCTGGGCGAGCGGCAGCAGGAGGATGTGTCTCACAGCCCGGCCCTGCAGCGCTCTGCCTACAGGGCGGTGCTTTCTGCCGTGGTGATTCCGGCGTCCTTTGCCATCGCCGAGAAGACGCCCTGCTTCATGAGCAGCTCCTCGGGGCTGTCGAACTCCACAATCTGCCCAGCATGCAGCACCATCACCCTGGCAGAAGGGAACAAGAAGGCCTCAACTCCCAGGATCCGAGTGGGTAGTGCTGCTGGCGTCAGCGCTGCAGGCCCACCGACCCTCACTCCTCCTAGGCCATTTTATGTGGTTCTCCTCTCAGCAGTGGTGAGGGCACAGCCCTCCTCTCTGTGTTATGGGTCACACATATAAAGTGTCAACAGCAAATGCCTCTATGATCTGTTGCTGTAAAGAGGGATCCCGAAAAATTTCTCTCCACACTGCTGCATGGGCATCCCTACTATCCATCTGTTCTCTTCACCACAGTATATTACTGCCCCAGGCTCTGCATCCACCCCTGCCCCTCTGGCTTCTTGCTTCTGCTGCTGTCCATCTCTGGTCCCATGCTAGGAGTCCAGACCCCCATTCCCTTTGCCCTGCAGGATTGTCCCATGGTACCTGTTGCTGTCCATGATGGTGTGGAGGCGATGGGCAATAGTAAGGACAGTGCAGTCAGCAAACTCACTCCGGATTGTTGTCTGGATTAAATTATCAGTTTCCAGATCTACAGCTGCTGTCGCTTCATCCAGGATGAGGATCTTGGATTTGCGGAGAAGGGCTCGGGCCAGGCACACCAGCTGCCTCTGCCCAACACTGGGATGAGATGAAGAGCATGAGTTACTAGACTGACACTAGGGAACCCTCTGCAAGCCTACTGCGTCTCGCTGCTCTGACCCCAGCACTGTCCCTGGCCTTTCCCCACTGACCATCTGCCACCCTGAGCACCACATCCCTCAGCATCTTTCTCTCTGGGCCACCACAAAAGGGTTGGCTCACACTAGCTCCCTAAGAGCCCTGACTCCTCAGCCATTTCCTTCCATCTTCACTTCCCAGAAGCTTCTGTGCATCATCCCAGGACACCCACTTTGCTGGAAGCTGCTGTTCCAGGCTGGTCCCTGGGATCTAGCGAAGGGAGGGGAGCTGGGCCTGCTCCTCTGCTCACCTCAAGTTCTCCCCTCCTTCGCTCACAAAATGCAGCAGCCCCTCAGGAAGGCCTTGCACATATGGCTTCAGGTGAGCCAGCTCCAGGACCTTCCAGACCTCCTCATCTGAGTACTGGTCAAAGGGGTCCAGGTTCATCCGCAAGGTTCCAGTGAAGAGCACAGGGTCCTGCCAGGGACAGCATGGTGTTCAGCCCCACCACAGCCATTTAGCAGGGGCAATGGCTCCTGACCTCCAAGTGTGGTCACACCCTGCTCACATCGCTGCCTGCAGCTGGCAAGGGATGTGGTAACAGCCTGCTCACAGTCCACAGCACCCAGGGACACACTGAGGCCATGCAGCAGTGGGATGTGGAAAGGTGGGGATCAGCTCACCTGGGGGATGATGGTGAGGTTGTTACGCAGGTCATGGAGGCCAATTGTTGCTATGTCCACATCGTCAATGACGATCTTCCCTCCAGCCGCCTCCAGCACCCGGAACAGGCAGTTGGTGAGGGAGGATTTTCCAGCCCCAGTCCGGCCCACAATCCCAACCTGTGGAAGTAGCTTTTTAGACCAGCTGACAGGGCTGTAGAAACAGGGCAAATGCTCTCCATCTTGGTCTGGTGGGCCTTCCTGCCCTTACCATCACCCAGACTGTTCGCTTTGGTTCCTTTCCTGCAGCTCAAGTCCCCAGGAGCCACATCCCATCACCATCCCACCCCAGCATATGGACTGAAACCGAGAAGAAGAAACAACTTTAACAGTGTCTGTGAAGAGTGTAGTGAGGGCAGAGGCACCTTCTCAGTGCTCCCAATATTACAGGTGATCCCCTGAAGAACCAGGTCCAGTTCAGGTCGGTAGCGAACTTTGTAGTCAACAAACTGGATCTCGCCTCTGCTGGGCCAGCCACGTGGTGGACGCGTTTTTGTCACCCATGGAGCCTGGGGGAGGGCACAGGAGCATTAGGGGGGTTCACTCTGCCATGCTGACTAGCACCAAGCTGTGCAGCAGGTGTTTGCCCAGACCCTGGATTCCTCACCTCATTCTTCACCTTCATGTACTCATGGACCCGCTCCACAGCCACGATGTTTGTCTCCAGCTCCGAAGATGTCCGCACCAGCCAGTTCAGTGTCTGGGTCACCTGTGTGGCAGAATCAGAGGATGCAGAGCTCAGTGGCACCCAGGAACAACCACCTCCCACCTCAGCCCATAGAATCATCCTGGGCACGAGCATACTTGGCCTGGCCCCTAATGCTCCACTGCTGAGACACAGCCCACCTCTCCCCAGCCCTTAATACTTCACTTCAGCATCTCTGATCCACAGCAAGGCCATATTCCTCCCCATGGCAGCAAGCACTCATACTGGGATGGATATGTGCTTCCCTGGCTCTATAGCCACACCCCAGGTGATTTGACACCCCAGATAATCCCATTTCCATGGATCAGAGCTGGTGGCAGGGCAGCACTGATCCCAGAATAAGAAAATGCTTTCAGTGACTCACATTGAGAGCGGAGGAGACAGAAAGACCCACGATGCCACCCTCCAAAGTGCCCTTTGCAATCACTGCCAGAAGTGCAGAGAAGAAGACCACCAGGCTCCCAACGAACTCCAGACGGATGGCCAGCCACCTGCACCAGGAGAGGATGACTGAAGGGCAGTGAAAGAGGCAGGAAGGCATCTGCCTGTGCCCAACACAGAGCCCACCAGTAACATCAGCACTGCACCAGCATCCCTCACACCCAGCCATGAGCCCAGTGCTGTGCACGAGGCACATTTGTACATGTACACACATTGGTACATGTACACAGCAGGTCATTTGTGGCCAATTCTGCAAGCAGATTCATTTATGTCAGTCCACGTCTCATGCATAACCTCCTATGCTGGTAATATCGTGTATCACAAGAGCCCAAATTCAACCCTCACATACCCAAATAATTTACCAGTAAGATTCAAAATCAGAAAGTGTCCACATCGTGCTTCCACTGGGCCTGGAGAATCACCCTCTTCCCAGAATTCACCAAGAGCATCTCAGCCCTTGACTGCAAGCTCACCCTGCCCAGCCTCTGGACACTTTGTAGGAGGGCATACTCTGGCTTTCAAAATCACCCTGAAACATCCCATTGCCACAGATGGTGCCCCGAACCTAAACTGCCCCAGTACCTACACAGACCCTCAATGCTGGGATCAAGAGGGAGGACTGCAGGATCCCAGAGACCTCCCTCAGGACCAAGAAGCTCCTGGGTAGAAGTGCTGCAGGCTGTGCTGTGGCATAAGTGGTAAAACTCACCTATTTGATATTATCCAGGAATAAACACTTTTCTGATTTATGTCCATGGTGACCTCATTTTGCTTCAGGAACCGTTCTTGGTGTCCATAGGCCCGGACCACAGAAAGGCCTGACACTGTCTCACCAAAGTGGGAGTAGATGGGAGACCTGGTGACAGAGTCCAGACGCCTTAGCTGGCGTGACGTGGAGATATAGAAGCGCTGAAACGAGGGACACAGCTTGGTTACCAACACAAAGCCCAGCAGCCACAAAAATACTGCTCTCAGCAGGGTAAAAGCTTCGCTCAAGGCCCAGTTACTCACCAGCACAAAACAGTAGAAGATGCCCAAGGGAACAATAACAACAGCGAAGAATGGAGTGGCCAGGCAGATCATGATCAGTGTGCTAATGATGCCCATGAAACAGGAGATCCAGGTTCGGACAGACATGGGAATGGTTTCATCTATTGTGAAGATGTCCTGGAGCACACAAAAAAGTATAGAGAAGTAGTCAGTGACCCCAGAGAGAAGGAGAAGCCCAAAGGCCCCATATATACAGGGTTCCTACACAGTCCTGTGGTAACACAGTGCCAGACACTTGTAAAAATATCAGATGATCCTGAATTGGTGTTATGGTCACAACCTCATTTAGGGCCACAGTTCTTAGCTTGCAAACAGCTGAGTTAACAGATAAACTTCCTATAATATTCCCCTGTTAAACAGATCAGCTTTAGGAACTTGTATCTTCATCAGGACCTAGGATGCAGGAGCAGTAATTGAAGCAAAAACAGGGACAGGGCAAACTCCAAGTCCATGCTGGTGCACCCAGGTCTTCAGCTGGTCCTCATCCATTTCCTAGCTGGGCACCACGTACTCCCTCAACTCAGAGTAAACCCAGGCCCAAAGGCTTAATTTTAAGAGAATTTTTTATTCCCAAAAATCAAGAGATGGTACCAAAGGAAGAAGTGGAGTAGCAGCACACTTGAAATTACCTGTTTGTATTTTCCCTCCTTTCACATTTCTCTTTGTTTTTGATCTTCACTTAGATAGAAATGATTATAGATTTTGCTGGAAGTCTATAACCAGAAGGACTTCTCATTATGGGATCTGAGTTCTAGGCTCTTACCTCTCCTAGTATTCTACTATGGACCTTCTTTTGTTTCTCCACATCCTTCTTGCCCAGGTGACCCCAAACAGGACACAGCATCCAGGTGTAAGCTCCTCAGCACTGAGCAGAGGAGGTAACAACTTCCTGTGATTTGCCACACTGTCTTTCTATATAGCCCAGGATGTGGTTTGGCTCACAGTCAGCCTTGCACCCACCATGTCCTCCTGGTGCCTTCCTGGCCCTTACCTGGGCTCAGCTGTGCAGTGCTCAACAGGAGCAGGGTTGCCACTACCCAAGGCTCTGCAGATGTGGTGGAACAAACACCTTGTTCGTGTTGTGGGTGTTCCCTTACCTTGGCAAACCTGTTGACGATGCGGCCGGTCGGGGTGGTGTCGAAGAAGCTCATGGGCGCACGCAGGATGTTGCTGAGCAGCTGCTGGTGCATGACGCGGGAGGCTCGCACGCTGCCCCGGGCAGACAGCATGGTTGCAAAGAGCAGGAAGAGAGCTGAAAGGAGAGTGTGGGGCTGTCACCAGCTTGTGGGTGACACCGGCCCCAGGCACCCTTTGGCTTGATGGACGCACCAAGCAACACCAAGCCAGCAGCTCTGCAATGAGGCACTGGGATAATCCTGCATCCCACCTTCTTGGGAGGCCTCAGCAACTGCGTCCCAGCACAGGGGAGGAACATTAACCCCATTGGAGAGCCCTGGGCCCTAGCACTATGTCTAATCTGATTGGGGAAAATTATCTTAAACTGAGGGGGCAACACAGACGTGGGGCAATTTATGCTGCTCTCAGACTGGTGCGTGTCCACAATTCAGCCACGAGCTGGAAGGAAGGCAGCAGCAGGCAAATGAACAGACTGCTGCGTCCTCTGCTCCTACTGCACTGCTGGCTGCAGGCCTTGCAAAGCATATACCTCCTGGACCACACAGATGAGGTGAGTGAGAGCTGCTGTCCTCCCACACTCACCTTGTGCCATCCCCAGTGCCCCGAAGACACCAATCCGCAGGTCCCGCAGCTCCGTGGGGTAGGTCTGGTTCAGATAGCGCTGCGAATCGTCAGTCCACTCACTGAGCCACAGGTTGGTCCCTGTGTAGGCCACGTATTGTCCAGTGTAGCCCATGAAAGTCCAGAATGTAAAGCACAAGCCGAGAGCACGCATGTACCGCATGTACATGGAGAACTTCACCTGTGGACCAATTGAGCCCATCAGACTGCAGGCAATGACACCCAGCACAGCCTTGGGACTCCACCTTGCTGCCCATAGTGCTCCCCTCCACTACCCCAGCCAGCAGTCCCAGGCAGCTCTGTCTCCTTTGTGTCTCTAGGCTGTGGTGCAGCCACAGCCAGCCCACACCAACTTCTCTGAGCCACAGTCAGGGTCTGACAGCACTCAGCCAGGCCAGCACACTGCTTCATCCCTCCATCCTCCTCACCCTGCCGGTTTCCACGTTTTCTTTCTCGATCAGTTTCTGTCCCTTCAGCTTCTTTGGGGGCTCCTCCTGGGCCTTCTTCTGGGAACTGGTGCTCCTTTTACTAAGGCTGCAGGGAGGTATGAGTACCATTAGTCACAGGATGTTGGATTGGTCCTAACCTCCTGAGGGTCCATCCCTGTGCTGCACTGGGTCTTCAGTGGTAGAGTCCTCTGGAAAATAATGTCCTAACTGGGGCAGCTTTGAGTGAGCCTTGTGGAAGCACTAGGCATGTACAGCCATAAAATTAAAGCCTTATTCCCAAAAGCAAAACTAGCCATCAGCACAAGTTTCAGGGAAGACTGCAGAATAAGGCTGTGGCTCACTAGTATGAGTAAAGGCAAAATCACAAGCTCCTGACCAATAGCAGCTTGTGGTAGGAGCAGGCAGGGAGGCTGCCAGCTGGAACTCCCTGGGAAGCCCCCAGATCCCTGTCTCTGAGGGAGCAGTGCATATGGCAGGGGAAAGAGCTGAGAGCTCAGGTCATGTCCCACCTGCGACTCAGTTTTCTTCGTTGGATGCTGGCCTCTCGCTTCAGGGTCATAGTCACCACATCATCAGGGTGCTCCTCCATGCAAGGATCAAGATCTTCATCAGCCTCCTCTTCATCCCCAGCTAAAGCAACAGCTACAAGCACAGGGATGAGGGAAGGTAGGATCAGGCACTGAGGAAAGAGCAGGTCCCATACACCACACCTCTGCTGCGCTCAGCTCCATGCCATACCCTAGGCCTAGGCTGTGTCCTACCACCACATATCACACCTTCTCCAACCTTGCTGCAAGACCAGCACAGCAGGAGGAGGAAGAAACACATTGTGCTGGAGGGAGAGCTTATGGGGACATAAGGCTAAAGGCCTGCATGGAGGCAATCCCTGCTGCTGACTTATCCAAGCACCACTAGGCAGACCTCAAGCAAAAATTTGTGCTAGTTTAGTAGGTGCAAGATCTGGTAGGTCATATCACTCCAGTTCAGAAGCATCTCCTTGAGCAGGTAGAGATGGGCCCTGTGAAAACATGCTGGGAATGGCCAGGCTGCAGCTGGAAAACTGGGCTGAGCCCTGACAGGGTAAGCATCCACCTGACCTGACACCACTCCTCCACACAGCACTGGGGGACATGATAAAGATGAAATATTATCCAGTGGGATGTTTATAACAAACCAAAGGATCTTTCTGACCCCAGCATCACAAAAATATGGAGCCTGTTGCCACATAAGATTTTGGGACCTGTAATAAATGAACTAAAAAGGGAGTAAAAAATTTAAACAGGTCCTGTGCTGGATGTTCAACATAATGCCTGAATGCAAATCTTAGGAAGTTATTGTGCTGCTGATTGCCAGTAGCTGAGAAGGAGTCACCAGAAGCAGACACCACTGGTGCCTGGGCTGGACAGGACCAGGTCAGGCTGACAGGTCAGACCTTCATATCCCCAAGATATATGCACAGCCACTCTAACTGCCACAGCCCCACTGTGTTTCCAGTACCTGCAGTATCTGCCTCTGAAACATCCTCCTCCTGGTTTCCATACAAGTTCAGGAACTGGGAAAAGGCCCCCTTGTTTGCAAGCAAGGTGCTATAGGAGCCATGCTCAGACACTGCTCCTGCTGCCAGCACCACGATGTGATCGACCTGGGGCAGGAAACTGATACTGTGCGTCACCAAGATCCGTGTCTGCAACAAAGGGGTTGCAGGGTAGTGACCATCAGAGCACCCCTCATCCCCAGCCAGGGGGCTCTCCATCTCCCACCTGGGGACTTGTCTGCTTATTAATGCCTGCCTATGAGGACACAGGGTACCCCTCTGAGGACACTTGA
Organism: Illadopsis cleaveri; assembly: GCA_013399915.1. Taxonomy (NCBI): domain Eukaryota; kingdom Metazoa; phylum Chordata; class Aves; order Passeriformes; family Timaliidae; genus Illadopsis; species Illadopsis cleaveri. Next base: position 21,101 of record VXBB01021846.1, on the reverse strand, counting down.
GGCCTCTCCTGCCTGCTGCAGCCCCAGGTGAAAGCTACAGGATTCCTCTCTGTCCCAGGCAGGCAACCTCAGACTTCCTTGGATCACTAACACCATGCCAGTGCCATTCCTGCCTGGCTGCGTGGTGGGTTGGAGGGTATGGGTGCTCACCTTCTTTTGCAGCAGCCCTTTTGGCCCCAGCACGTGCTCAAAGAGGTACTTGCCCACGTGGGCATCCACGGCAGACAGTGGATCATCCAGGATGTAGATGTCTGAGTCGCTGTACACCGCCCGGGCCAGGCTGACCCGCTGCTTCTGTCCCCCACTCAGGTTGATTCCCTGCAAGGGAAGGACCTCCCTGGACATGGGGCTGGCACAGGGCAACAGCTCTGACCTCTGCTGCAGGTGCTATTGGAAACCCATAGTGCCCAGGGCTGATACCTTCTCACCAATCTCTGTCTGGTCACCTGCAGCCAGCAATTCCAGGTCTGGAAGGAGGGCACAGGCCTTGATGACCTGCTGATACCTGGCTTCATCCAGTTCTGACCCGAAAAGGATGTTGTCTCTCAGTGTGGCATTCTGGATCCAGGCCTGCTGGGGGACATAGGCCACAGAGCCCTGGAAGGAGAGACAAGAACAGCTACCAGTCAGAGATCAGCCTGAGCACTGACACCTCCTGCAGCCTGTCCTTGCCCTGAGCCACCACTCTCTGACAGTCCTGCTCTACTTCCCCAATGAGCTCCCAGGCAGCCCCAAAGCCCTGTGCACCAGCTGACTCCTCTTACCTGGATGTTGATGTGTCCCTTGATATTCTCCATCTCCCCAAGCATGGCTGACACCAACGAAGATTTGCCTGAGCCCACAGCCCCCACCACAGCCACCAAGCTCCCAGGTGTGATGTCCAGAGTGACACTGCAAAGACATGAGGGCTGAGGAAGCAGCACTGCCAGGTCACTCGTCAGTTCCTATCAGCACAGAGCAGTGTCTCTGGGACACTCATGCCTAGCAGCACTGTGAGAGCTGATTGCCCTCCCCAACTAATAACACGGAAAGCCTCCCCCTCCCCAGACCTCTGCCCCTGATGTGGCACAGAGCACTCACTCTCTTATGGCAGCGTTGCTGTCCCGCTCCCAGGCAAAGGTGGCCTCCGTGAAACGCACAGCACTGCCTGGCAGAGAGACATGTCCCTCTGAGAGGGGAAAGCCCAGGGCTGGGCCCCTGAGACCCACAGGGAGTAATCTGGAGGTTCACCTGCCTGCAATGGGGTTGTGGTGGATGGCTGAGGTGTCCAGGTCTTCCCCACTCAGGTAGCGCTCCAGCCTCCCAGTTGACACATTGCTCTGCCATGGTGGAAAGAGGATGAAGATGGCACATGGGCATGGGGGGCAGCTGGGTGGGCTGGCAGGAGCCCCATAAGCAGAGCACCACATCACAGTCCCCACCCAACCTCTGGGCCCCAAACCTGTGTTACGCATGTGAGTCCTGTCCCACCCCACTGCAGCAGAGTCCTGTGCACTGACCCCTGGGGGGTCCATCACACACCTGAGCCCCATGTGCTGGTTTGGACAGAGGTCATAGGATCCCCCTACACGCCCTGCCCTATGTGAGGCCTGACCTGCACCAAGGAGGAGAGGACCATGGGCAGCGTGGCCATGGGGAAGCGCAGCACATTGAAAAGGGAGATGGCAGTGAAGGCCTTCTGTGCATCCAAGATGTTGTTCTCATCCACAAGCACGTAGACAGCAAAGCTTGCCAAGGAGACCTAGGACAGATATCAGGGAAAGCCATCAGTGGTCTGGCAGCCCAGACCCTCACACTGCCCCAAGGCCTCAGCAGTGCCTTTGTGCTGGGGATCTGTTCCTCTCCTGATTCCATTCTCCCTTGGGCCCCATTTCACCACCTCAATGGGACCCCTCTTCACCACAGCTCTCCTGTCAGCAGCCAGAACCATAATCTATATCCCAGGCATCCACCAGCCAGCCCCTTCCTCGCTGCAGAAAAACTCCAGCTGAGGTTCCAAATATTTCCCATCCCCTTGGACACAGCCCAGCCCGAGCTCAGAGGAAGGTACACACCTCCCCAGGGCTGTTGTCACTCACCAGGAAGGGGGCACATGTGAACACAAAGACAGAGACTGACTGCAGGTAACTGAAGTTCAGCAAGTCCTTGAGCTCACGTGCCCGGATCCCATTAACTCGCTTCTCAAAGGAGGGCTCCCAGGCAAAAAGCTTCAGAATCTGCAGGATGAGCAGGGTGAGTGCATGCTGGCCTCAAAATGGCTGCTGGCCCACCTCCACATGCAGCTCACTGCTGGTCAGCACCTTCATCACCAGCTCCTGGCTTGCTCAGAAGCTTTCTTGGCCACTGCATCTCCCCTCTCCCATCCTGCTTATAGCATTTCCCCACTGCATTCTCACTCCCTCCCTTACAGGTCACTGCCAGCCCCTCTGCCACCACACCACTACCACTGCCATCCAGGAAACACTCAGAAAACCCTCTCTTGGCTCCCAAGTCTTAGTCCAAGTATCCAGAGCTGCTCCCCAGCCAAATTTTCAAAAGATGAGGCAGCCAAGGGAATTGCTGAGACCCAGACACAGGGCCCTCAAGCTAGACTAACACTGGTGCTGTAGAGTTATACAGGTGTGCTGCACCCAGGTAGAGTGCACTAAGAAGAGGGGTGCAGCAGCTGCCCAGAGAGTCTCCACCACTGCTCACCTTGATTCCATTGAGGATTTCTGTCATTATTTTCATGCGTTCGTCCTTGTTCTTCATGTTCCTCTCCTACAAAGAGAAGAGCCAAGACATCACCTAAACCAGACAACAGCTCACCCTTGGAAATATATCTGGGCTGCCACAAGGAAGGGAAGAGTGGGCTCCACAGCACAGAGAAAGTCATCCCACGAAGCTGAGCCTTGGCTCCCTGAGGCTCTGGACAAGTTGGGGAAAAAACACCTCCCTGCTGTCAGGTAGAAGCTAAAGCTTTATCTTTCAGTTGGCAATATCTCATTTTTAGCCCTCAAGGTTGTGCCCAGTCTGGTTCAAGTTCAGCTGTGATGGTAGAACAGATCTGACCTGTCTCCTACTCATGGTAGCTGATCACCTCTGGCTCAGGCTAGAGACACTCCCGGCTCAAGTGAGATCAACTTCCTAGGCTGGGAAAGTTCCACAGCACAAAAGCAAAGGGTAAGGAGTGTGGAAAATGGGGGAGGGCAGCAACAGTGGGTTTGGACGTGGGAGACCAGGGAGGATATCGCACCCACCACTGACCTGAATGGTTTTGGCCTTGGCAATCAGGAAGGCATTTATGGGGATGAGCAGCACCATGGTTGCAATGCCAGCTAAGACAGAGGGGCCCAGCTCTCGCCAGAGGAAGACAATGGACAGGATAATTTGCAGGGGGCTTGACCACAGCTGGTGAATAAAGTTGGCCAAGTCCATGAACCTCTGGGCATCAGCTGACATCAGATTCACAGTCTCTCCCACTGTGGACTCCTTGCGGGTGGCTCCGGACATGGTGAGCGACTGGAAAGAGAAAGCACAGTTGGCACAAGCCAGTCTGGGAGCAGCCCTGCTCAGCAGTGTGGCTCAGAGCAGGGAATTAGCAGACCAGGCTGAAACCACTTCTAGGTTTGCTGCTGGTGCCTCTGTACTGGCCACCAGTGCTCTCCTCACTGCCTGCACACCTGGAGCCACTGGATGCTGGGTGCAAAGAAAAGCACCCCTGTGCAGGAATCCTAGTAGCACCTGCCATAGGTGTTGCACTGCTCTGAAGAGAAACATCCCTCAGCCCCTGGTAGCTGTCAAACACAGCTGCAGCACCCAGGTCCCAAGCAGAACTAGGGGTCACAGTGTCCTCAGTGCTGGATGGGTGTCCCCCAAGCTCTGTCCCTTCTGAGGAGGAAAGTGCACACACCCCAGGTTGATGGGGCAGGCAACAGATGATTTTACCCACAGCCTAGCTTGGAGGAAGCCATCAGAGATGATGACAGGGCCATACAGACCTTCTTGTAGATGGCAGCAATGAGACTGGCTCGCACATTTATGCCAAGCTGGAAGCACAAGCTGAAGTGCTGCTGCAGGCAGAGGGACTGGATCACTGCCACCAGGAAGAGCAGAATGGCATATAAATAACCTTTCCAGGCAAAGGCATCCTCATCCGACACAAAGGCAATCAGCAGCCTGGCGGGGAAAGAAGCTCATGAGACACACACCCTACTGAGAGACCAAGCACGATGCTCCCAGTGAATGCAGGGAGAGCATCCTCACAAGAGTGGTGAGCAAAACCCTGTCTCAGAGGATGGGCTCGATGGTCAGCAAGCTGGGAACCCTGTTCTGCCAGAGACATGGCAGTGGGTCACTAATGTAAGACCATCTTGGGAAGGCCTTACATTAAAAACAAAAGTGAAAACCAAACAAAACAAACCAGGGAGCCCCTGCTGGGCTGAGCTGCACTGAATCATGGAGGGGCCCAAAGAAGAGCTGGGACTGTCTCCAGGGAGGCAGCAGGACTGCATAACAGGATGCAAGCGAGCAAGATATTACAGATAAGAGCTGGCAGCCAGCTCAGATCAGTTCTTTGTTAAACTGTGCCCCAACACATTCTCCCATTTTTGGTGAGATGTCCCCAGGGTCTGCGGCTGGGAGAGGCACACATACGGAGATGGTGGGGCCGGATGCAGTGCACACACTGGAAGGTGGTGGGGCTGGGTGCAAAGTCAGGACAGAGACAGAGAGAAAGGACTCACTTCAGCAGCTGGGGGCTGACAAACACAAGTGCATCATGCACCAACTTGAATGCCACCGCTAGCAGGAGATTCTGCTTGAAGGTCTTGGCCAGGGTTTTCATCAACCAGCCCTTGGGGTAATCCTTGGGAGGGCCTGAGTTCTTGTTGTCTCCCTTCTTCTTCTTCTTTGGCTGCTTCTCCTCCTAGAGGGAAGCCCACATAAAAGTGAGGGACCTGGTTGTGCAGGCATCCTGCATCTGGAAGGATGCTTCAGAGCAGCACCTCACAGACCCCAGATCAGGTATCCTGAACAAAAGCTCAGCTTTAGCTCCTGTCACATTGCCTTTCACTGATCTCTGCTTATGTCATACACACCCAGGACTAGCACCTTCTCTTTTGTGCCAAAGACAATTGTTAAAGTGCAAACCAGCCCAAACCTCTCAGGCGAAGAATCAGACAAAAGTCTTGAAGAATCTGAGGCCAGGCATGGCCACAGAATGATATTCACTTTGACCTCGTTGCTGGAAAATATCTGAGGTAGATAGACATAAGGGAACTGCTTGTACTGCAGATTTGAGGGTGGTTCCTGTCTTTATGTAAGGCAGAAAGATGGAGACTTTCTTGGTCTCCCAAAATATGGGGATCTGCCAAGGACATGATAGGAAGACCCTGTCATGGGTTCCCCTATCCTTGCCCATGGTCCTGCAGGAGCAAAGAAGAGGAAACCCAGCAAAGAGGGCTGCAGGGAGGTGAGGTGACCCTACTCCCTGAGACCTGGATGTCTCAGTCTCACACAAGGCCAGGAGTAGGCGTGGATTTACCAGCACCAGGACATCTTGGCTCTGGGCCTTGCTCATGCCGTTCCCATAGTCTGGGTCACCGTCCCGGCGTCTCTTCTTGCGTTTCCGTTTCTCCAGTTCTGCTCTGGCCTTCTGCATCGCAGACTTCATGTTCTTCTCAAAAGCAGTGTAAAGAGCCTTTGTCTTGTCTTTATCTTTCAATTCCCAGACATCCTCTATCTCCAAAGGCTTGCGATAGCCCTTGAAAACCATTCTGTGGGACAGAGAAATCCCATTATACTTGTTGGAGACTCCTCGCTGCAAATGCAGAGCCGCCGCACCCATCCTAGCCCTGGGTTCAGGCTGCACAGGCTGCATCCAATGTAGTGCCTCTCCCAGCTAACTCCAAGCAGCCTGTGCTGCAGGTTCCCCTGAGGCATCCCTGCATTTTGGCAGCCCAACCTCCCTCAGAGCCCTGCTCACCTGCTGTACCATTCAAAGGTGATGGAGCTCAGGAAGGAGGCTGTCACCTCTGGGTTCTATGGTACAAAGCAAAGGGGGTACTGAGAGATTGTTTATGCTGGGGGATGGTTTTGACAAAAGCTGATTTAGCACTCCCAGCCATTGAGGAGCCTCAATTTCAAACCGTGCCAGCTCCAGTCCCAGAAACCTCAGCTCAGAGCCAGCAGCAGCCCACCCTGGACACCCAGGCAGATGCCCCATGCTGCAGGCTCCAGCTCTTGCTGGGCCCCGTGCTGAAGTCCTCAGGTCTTCCCAAGGAGCTTGGAGTCTGCATGGAGCCTGCCCTGCCCCACACAATGCTCAGGATGTGGTGCCCCAAACCCACTCCCATGTAGTCCTCACACCTTCTTCCCAATTTCCTTCGTTTCTGGGGCAATATCTGAGAAGCCTGAGACAAAGAAGAGCAGCAGCTGGAGTCCATAGGAGATGAAGAAGAGGATAAACTGTGGCAGGTCAGAGATTGGTTCCTGCAGAAATGGAAAGCCCAGGGTTATTGCTGGGGGTTGTCTCAAGGCCCCTGGTACTCAGAGACAAAATCCATCCCCTGGCTGAGCCCAACAGAGCAGTGTAAAACTCGTTCTGAATCCTGGATCAGCTTCCCTTTGCCACCTCTCCCTGCTTCTCCCTGACCTCCTCCCATAATTTCTCCTTCCAGGGAGATATTAGTCCTGGAGAGCTTATACTTCCTCAAAGAGACAGGATGAATTCAAACAGCAATTCCTTCTCAGGTCTTTTCTGGTTCCCTAAGGTCCCCAGGGCAGCTGGGACCCCAGTGATACCAGAGAGAGCTTGTAAAGAGAAGAGGATGAAGAAGCTTTCTTTGGGAACAGAACAAGACCATGGGGAAGCACAGAGCCCACCTGCAGGGCTTTCCGGACGAGTGACTGGAATGGCAGAATCCCGCAGAGAAGGGACAGTGTCAAGAAGCAGAAAAGCACCCCCGAGTCTCTGCGCAAGGAGAAGCGTCGTGCATCGTGGATCAGCAGGACCGTGAGCTGGGGGAAAGAAAATCAGTCAGAGCTGCAGGACTAGGTCTGGCTCTAAAAGGGCCTTTGGAGCATGTGTCCTGGGATGCCAGCACATGTGATCTGCTGGAATTCACTGCCTTGAATACCCTGAACACACCAACAACCCTTCATAAGCTTCAGAATTAATTATATAGGGCAAAGGTTTATTTCAAGAAGAGGTAAGATCAGGTTTGAATGTACCCTGACATTACAGCAGAGCACGATTGCTCTTTCTAACTGTTCACACTCCGGCTTCTCAGACATGTCAAGCCATGAGGGGTCACACCCTGCCTCCTGCACCTTGCCTCCAGACCTGAAACTGAACCCAGATCACATTCCAGCAGTGCAGCCTCTCTGGCCAGTCCCTTTGCCTTATCATCTCACATGGACTCTACATGTGAAACTAAATGACATGACAAAATAAGAAGGAAAGCAGATGAGGGTGTTATTTTGCTTTTAACTGTAGCTCCTGAGCATTTGTTAAGACTGTTAGAATACCCCATGTCTCACACAAGATGTCTGTAATATCCATGCACATATTCCATCACGCTAATAGCCACTAGGTCCTCTTTAGCCAGCTTCCTCCTCTGCCTGGGCATCCCGTGGTACTTCCTGGCTCTGCACCAAATTGAGCAGCAATGTACAGGGAGCTGTGAGACATCAGAGCAGCAATGATGATGTTCACACTGCAAAATCAGTCCTGTGAAACCCATACTGCTCCTAGTAAAGGTTCTGTCAGAGAGCTCAGCTATACTTGCAAGCATAGACTCATCCCAGTTTTAAGGATAACAACAGTGAGCACTGTACAGCTAGGCATGTGCCCTCAACATATCACCCTCATGCACCACCCACACAGGTTTGGGGCTAGTCCTACTCAATCCCAGGGTACCCTCCTCCCGTGGACACAGCTTTCCACTGCTCTTTGAGCTAGGGAAGTCTTGTGCTGCTTGGTGTGCAGTCTCAGCCTGTCCCTGGTGACACCCAGCACACTGACAGCTGAGCCCTTACCCAGGTGGCGATGTACAGGCTGGGGTTCGTGTACTGCACAGCTGGCACTTCATCCTGCTCAGCATCCTCTACAAATGCCAGGGCCAACTCTGCCACTGCTGCCAGCGTCAGCAGAGCAGCCAGCACCTGTGGGGAGAGAGGGACAGCCCATTGTGGACACTGGCAACCACTGGGAGACAACAGAGTTCGGCATAAAATACACCCACACATCTCCCTAGACCTTTTTCAACCCAGACTTGGCCTGGGAGAGCTTTCAACCCTGTGAATGTGCCACAGTTCCACAGGAGCACTGCCAGCATTTTAAGTTTGGAAGATAACAGCACACAAGTTGAGAGGCCCCAATACACACTCTGCCCTCCCTCCCAATGCATCCCTCCCTGTTAGGCCCTCTGTCCCAGACGTGTCTCCTGCTCGACTCCCCTTTACATTTCTGTTCCTGATGGTCCCCTATCCCATTGCTCCTTCCCTCCTACACTTCTCATTTCACCACCCCACACCTGACTGTAGCAGAGTCTTCCCACTCATAGCACTGACACCTCACGCTGCTCCAGCCTGTCATCTGTGCCCCCTCAGCTCCACTCTACCTGTTTGATGATGTAGAGTTTGGTCACAGAGGATTTCTTGGCTCTGGATTTGCACATTGGCAGGAGCTGCCATGGGGCCAAAATCCAGAAGAAGCCAAGAGGGACCCAGACCAGCACAGTCTGCTGGAAGCACACAGGCAGGTCAGCATCTGGACGAGCAAGGTAGGAATCATTCTGGGGCAGCAAGAACAGAACACCAAGTCACTTAAGATGGCTTGACTCTCACTTGGCACACAGGACAAGAGCCAACACTCCTATAGGTCCTGCCCACCCCGCTCCACCCCATTGCATCCCGCCTTCAACACCCACCCTCCTGGCTGAGCATTTCCACGCTCAGCCAAGCTCTGAGCAATATCCCCATCCCCATGTCTCTGCCTGAATGTGGGATGGCCATCCCTTGCTGGAGCCAAGCCAGCAGAAGCAGCTGAAGCCAAGTCATTCCCCAGAAGTCCATACAGGGTGTCCTGTGCTCCCAGGTGGGCTGAAACAGGACACAGCCCAGTAGAGAGGTGTCATTGCCTCATTGTCTGGTGAACACTGTGCAGGCAGTACACAGCACTTGCTGCCATGGCACTCCTGGATCAATCCCAGAACCTCTACCAACCACTGGCAGTTGGATCTCGCTGGCAGGACAAGCTGTGAGCCCTGGAATCCACTGCTCTCCCCCCAGGCAGGGTGTCCTACACCCAGAACAGGCAATGGGGATGACAGAGCCACTCACCCAGAAGACGGAGCCGCAGAACTCCTCCAGGGCTGCTGACATAGCTCAGGGGACAAGAAACGGCAGCTCCTTCTCACTCTGCCCAGCTGAGACAGCTGGGCAGATGCTTGGGGATAAAAGTCCTCCCACACCCTCAAGTGGTCTTGGGACAAAAATCCCTGATGACACACAGTTATTTATTAACTCAGTGTTATTACACAACCCCACAAATCAAAGCAGTGACCAAAAGGGCTTGGAAAGTTGCACAGACTCAGGAGAAGAGAGAAGACGACCCAAGAAAGAGGTCAAAGGGGAGATACAGGGAAGTCACAGTCACTGCAGGATACCACAGCCGTTGCTCAGAAACCATAGCCTTGATCAGTGCACACCAACAGACACAAACTCATCTGGACCTGCTAAAGACACTACTTTGATGCAAGAGACCTCTCTGGTGAGAAGCCTGCTGAATGCCAAGAAAAAGTCCAGCAATAGCTGGTCCCACAGTGGCTGGTGCCACCTGGCAAGGGGGCCCGTGACACCAGCAGTGCCCCAGACCTGGGAACCTGCAGTGTCTGGCAGCTGAGCTGACCACATGCTGCACCGGTCTGAGTCCTCACGATCCAGGTTCCTTTTACTAATTTCCAGCCTGCAGAGCCTGAAGATTTTCCAAGGTCCTTCTTTTGCTTCTTTCTTTCCAATATTTCCATATTGTCTGTGTGTTATAGCAGTTGGCTGATCACAAAACCCCAAAGAGACTTTGAATCTTCATTCTAAGGTAACCCCCAACACCTGAGATAGGAAGAGGATGATTCTCGAGGAGAGTGATTGCCACTGAACCCGTGTTGCTCAGAAAGGCCAGTGTGTGGCAGGGACATGTGGGGACGGTGCTACTAAGGCTGGAACTGGATTTGCTTCATCATGTGTGCTCCTGAGGAACAGTAGATAAAAGGGAACAGATAGTAGAGTGACTGCAATGATTGTGCTGCCTCATTGTAGATGGAGTTACAAGATAACTCAGAAGTCAAGGGTGACACAATGAGTAATTGCTCAGGAACTATCAATACCAAAGAAAGGCTCAATGTCCAACTCAGTGGTTAATCATTAACAGTTTGGCTGATTAAATCCACATGTTTTTTGTAAATAAAACTATCCCTAGTGCTAGGTGCCCTGGGCCAGAACCAATACACTGCTCATGAGAGCTTTAAACTGGTGCAATGAGTAAGAAGTGAATGGAGCAGTCATTCAGCCCTTCTCATCTGGACTGCTGATGTGATTTTTCTTTCTGGCCCTGGCACAGGTGTCCTCTGGCCTTGCTCAAAACCACTTGGAGCACTGCTGCCAAGGGGGCCACTTGCTTATGACACGTTTCTACGTAATGCCCGGTCCCATTGCTTGTCTCATTTTTTAGTACTGTTTTCAGTTGTACAGCATGTTATAACTTTCCAAAACTAGACATCAGTTCATGCCTGTTTCACACAGGGTCTGGTCTAGAGGTCTCTGCCAGGCAATCCACCAAATTCCTCCAGCCCTCCCTGCTCATCTCTTCTCTGAAGGATTTGTTTCTCTGCCTTGTCATGACCCCATGTCCAAAAACCTGAGTAGCTGGGTCAGCATAATATTCATCTTAATTGAGCTACCAGTATCATAATCATCACCATGACTCATGCAATCTCAACATAAGCCATGAACTCTCAAAGTAGATATTCCAAACTATATTGACTATAACCACAAATTTAATGACTCTTTCCAAGTTTGGATCCTTCCTACTGCCTGCACACCTGTCAGTGCTGAAGCAAGCTCTGAGACTAGCACTACGCAGTCATTCCCTTCCCAGCTCCTCTGTTAAGAACTTAAGTTCCCAAGGTATTTTGGGAGACACCAATACCTCTGATGGATCCATGTGAAAAGGTGGATGTACCCTTTAAACTGAAAATATGTAGTCTTTATGATAGGTTTTCAATAACATGAGTCTATTTAAGGTGACAAAGGTGCTGCCACCTTGTCAAGTATCACTTTTTTTGCATACATCCTCACAAGCTGCAAGTCATTGCCAAGATGGGAAGAGAAATCTGTACCCTGCATTTGCATCCTGAGGTCCACTATCTTGGCTGTCAGAGGGATTCTCTTCAGCTTTGTGGTCTTTTACAGAAGAGCAGGCAGCAAGGAGAAAGGTGCTTTACCTCTAGGTCTCCACTCTTCTAATGCACCACTCTGATGCCATTCAAATCTTTCACTGGGTGTTTTACAGAGTAACTGAAATGAGTCTAAGGCTTCAATCCTGACTAGGCAGCAATGACCCAACAGGCATATTCCCCAAGCACTGTCTAGAAAACAAGCAGTTTATGCTTTATGTTGGGACAAGGACCTGGAAACTCCCTTAGGAAAAGCAGCTTGTCCTCCCAAGAAATCTCATCATACACCAACCCCACCTCGAGCACTGAGGACCCAGAGCCCAGGATGTCTCAGCTTCCACACCTACTCAGTCAGGTGCTTCTCACTACTTAGAGCTGCTGCATTGTTAATCCTCACCCATCCTACTGACCGCAGCAGGCCTTGTTTCTCAGCTGTGCCTATGATGTTTGCCACCCTGGCATTCTGGATGTGACTGTATTCTCTGGCACAGCAGGGTCCTGATTAATTTAGGCTATGCAACATGGGTCAGAGTCTTACCTGAAAACATAAATAAACTCTAGAGAAGCACAGCAAGAGGGGGGCAGCTGCAGTGTTTATTTGACAATCACATGCAGTGCTATACAACTCAGTCCCCCTACTTGCTCACCTCCCTTCCTCCCAAATGCTGCTGAACAGCTGTTGCTGCAACATCTGGGAATGAGTCCTTTTATTTAAAATGGCCAACATAAGTTTCCAGGCCAGGGACTTCAGGGGAAGCCAAGGGAAGAGGTGTCAGGCTTCGTCACCTAGTGCACATCCTCTGCAGCCTGAGGATGGAAGCAGTACCCATCTGTCCACGTGCCAGGGCAGACCCTGCAGTCCCAGTGCTCTTGTCCCAGCACGGTGACATCCACTACAGAATGTTCTTGGCAATGGCGTTCAGGGTCCTCACTTTGGCCACGTCTGCCACCTTTATGGAGTACTCGGGGGCAGAGAAGGACGCTCCCATGGCAACGTTCGGATTTCTGTCAGGAGAACCAGGCATTAGTGGTGATCTGCTGGTGATACAGATGAGTAAGATCCACCAAGAAAAACACTCTCATATTTCAGCATTGGCCAAAGATGGTGCCACCCAAACCAAAGATGGGACAGTAACAGAAAGAACAATAATCCAAAGGAGTGCAGACCGATGGACAAATATAACCCATTCCTCACTATTTCTCAGAAGCACATCCCACTGGCTTCCCAAATCCTACATGCTTATATTAAAAGTCTAAGGCAACCACACCACAATCTGCCTTTCCAAGTGCCCTCAAAACTCCTAGGGTGGCAGTAGCAAGAGAAATGCCCCAAGGATCTGGCTCTGCATGCAACTCATGTCCACGTGAGGTGCACTGCTGGATTCATACACTGCAGAATACAGTGTCAGGCACCATGAGCCCAAACATAAAAGCACAACTAGCACTCAGGAAGGTGTTTGAAATTTATGCCAATTCTACAAATGCACGTTCACATTCATCTAGCCTTTCACTCATAGAGTTCTGCTAAAAAATAAACACAAATAATCAGTTACCTGAACTTCATCCCTGAGTCCCGAGCTGAGCGAGCAGAGCAGTGAAACTCAGAAGCAGTGGAGCCTTCCAGAATCCTCTGCAGGTTGCGCTCCGTGATGCCACCTCCTGGTGGGAACAAGCCCCGAGTCACACACCGAGCAGAGGACACTATTTCCGACCTGACATCACCCCGGGACCTCACCACTAAGGGACAGGAGACATATACACTGAAGGGAAAAAACACCTCTTGGGAAAACAGAAACTCAGGCACATGGAAAGGGATGGGAGAAGCCTTGGCTCATGTTCTCCCACAGATCTAGAGCTGTCCTCAAATCCATGCAGGCTGCATGGCCTTTACTCACACCAGGACAGGAGCTGCTCCTCCTGGGCAGCTGGCTCAGAAAGCCAGATCAGAGAGTGGATTCCAGGGCAAGAGGCTAGCAAGGAAAGGCTAGGGATTGCAGGACCTGGTAGAGATGACAAAAAAACATTACCTGGCACCACCACAATTCTGCCCTTTGCCTGAAAGAAGAGTAACAAAGATGTCAGTGACATCATCAAGGACTACATCCACACCTGCATTTGTAAGGCAGCAAAGAAACCTCGTATGCAGCACTTTCCATAAGCTCATGGATGTCACCATGGTTTACAATTTGTGCGCTCTCACTCAACTTTTTTGTACTATTCATGTTTTAAAAGTGGAAAAGAACTTGCAGTTACAGCTAAGACAACCTGTCACCATTCCCTCCTACCCCTCCATCCCACCTTGCTACCTCTCAGGTACACCTGTTGCACCTTCCTAAAAGGAACTGAGAGACACTCAGCAGGGACCTCACTCTGCTGTTTGTGTGGGCTCATCCTGCCAGCTGTTGAAACCAAGCCCCACCACCCTCCCTGAATCTGCAAGCAAGAACCCAACCAGTTTTTACTGTGGGAGACTTCAGGGCCCAGCCTACATGGAGCTGGGGAAACAGATTAAAGCCAAGCTAGAGAGGGAAGGCAAACACTCCTTGACAGGAGTGAGGAATGAGGGAGACCATAAAGCAGCTGCCTGCAGGAGTGCCAGGGAGCAGCCACAGTAACCCAGGGAAGCACAGCAACACTCACCTGTTCTGCAAGCCTCTTAATCAAGGACAATCCTTCCAGTGCTGAGCTGTCACAGCCACTCGTCAGCACCCGCTCAAAGCCCAGGGAAATCAGGGTCTCCAGTGCCACCAGAGGGTCGTGCACCATGTCAAAGGCTGAGGGACCAGAACAACAGCTCAGGAATCGCTCAGTTCGTTGTGCCCAAGCCCCGTCCCTCAGCCAGCAATAGAAAGGGCCCTGCTCACACCCTGGATTCACAGCTCCTGACTGTTAACACTCCCCTTGCAGCAGTGCCAGGGCCACCATACTCGGCTCTTCAGACACCTCCTCTCTCACAGGGCAATGAGACAGCTCCCAAACCTAGACCGTGGATCTTTTCCATTGTGGGGAATAACAGCCTGCAGAGCTTTCCCCCTCCAAAGAAGATCAAGCTCAGCTCCCTTCCAGCCCCACCTTCTCCCGGCAGTCGGACACAGACTGGACCCTGCCCAGGGCCACTGTCCCTGGAAACTCACCACGGTGAAATGTGACTGGCAGGGGACGGCACACAGCTGCAAAAAGAAGATATATGGTCAGTCAGGCCTGCTGCAGAGTCCCTTGTGCCAGAACCAGAAACATGACACGGAAGAGGGCAAAAGCTTCTCAAGCCAGTCCTGGAGAGCTCAAGAAGAGTCTCCATTCTTGCTGGGAACAATGCTGCTTATCCAGGCTTTTTTGTGGGGAAGAGTTCTCCTATCCTCTGAAAAAGCAACAAACCTTTGTTTTTATGGATAACTCCAAAATCCCCCATCTCATCTGGAACATGCAGAACCCTCGCTCCCACCACAGATGACTTTGTCTGCAGGAAGGAAGCAGGGAAGTTGTACCATCTGCCTGAGGAAAGGACAGGACCACTGCTCTTTGGAAGCAGGAGAGCTGATTTTAGTGATTTCTTTCACTACCTACAATTTCTGTTGTCAGACCACAGCAAACTTCACCAGAGGTGCTCTACTTACTGAGCAAAGCTTATTTATTTCTACAAAAAGACAGCCACCTGCTCCCTGCCCTGGAAACAGTAGAGCACACGTTGGCCTAGTGGAGCTAAGTCCTGGCAAGACCCTTTGCCTTTGCTGCACTCCCTACAGCACATTCACCTTCATATGAGAACTACAGCACCACATCACCAGGGAAAGGCTCAGCACTCTTTAGCTTTAGCTGTAGCTCCCAAAAAATACGCAGAAAGAAAGAGAATTTGCTTGCATATGTTTGTGGTCTGGACTAACAACCTCCCACTGCAGCTTCAGTAGCTTTTCATGTGTTCAGACTTCTCTCTTGTAATCTTTCCTCTGTGTGTGTGTTAAGAGAGAAAAATGAAAATGAATTGCCAGCTACACACAAGGCCAAAGTCCAGAAAATATATATCCTAGACACCTGCAGCAAGGACATAAGGAAAAGAACAAAGGGCAAAAAAAAAAAAAAAACAAGGGAGAGAATTCAACAGTTGAAGGCCTCCAAAGCAGCTCACCTAAGCCTTCTTACACTTTGCTATTATGTCCCAGCTGGCCTCAAAGTGTGTGTGAATGGCTTGGGGCTGTGGCCCTCGGTCTGCAAAGTTTTTAAACTACTTAATGTCTCACAGGTATGGCAAGAAACGAAACTGAAAAACGGGGAAAGAGATGGCAAGTCCGCAGATGGATGTTCAGACCAAAGCCCTCTGTACAGTTGTACGGCATCAGCAGGAGCAGCACCACAAGCCTGGCACAGCACAGAACTCTGCTGGAGGCACCCTCACCCAGCAGCGCCGTGCAGAGCTCCGTGTCGATGCGCCCGTCCTCGGTGAGGGCCCCGAACACCAGCCCGTCAGCGCCGTGCAGCTTGGCCAGGCGGATGTCGGCTTTCATCACCTCCACCTCCCGGTCCGAGTACAGGAAATCCCCGCCGCGGGGCCGGATCATGACGAACACCGGGACCCGCACGCACTGCTTCACCACCTGCAGCAGCCCTGCCGGCGGGACAGGGGCGGCTCAGCACCCGCCGCGCCAGCTCCGGCCCCGGGGCGGGCAGGACGGGACCGGGCGCGGGGAGGGAGCCCAGCCGGACAGAGGGAGCGAAGGCAGACCGACAGGGAAGGCGGCCCAGGGGCGGGCGCGGCTCACCCATGCTGGGGGTGGTCCCTCCTTCCACGAGGCCCGCGCACAGCTCGATCCGCCCGGCACCTGCGGACAGACGCGTCAGAACCGGCCCCGCCGCGCTGTCGCCCGCTCCCACGAGGCCCCCGGGCCTTACCTCCGCGCTCCGCGTTGACGGCGGACTCCACCGAGTCCACGCACACTTCCATGAGGAACCCATNCGCCTCCCCCCGCGGCTCTGCCTTCCGTGCCGCCTGCTGCAACAGGCGCCCCAGCCCGCCGCGCCGCCGCCCGCCGTGGGGCGATGGCTCCTGGTCTGCAGCGGTGCCGTGGCCGGTGCCGTGGTGCTGGGCGGCGTCACCAGGTGAGCGCGACACCCCCAGCCCCGCCGGGAGGGGCGCAGAGCGGGGCCCTGGCGGCAGCCGTCGGTGTCTGCCCTCCGGTCCGCGCCGCCGGTGGCCCACTGCGGCTGTCCCGTACACCGAGACCCACCTCCAGAGAGCCTGTGAGAGCTCCTCTCGCGTCTCCCGTTCCTGGCTGCAAGGGGACATGGTGGGGAGTACAGGGGAGACTCTTGATAGTCTGTGGATGCCACTGCGGGGTAACTCTTACACATTTATCGTCATTTTAGGTCTGGTCTTTCACAGACTCTCTAATCTCCATCCTGTTTTTAGTTGTGAGCTTAAGGATTGTCTGAACAAGGGATTTAAGACTTATCATAGAACCACAGAATATCCTGACCTGCAAGGGTCCCACAAGGACCATGGCAGTCCCAGCTCCTGGGCTGTTGTGCAGCCAACAGCTCTCATTTCAGTTCAGTAGATTTGCTTACTGTCAGGGGAGTGGGTTGTGCCTGTTCATGTCTCTGCTCCCAGACTGACAGAATCAGGCCTTTCCATGGTCGACTGGCACCTGGTGAAGGAGATGAAACCCCCCCGAACAGAGCAGGAGTGGGAAGCCGAGTTCCACAAGTACCAGCAGTTCCCAGAGTTTAAAATGTGAGTGTGCAAAACCTGAAGGAGGGTGGGCTGAGAGCATCCCTCCTGCGACTGAGCAGCTCATAAAACTGTTGTAAGAAGGAAAATGTTTTCTGGAGTCACGGGGAAGGCACACAAAGTCTGCCTGGTGGTGGCTTTTCTGTTCCCTGCCTTTCTCTGAGGAAGGCGATCCCATGTGGTGCAAAGTTCAGTGTGAGGCTGTGAAACAGTTGCTTTATTGTCCTTTAACAGCCTGAACCACGACATGACGCTGCCAGAGTTCAAGTTCATCTGGTACATGGAGTACTCACACCGCATGTGGGGCCGTGCTGTGGGGCTGGCCTACATCCTGCCTGCCGCCTACTTCTGGCGCCGGGGCTGCCTCAGCCGGCCCCTCAAGGGCCGTGTCCTGGCCCTCTGCGGGCTGGTCTGCTTCCAGGTGAGAGCTCTGCAGCCACAGGGGTTAGTGACGTCTGGGTATCACAGAATGACCTAAAGATTATCCAGTTTTAACCCCCCAACCAGGGATACCTGTCGCAAGCACGACACGAAAGAACGACACTTACCTGTTAGGTTGAGAAGCGAGAAAAGAAGGAAGTTTATTTTGGGAATTTTAACTTACATAGTTTTTGGGATTTGGTCAAGGAACGCCCCTCTGACCCCAGTGGTTAAAGTAGCAGTCTATTACAGAGAGGAATGCGAAAACAATCTACTTTGTTTATGTTAAATGCGTGAGAAACTCCAGTAAAAATATGTAAACAAGATCAGAAAGCTGAAACTCAGGGCGACAGATACCTTTCACTAGGCCAGTTTGCTCAGAGCTCCATCCAGCCTCTGAATGAGACATCCACAGCTTCTCTGGGAAACCTGTTCCAGTGCCCACCATCCTCACAGCACAGAATTTTTTCCCCAAAAAAATTTTCCCAATATCTAACCTAAACCTACCCTCTGTCAGTTTGATATCTTGTGATTCAGCATAACTAAGACAGTGGGATTCATGACAGCTTGGTGTCAGTGACACCATGACAGTGTGTCAGTGCTGGTAGCTAGTTGAAAGTAGAGGGAACAAGTTGCTTTGCCCCTAATGTTTATCCCATTTTAGTAGTTGCTGCTGTCCTGTCTGGCTCTGAGTCCTCTCTTGTTCTGTTAGGGGCTGCTGGGATGGTACATGGTGAAGAGTGGGCTGGAGGAGAAGCCAGACTCCTACGACATCCCCCGGGTCAGTCAGTACCGGCTGGCAGCACACCTGGGCTCTGCACTGGTCCTGTACTCTGCCAGCCTGTGGACAGGGCTGTCTTTGCTGCTTCCACGACACAAGGTATGGAGTGGTGTGCCAGGATTTAAAAGCCCAGGGCAGAGTCAGTTTATAGGGTTGGGCTGTGAAGTGAAGGTAAAGAAAGGATCTGATCTAACACAGAATACTTAGAGTGTTGCAAAATACCCATTCTGTGAACTTCTTGGTTATAGGACACTTGCTTTGGCTCATGCTGTTGGGGTCAAAAGTGATCAGTCTCAGAATTTGTGGAAGTTCAGCCAGGGGTGTGCCTGGCTGGGCTAAATGGTTTGTGCCAGTAACTGTCCAGGGGCCACTTCAGTTTCTGCACAGAGATGGACTTGATCAGCTGTGGTTTTGAGGGACCACTGAAGTGTGGCTGCTGTGTGGTGGTCTGTAAAATCCCCCTGTAAAACACAGGCCAACCATTTTGCCTATGTATGTGGTGAAGGCTTTTGTTAGCTGCTGCCAACAGCACTGAAAATGCCTTGATTATTTATTTTTCTTTTTTTTTATTTCACAGTTGCCAGAAACCAAACAGCTCCTTCGCTTGAGACGATATGCTCATGGCACTACAGCTCTCATTTTTCTTACTGCTCTTTCAGGTAAAGCACTTCCTTTCTGTTGTCCAATTTGTGACTCATTCCTCTCTGCTGGTTTGTTTTTTTTCTTCTGATCTGGTGGGGATTGTGAGCAACCCCATCCATTCTCTGGGAAAACTACTGCTGTCAGGGATCTTACCAAGAACCTCCTCACTGGTCTTTCCTGGACGGGTGGAGATGCACCTTCCAGCCTGCCTGTGCTGTGTGATTCCTGTATATATTGCTGAAAGAAATTCAAGATCAAGCTGAACTCTTGAATGAGAGCTGTGCAACCTGGAGTGACACCGTTGTCTACTGTGGTAGTCTCATTTTCTGCTCTGGAATTGCAGGTGCCTTTGTGGCAGGGCTGGATGCTGGCCTTGTGTACAATTCCTTCCCCAAAATGGGGGAGCGCTGGATCCCAGATGATCTCCTTGCCTTCACCCCTGTGCTGAGAAATATCTTTGAGAATCCTACAACTGTACAGTTTGATCACAGGATCTTGGTAAGTGCTGTCTTCCTGATATGTCTGGGCTGCTTCTTGGTTGTCTCCTGCAGCCAAGCTGTCTTCTTTGGGCTGTGGTTCTGTCAGCTTGAGTGATTTCTAGGGTGTCCAAAGGGCCTGAGAGCGTCTTACCAGTTTGCTTCTGCAGGAAGAGGAAGTTTAGCATTGTTATTTATTTTCAGTGTGGCCTTCTTCCTTAAGGAGGTTTTCCTCCTGCGCAAGTAACACACTTTGTTTCTCTGAGTCTCCTTTTCCATAACATGAGCTACAGTGTGGGGTAGCCCTTGCTATTGAAATGTCTGGGAAAGCTCTGTGGAATAAAACTTGGAAATCCTGATCTTGAAAGCTTCCTCCAGCATTTCTGAACTTGTTTTGTACAGTAGTGCCCTGTGAATATATCTCAGCTAGTTAGAGCAATCCAGATATTAAATACCACTGGCAGCACTGCTGGGAACTAAGCTGTGGCTAAGACTAAAAAAAGAAAGATTAAGCTGGATCACCTGGGGTGACCTGCACAGCAAGATTATGCTGGTGAACTGTAGCAGAATGGTGGAAATGAGATCCATTTTCCAGATGACTTCCACCTTCAGTTGTCAAGGTGGCAGCTGGGGAGAGGGCAGACACAATCCCTAATTACTAGAATAAATTAGGAGAAGCTGTTGAAAAGTAAAGCATTAATTTGGAGCAAAATAAAAGTCTCCATAACTTCACTTAAATTTCAGGATTGTTAACCTGATGGCGTGGGAGCTCTAGGATTTGGTTATGGCCATTAATACATTTCTTTAGTTAAATATTGCTCCCACAATTTCTTTTACTGCATGGAAGGCACAGCCAAAGGCCACTGCACCTGTTTCCCTTGAACTTTCATTGAAGGGTGGTTGTTTCCCTTCCCTTCTGCAGGGAATTGCCTCTGTCACAGCTGTCACAGCACTGTACCTCTTCTCAAGGAAGATCCCACTCCCTCGAAGGACCAGGATGGCTGTGACTTCCCTACTGGCCGTAGCTTGCATGCAGGTACTGCCCTTATTTTTTTCCTACTCCTTTGTGGCACATTCACAAGGCAGAGCTGACCCCACTTGGATCTATGCTGGCTCCAAGAGCCTGGAGCTGAGAGGCGGAGCTGCATAGACCCCACACCTCACCATACTGCATGCACGCTCTGAATTTGGGGCGGCTCATGGTGTGGCCATGAACTTTTCTAACACCACACTGTGTGCTAGGAGTGGTATCAGTGGTGCATCCACAACTGCTCTTATCTCTTCTCCCTTCTTGGCAGGTGGGCCTGGGCATCAGCACCCTGCTGCTTTATGTCCCTACGCCTCTGGCTGCTACGCACCAGTCGGGCTCCCTGGCCCTGCTCAGCATGGCACTGTGGCTCATGAGCGAGCTCCGGAGAGTTCCCAAGTAACGGCACCGGCGGGAGAGCCCTCCCGAGGAGCCGCGCCGCCGGACGCAGGGGCGACCCTGGCCCCGAGCCCCGAGTGCGCAGGGGGATGTGCCCAGCCGGGCTGGCGCGGGAGGCGGCGGCGGGTGTGGGTGCGAAGTGTGTACCATAAAGGAGTTTCGTGAAGCGGCTGTGTCTGCCTGGTGCTCCTTTGCGGAG
>VXBB01021841.1:0-47515 GCA_013399915.1 Illadopsis cleaveri | reverse complement strand
CAGACCTCCTGGACTCCTCGAGTCCCTCAGACCTTTGGAACCCTCAGACCTCTGGGGCCCCCTGAGGTGTCTTGGACTCCTCAGACCCCTGGGGTGCCTCAGAGCCCTCAGACCTGCCAGAGCCCCTCAGAGCCTTCAGACCTCCCGGGGCAGACTGTCTCAGACTCTCAGGGTCCCTCAGAGCTCTCAGACCCTCACAACACTCTGATACACCTTGGGGTGCCTCTGTCCCTCCTGGACTCCTCAGACTTCCTGGATCCCCTGAGGTACCTTGGATACCTCAGAGCCCTGGGGTGCCTCAGACCTTCCAGGATGCTCTAGGACTCCTCAGAACCTCTGAACTCATAGAGATTCCCTAGGACCCCCCGTGCCCTTCAGCTCTCCAAAACAATAGACATGCTTTTGAGCCAGTCAGGCATTCCTCTCAGGTGTGCCCGAGTCTGCAAACCCCAGTGAGAGAGGCCAGGAACACATCTGTCAGGTCCAACAACACTGAGGGCTGTCATTCCCTGTGGGAATTGCAATTGCACTGTGCAAGAGCAAGCTCTGGTTCATTGAGATCATGATTACTAGCATTTTGGGGGTTTCCTTGTGTACTCTATGATGTACCAAAAACGTTTTACTAGTGAGGAAGGCTCTTCCAAAAGTTTGCATTGCCTCAGTAAGAAAAGCTGTATGTTGTGTACCAGCTGCTTTTAATGGTGTTTTTTGCTAATGGAAAAAAAAAAAAAAAAAAGTACTGGGGGAAAACCAATAATTCCCTAGGTATAATAAGACTTCTGGTTTCAAAGTTGCAGAAAAGTGTGCCACAGGGTAATAATCGTGGTTCACTTGGCCCTCCCTGCCAGTCCTGTGCTGGGAAGGCCCCTGCAAAGGTGTTTGGTCTCATTAAACCAAACGGTATGAGGAGTGTGTGGGGTTTTCCCATGGCAGAGATGTGTAATGTGAAGTAAAAGACAGAGATGATGGGAGTTTAAAACCCACACTGACAGTCAATGCCAGGGGTTCAGCAGAACCAGCTGCGCTGTCTGACCCCCAGATTTGAGTTATGCCATTTGGTTCCCCAAATTAAGTTGGATTAGGTCAGCAGCAGCTCTTGATTATTTGTACCAATCAACCATTCATTGAGATTTCTTCGTGTTTGTTAGAGTGCTGTTGCTCCTGCCCCTGCAGACCTGCTGGTAGCTCCTCCTCCTGCTCAGCTGCTCTGTGTACCTTTTCCCCTCATGTAACCCTTGGAATTTCCCAGAGGAATCCTGCTCACAATAATAATTGAGCAGGCTTAGCTTTAAGATACTTGCTTGTGTTTCAGCTTCCTGGGACGTATTTGGAGCCTGACCCGGAATGGTTCATTTCTGTTTCACTTAGTTTCTCTTTTCTGTTCCATACTGCTTCTCTGGTTCAGGATTTCCCATTCACCCAAGCTTGCAACTAAAGAAGTTAGTAAGACTAATTTAGGAAAGAAGCACAGGGGAAATGCATTCTGCAGGGAGATCCTCAGCCCTAGCTGCTGTGGCAGGAGGAGAGAGCCCAGAATCTCGGTGAGCTGGGGGAAAACTTTGCACTCTTGCCAGCTCCTGCTGACGGACCCAGGGATTTCTTGTTTGCTCCAGTGCCAAACCACTTTTGTCAAGCTAAAGGGTGATCAATAAGTTGATACCGAGTTAAAAACCTTAATTAATCTTAATTGTCCATTGTCTCATTAGCTTACTGAGAACATTATACCTGCAAAAAGCACTTTGGTTCTAAGCCTGGTGCTTCAAGGGGTTCAATCAGAAGAAATCTGCGCTGACAGCGCTTTTTTTTTTCCTAAAGAAGCTTAATTGGCTGTTAAGTTAGAGCTTTGAAGCTTTGATAGGAGGAGTATTATAGGTTAAATTAGTAGGGAAAATTGAGAAACAATTAGGGCAGATTTCAATTACTTACTTCCACTATTTATTTTGAGTTTATTGAACAATTGTGTTGTATGTGTAAAGGATTGAAATTAGCCATCTGTGGGAGGTAGCTTTGACCTAAATTGACCTTCCTCGGTAAGTAAGTAGCTTGCCCTAATTCCTACACCAGATCTCGAATTTTATTGGCAGATAAGATTAATTGGGATGAAAGATGAATGTGCTTGAGAGGTTCCACACTTTCTGTTGGGACTGGAGCCAGCTGTCCAGATAGAGGTAGGGAAGGCTTTCAGAGAGGTGGCTGAGGAGGTCACCCCGGAGCCGAACTGTCTCTGTTGGCCCTCCCTGCCTGCTGAGGAGCACAGTGAGAGCAGGTAGCTCAGGGAGCAGCGGCAGGTTGTGCCCAGGGGGGAGGAATGGGCGGCGCCCTCTAAGCCTGGCCGTGACCTGACCCTGGGCCTGGCCAAGGGCTCGGGGCTCTGCGGCTCCGGACGGGTGACCAGGCACTCCGAGACAGAGAGAGCCGATGGCTCAGAAGGAAGCTCCCAGACTCGGGGGTCTCAGCCGGGGAGGTGACAAACGCCTGGGAAATCCTTTGACCCAGGACCTTCCCAAGGCACCAGCTCAAGCTGCTACTGTGTGTCTGCACCATATTAAAATTATTTCAGGAACAATAGGTATGGGGCTCTGCCACTGAAAACCTAGAGCCGAGCTGGTAAGGAAACCTGGTCGGACTGTGTGGGATCCCAGGATCTGGTTTTTCCTTGCTCCATTTATACTCTGGTTTTCCAGGAAGCAACGGGGTGAAGAGCAATGATCCCAGACAGATACCGCAAATGTTGATGGCAGAATGTGAGCAAACCCCAAAGTGGTTCAATTTTAAACCTGAAAGGGTGGAAATGTTCTCGGTGCCGAGTTTAGAGGCATTGAAACTGTTTTTTTCCGGCCCTACTTTCCCTATCTGTAGCCAGCCCGTCCCGGCCGTGTTGTGGAGCGGGAGGAGGTGGCTGACAGGGGGACCCGAGGCGCGGGGTGGTCGGGGCATCCTCCCCGCTCATGCCCGGCTCTCCCTGCGGGTGTCAGCCTTGCTCCACGCTACCGCCCGTCCTGCTGCCGCACCTGGGCCTGCCTCCCGACAGCTGCCTCGTCATCCTCATCCTCATTCCGTAGAGTTGAGCTCATTCCGGCGGGGCCGGGCCTTGCAGACCCCCGGCAGTGCCTATCGGGGTGGCTCCCAGTTTAGTCCTCTTCTGAAGTGCCCGGCAAAATGCCTCCTCCCGAGTTTTGTTTGGTGGGCTTTCCACGTTACATGTAAGGAAAGGGGAGGTGCTCTGGGGCTCCTTTCCCCACTGTTGCTCTGGGAGAATTCGGCTTGCTCTGAGTTTTCCAGAAAAGTCAGATTAGTGCCCAGGAATTAAACCTTTTATCAAGCTGCCTTAGTTAGGAGAATGCACCTTGGAGTGTTGGTGGAAGGCACTGCATGTCTTCCATTGCATTGTGCCTACAGCAGTGTCGGTGGATAGCTCAGGGTTTCTTTGCCTGTGATAAACAATTGTGTTTTCCCTGGGGACAGGAAGCAGGAGGGATATATTGGAATGTGGAATGCTGTGTGCAGAATTTGGCAAAACTTGTGGATGAAGTACAGGCACTTTTTATGGCCACAGAGACCATGTAGCTGTTCATGTGCATGAAGTGTCTGTGTGCACCATGCCATGCATGACCTGGGGAGGGGAGATATTAAAGCCTTTGTCATGTACAACACAGGAATCCTGTCTCCAGTTCTTGGAAGCAGCCACAGCAGCTGTGCAATGGATTCCTGGATGTTGGTATGCAGTGGAGTCACATACGAAAAACTAAGGCTTGTAGCCTTGTAGGAGTCAGAGGCTTTGAAAGAGAAAGTGTGTGTGTGCGTGCACAAGAACAGAAATCCCAGGACAGCTCTGATCCACCAATTCCCTTCATGAGAGAACACTCGGAAGGCAAGTATCTTGTGTTTGATAATGACTTTAATATCAAGACAGCTTGATTTCAAGGTCGTCTTCCCTGAAGGTTTTCTCTCCTCCCACTGTCCCCACCAGGAATTTTGCGGCCAAGTTCTCTGTGGTTTCCTGCAGCTCCTCAGTTTAGCACTGAGCAGCTTCCAGGAGTGCCGCAGACAGACCTGCTGACATCTGTGTGGGGGCTCGGCTCTCTTTCCTCTCCCTATGGAGAGATGCCATGTGATGTCACTGAATTGACTTGGTTTGGTAGGGCTCTTCCTATCTTTATTTTTTTCTTTTTTTTTTTTTCTTTTTTTTTTCAGGGAGTGTTTTTTTTGTTTTTTGAATCAATCCCTTTGGTTTTCAGCTCCAGCTTCTGAATCTCAGCATCTGTCAGTGGTGTGATAAATTCTCTTTGGTGATAAGAGAACAGCTGCCAATAGCAAGAGCAGGGATGGTATTTGGGTTTTTTCCTGCTGTGTGAGGTCTTGCAGTCAGAGAACCACTCTGTGCACACAATGGAGAAGGCACCTCTCCTGCCCAGCCCACTGTTCTGCTGCCAATTTAGCAACATCTTATCCCTCCATGGTAAGCAGATGCACATGAACAATTGTGCAACATAATAGAGTCCTGAACTGAAAGATCTGGACATCGTTGACAAATGGCTTTTTTCTGGATCTGTTCTGAAGGTGGAAGTGGTATGGGGACAATAAAGAACTTTTTTTGAGAACTTAAGGGATTTTCAGGGAAAGAGAGAAGCTGCTTTGGAAAGATTCTTAATCATGTGGGTGGTGTTTCCTATCACAACAGTCTGCTTCCAGTGAAATTGGTAGAAGGGGAAAAAAAATGGTAGAGGAAACAAAGTCCTTTCTGTGGAGTCCTGAATTTTAAGCACATCGGATTTGGAATTTTGTTTTTCGTATTTAAAGGTCTCTTTAACTCCAGTCTGCCTATGAAATTTCATCACAGCTGGAATTCATGCCACAAGAGAAGGCATTTAGAGACCAATTATATTGACTAGAGATGTTTTGTTTCTCTGGTTGGAATAAATTTAGTTGATGTATTTATAATGAAAGTGAAACTCCAGGAATTGTGGACAACTTTGGTCCATTAGGTAATTTTGGAGACGTACATGCGTTTGGGACTTTGCTAAAGAGAGAACCAGACTGTTCCTGTGGAAGTCTGAGGTTCCTCTCACCTGGTTGGAGTTTGACAGGAAATTTACCAAAGGAGATTGTGTTCCTGAGGCACTTAAAAGTCAAACTGGCCTTTCTGTAAAGTCATCCTGTGGGTTTTGCTGTAAGGCTTCGTTGGTGCTGATGGATATCTCCAGGTATTTGAATGTTGTTCTAAGTAGGACCATAGACACACATTCTCATTTGGTTCTGCCTTTTTATGCTGAAATCAATTGGGCCTTTTCCAAAACTCCTTCCAGACTTTTAGCATGCTTTTTAATCTGATCTATGAAGCACTGCTTTAATCCCAAACAAGGTCTGGGTATTGGCATTTGGGGATGATCTCACTGCACTTCCTTTTGGCTTGTTTTTTTGTCATCTGCCAAGATGAACACATGCAAATCATGTTTTTTTCCTGTCTGTGTTGCTAAATGCCACAATCTCTGCTGAGTAGCAGTGGTGTAGTTTGAGAACTGGTGATATCAAAATGAAGGTTTGCCTTGCCTCCAAAAATGCTCCAGAAAGATCAAAGAAATGGGGAGGAAAATATTGTCTTGTTTGGTTCACTGCTCAGTGGATATTGTCACCTGCCTTTCAGATTGGGGTTTTCCCCTTGTTACTTAGTTTGTCTTCGGATAGGTTTTCCTCAGTTGTTTTGATTACTAAAATTGGAATTCCATGACCTTCTGAAGATACACAGGTCATTTTGCCTCTCTTATCCTCATTCTCCGTCTACCTTCATTAGATCATGGAGACTTCTAAGTGCCGTGGAGGAGGCCGTGTGTTAGAAGTGCTGGGAAGTCAGTGAAGAGCCGAGTACAGTATAACAAGTCCTGCAATTGCTTTTAATCCCTTATTTTGTAATGTCTTGTGTTTGTCCACTTTTCATGCTAGTAGATGCCCCAGTCCCATCTCCATGTGGGCCTGGGAGACCTGGAATGCTCCTTTTCAGCTATTACTTGGACTAAAAATTCTCTGCAGAGAAG
Source organism: Illadopsis cleaveri (assembly GCA_013399915.1). Classification (NCBI taxonomy): domain Eukaryota; kingdom Metazoa; phylum Chordata; class Aves; order Passeriformes; family Timaliidae; genus Illadopsis; species Illadopsis cleaveri. The sequence continues at coordinate 41,483 of VXBB01021841.1, read as the reverse complement.
AGAAGGAAGGGAATCAATAACCTGCTTTCCTACATAATTTTTCCTTTTTTTCATCAAATTATTTGACCATGTCATCTATTACTTCCACATATTTAAGCTAATGTGTTGATTTTTTTAAGTTGTCAAACATTAAGCAAGGTTCACAGAAGACTGTTTCCCAGTCTTAGAAGCATCTGTTGTAATTTTCCGCTGTTCTTCAGTTGCACCCTCCTTGCCATTTCCTTCCACAAATCATGCTGTGTACTGTATCTCGTCAGTCATACAGAACTCACCAGCGTGTCCCACAAGTGGCTGCAGAGCACTTGGATTTGACCAGTCTGGAGAATTCGGTTCTGCCTCTTCTCCTCCTTCCTCTGTGACCTCGGAATGACAGTAACCCAGTGTTCTGGGAAAAACGAGGCAGTGATTGAACTCCCTGTCTGTGCTGTGCACATTTGAGCCGTGAAGAGTTAGAATTCTGCTACTCTTGCCCAAAGCCCATCTTGATTCTGTTTCCTGTTTTCCTACAGTCTGCTAAGCTGACGGATGCCTTCTGACGGCGTTCTGCCGTCGGAGTGACTGCTGGAATGAAAGCTTTGTGCTCTGCAGAAGGCGCAGTGCTGGAGCCACAGTGGTGTCAGCCTGTGCTGTGTCACTGGGAGGTGATCTTACCAACATGTGAAGTGTGCTCTTCTCCCGCTGAGATCTGATTCCCGCCGACATGCTGAATGGCAGGAGTGACTCCTGAAAGCCTGCAGATGATCCTTGCTGCTGAGCAGCGTGGGGATGTGGAGCTGTTTGCAGCTCCCTTGCCTGTCCTAGGGCCATGTGCCATGGAGAACCATCGGGCTTGGCTACTCTGGGTATTCCTGGCAAGCTGGGACTTTTTTCACCAGGCTCGCAAGGAGTTGAATGGCTGCAGATGCTTCCTCCTGACTGGAGCTGGGAGTTTGAAGGGCAGCTGAATTTGCTAATGTTGGTGCTTTGATGCAGAGTGTGAGAAATTGTGATGAGGCATGAGGCAGAACAGCTTGCTCGATTGCTGCTGGAGTGACTCCGCAGTGCTGACAGTAGTTAAAAACATGGCTTTGGTGCATAGGCTTAGTTAATATATAGAACTTGGAAGGCTGCTCGGAACAGCTACGGGCTCTCTCTGTCTGTCTCTGTTTAGTAGAGTCACTTCCCTGCCCAGAACTGCACTTTAATTTTCAGTCTCTTTAGGATCATTAGAGAAGATTGACATTTTGGGAACATTTGCATAGTACACGTATGAATAACAGTATCTATGCTTTTTCCTGCAAGGGAGTGTGCAATGTGGTCAGGGTTATTTTCCAGGATGTTAGCAGTGATGACATTTTTGTTGCAAGTATAAAACATGGTGTTCTTTTTGCTGGAGAGTTAGTCCAAAGCAAAGCCTCATCTGAGACTAGAACCAGGACATACTGGACAGGCTGTGCTTTCTTGGGACCACAGGACACAGGACCACAGGGTTAACTTCCCAGAAGAACCACTTCTGCAATAGAAAAGTGACTTTAACAGCTTGGCCCTCTCTACTGCACATTGAGTAGGAAGAGCAGGTAACTCTGCCCCCTGTGAGGGTCTGGCTGGGCCTGACGGGACAAAAACCACACTGAACACTGCTGACACCTCACATCCAAGGTGTCATCCTGCTTGTGTTCAGGCAGCCTGGTCTGCCCTCATCCTCACCTCCTTAGCTATCCAGAAGCTGTGTCAGTGGTTCAGGAAGAGAGACCTCTTAGTTGCTGCCTGGCCTTGTTTGTCCTGCTGCTGCAGGAAGCAAAATTCCAATGGAAGCATGTCTTGCAGGCAGCTGGGAAGGGCTGTGGTTCCTCAGGCCACAGTGAGACCTGCCACTTCCAGCCGGAGTGAGAGGGAGCTGCAGGATGGGCAGCGGCAACCTGGCAGAACAGATGACCTTGACTGCACATCCATCTCTCTGTATCCGAGTCCTTTCAACTTTGTCAGAGCTCTTCAGATAATTTTCTCAATTAACAATTGATGTGCCAGCTATTTCAAAGGTGGGATCAGATGGGGAACTCAGTCACTGATGTTGGTGATCAGTCCCTCTGTGGGTCATCCCGCTGACTTCAGTGGGAATACTCACTGGGGAAAGAGATTCACCCAGGACAAGGGGGATCCTTCCTGTGCAGTGCCAGCAGCTCTCCTTACAGAGTACAGGTAGGGGAATGGTCAAAGACAGCAATCTTGGTTTTTTTTGTTTAGCCTCAAAGTATTCATCCTTGTGTTCTCCAGGTAAAGACATGCATCAGCTCATGGAAGTGGATGCCAAATGCCTCTGGAGTTGCTGAAAGAATATTTATCAACATTTCTCTCTTCACCACATTTCATTAAAAAGAAAAAACCAAACCAAAAAACTATAAAAAACCCCATCTAAAACCTGCGGCCTCATTATTATTTCAGTGTAACTTGTGCCATGAGGAGATCAAGCAAGCATGTCAGTTTGTGACTGTCAGCGTGAAGAGACCAACTGTGGCTCTGTGTGTGAGTTCTGGGCATGCTACTCAGGGGCACTGGTGAGTTTCTCTCAGGCTGCTGGAATGCTTTTTGGGGGGGAGTTTTGTTTGCAGATGGTTTTTTTGTTTGTTTGGGTTTTTTTTGATGGACTAGTACATTATTAGGACGTGGACTTGTCAAACAGGCTTGCCAGGTTTTCAGCAGTCATCCCAAGTGGACTGCCTAAAAAAGGGCTGGCACTGCATCACATGGAATGACCGATGATATGTCATATATTTTTAATGGGCAAAATGTTTTAATAAACATTCTCCCTCCTAAAATGCTGGATTTTAGAATAGGTTTTAGCCTTGAGCCATGTAGCTACCCAGCTGTGAATTTTATAAGGCAACAATCTCCACACCATTAGATGTTATGACTGATATGCCAGCGATGGCAGTAGCAAGTATTTCCACACATTAAAAAAGTTTCCAGTAGCAGTTAAAGGAAGTATGGCTCTACTTGGAAGATTTTCTCAGCTCAAAATTAGAGCAATTTAATAAAATTATGAAGTCAGCCATGTACTGTCTTCTAGTGAGCTGCAAGTTGGGTGTATTGAAAGCATGCTGATTGCCATGCCTGGCAGCTTTAATCACATCGCCTGACGCTTTTGAACATCAACATTATTTTTCTTTTTGTGTGATTTCTACATCCTTGGCTACTCAAAATTCAGCTGAAAGGTTTGCATGATGGGGCAGATGAGACTCCAGTGTGACCTACCACAGTTGTTTTGGTTCACAGGACATCCTGTTTGGATTTGGGGTTTTTTTCTGGGTTGCAGCAGTTATCTTGTTTTATTTAGAAGTGTTGGGGACCAAGTCTCAATTTGAAAGGGGATCCAGTGATCCCTCTTTGGGTAACTCAAGTCCCTCCTGTACAGTGACTTCTGTGCAGTGATCACTAAATCATGTTGAAGATCTGTTTTCCTCAGCCTAAACCTACTAGCAAGTCAAACACCATCCCTCTTGAAAATGTCTCACCTCTTATCCACCACAGAGAGTAAAATCTGAGTGTTTGTGTGTGTCTGGGAGAGCTGATAGTCATGAGCTTCTGCTCTTTGTTGTTCTTTCTTTCCTCCTCTGTGGACTGTAGCGATCCTTTGCTTACACATGGGATAAGAGAGTTTAGAATGTTGAAAACAAGCATTGTCATTTATGGGCTCTTTGCTGTCTGGGGTGGGATAAAGTAGAATGTGGTTTTTGTGATGAATTTAAGTTTGGCCCTGGGGCATTTATTTACTTTACAGAAAATCCCTTTTTTTCAAACCAAAGGTTTATGGTTAAAATTCCAGTAGTTATTCAGAAATTCTGCACAAAGTCATTATTTTAATAGTTTACATTTTGTTTCAAGCTGTAGAAGGTGACAGCAGGCTTTCTGTCATATTCCTGTAGGACAGAAATAGAAGCACAAACATGGCTTGAAAAATCTGATGAGAACTGATACCAGGGTGGTGTTAATCCTTTGCAGCCTGCACAGTTCCATCCAGCACTGCTGCTGCCAGCTCTCTGGTGAGCTGATAGAGCTGTAGTGAACAGTCAATGGCTCAGCTGTGTCCTGTCAGGTTTTTTTCTTCTGGTGTCACTAAAAGATAGTCACATTTCTAGCAATGTAGGACGGAACTTTTCACTGCTGTTCATGTGGTAATTTGTTTTATCAGCAAATAGGGATTCCATACCATTAGATTTCTCAGGTTTGGTATGTCTCTGGTTTTGGTGGCTGAACCAGAAGACCCTTGAAGAGAAGTTTAAAAATTGCTTGTGCAGTTTCACATATTTTTTGCAGTTGGCTAGATGATGGCCTCCTTTCCACGGATTTTCCAGGAAGGAACAGAGGAACTGTTACTCCACAGTTTTGGCATTATCTATTGGTGATGGCCAGAGAGAAGAGAACCCAGAGGTCCTGGGTGCTGGCTGCTGTAAGGGTAAATGACACCAAGCAGCCTCTGTCCCACTGGACTTTTTGGTCCAGAAGATCCATCACAACAAAGGAATTAAAATACCTCAGACAAAGTCATTGAACCAGGTCTTCATTCAGGAAACTGTTGGGTTCACCTGGTGGTCTCGTGGTGCTCTTAGCAAAGGAGTGAAAATAACTTTGCTTGATGCTCTGGTATAGGGCAAAGTTTTGGAAAGGCACATCCAGATGCACGTTTGGTTGTCTCATTTCCTGTTTCTCATACTTCAGAGCAAGTGACAGCACATCTCCACCTTTGAAGTTCCTGTGGTGCCTAAAATGCTCCCAGGGATTTGTGCAGCCTTATCACCTGCACTCCTGAGCAGGCTTAGGGATCTGCAGGACAGGCTTTGGCAGCGAGCAGGATAAAGCCTTCCTGCAAGTTATCTCTTGTGATGGGATCTTGTTTCCTGACACTAGCCATGTGTCACTCACTCCCATACCACTCCTCTCCCTGTTCCTCCTGTGAAATCTGTAAGGAGCAGTTAGTTAAATGGCAAATAAATCTGATTCCTCTTGGATGAAAAGTTGAATCAGGTAAGTTGCTGCTTGTTTTGCTTTGACTGCTGTGTCTATTAGCCAGTGATTTCTGGCACTTTCTCCTTGCTGCTGTCACCCCTCATAAACTCCATTCCCAGGGACCTGAGTAACTTGTGTGGCACCGGAGAGCAGCGTGGCCTCCCTGCTGTGGGAGGGTGTTCCTGCCCCAGCTGCCTGGCCTTCCCCCTGGAGCCTGGGGTCAGGGGAGAGCTGCAGAGCTGGATGCTCTGGCATTGCAGGGAAGGCCACAGCGGGTGGTGGGGAACAAGGGGCTGTGGTGGGGAGGAGAAGCTGGGGTTCTGCCTCTGCCCCATTAGTGTCCAGCCCATCCTGGGGTGGAGGTGAAGCAGGAAGAGGCAGCACAGTGACCTCATTCCATGTTTCTCTGTGTGCCAGATGTCCCTGCGGGCTGAGAAGAGCCCTTTGGTCATGAGGACAGAGGCAGAGGGACCCCGTGTGTGTGGTAAGTGTCATCAACGACCATCTCCTCTTCCCCAGCGCGCTGAGAGGGACAGGTAATCTGCTTCTTTCCTGGGGGAAGACGAGCTGGAGCAGCCCATCCGTTCCGTGTGACGGGACACGGACCCCCAATCTGCAGGTGCCCTCGGCAAGCGCCGCTGCAGTGGGAGGGCAGCGCCGCGTCTGTGGCACGACCTGCGCGGGGATCTGGTTAAGTCTTGAAAGACTTTGTGGGTTATGACATTCCCCTAAATGTGCTGAGCTTTCTTTAACCTTTCATAAAACATTGTGATCTTTATGGACTGTATCATATTGTGCAGTAATGTGCTTTATTGTCCACAGAATAAGCTTTTCTTAAAGATAATTGGAAAGCTGGAAATGGCTGCTATCGGCTGATTTTTTTTTTAACACATTATTTCTGAAATGGGCCTGGTGTAATAATGACCCTATCTGTTCAAGATTTAAGATTTGTCTTGGCAGAGAAAATTGATCCATTTCACCTTTGTCTAATGGAAATTTTTATCTGGGATTATCTGTTTATGTAAATGAATGTTCCTCTGAAAAGAGAACTTGAGGGGGCTGTAAATCTCAGTGACACTTTAGTTTCATGGGGGGAAAATTGGAAAGGATTCTAGTATTTATCTGACTGAAATTGGTTATAAAAACAGAATTATCTTTGTGTACCTGCTGCATCTGATGTTTCCTGGAATTTGATTACTTTTTTGAATAATGCAGCATCACACTACATACAGGATTCACTGTGATTAGCCCTGAAATTGTTGGGGGGATGGTGTTTGCCAGCACTGTAATTATCAGGAAAAAGCAGCATGTTTGGGGCAGTGGGATTCTGATTCCTGCCCTAATGGGTACCAATTAGCACAGTCACATTATTCAGAGACTCTGAGGAGAGCAGGGGATATATACCACATGACTGTTTTTCCTTACAAGTTATGTGGGGCTTTTTTAAACTGAGGACTGAACCTAATTACAGAGGAAAATATCTTTGGGTAATCAGCTTTTGTTTACAGTTTGCAGAACAGGACTGTGAATGTAGCATTTAAACTAATATTTTAAACTAATCATCTTTAAAAACAGTTTTGCCATTAAAAAGACAGCCCAGGGGTTTTTTGCCAAGTTTCCTCTTGAGCTCTAGCTGACACATCCTGGCTGGGCTAGATCACGGCTGGGATTGCCATTCCAAACACAATGTTTGGCTTGTGCCTGCTAACCATTCAAATGTTTCTCCAGGATTGCTGCTGGGGGTACTGCCTCTTCTCTGGCACTCCGTGGCACTGACCAAGAATGGAGAGTGGAGGTGATGGACCTATTGCTGTATTTAAACAGCTGCTGTGCAAGAAGATGCAACTTTTAGGATTATTTTAAAATTAACCAGGATGAAAACCCCATGTGTTTTCACATGAAGCAAGGCTACTTTGTAACGTCTGATCCTTGCCCTCTGTGGCAAACCAAAAAGGATTTTGTAGGCATAATGGCATGATAGTGTCCTCTGTCCATGCCCAGATGGAGCATATGCACACAGAATACACATTGGACATAAACACGCATTTAACAGGTGAAACTTTTGGTTGCTATTGCTTAGCATGAAATTCCTGCTCATCTGGAGCAGAGGAAAAGTGGTTTGCATCTCGGAGCCGTCAAAGAGTGCACTTCAAGGTACAAAACAGTGCCCCATATTTTTACATCTAATTAAGTGGCCTAATTTCCAAGCGTCTTTCAAAGCTCCTTGCTTGTTCAGAGCTTTCCAAAATCACCCCCCTGGCCCTAGCTGCCCAAGTGGAGGATAGGAGCCTGATTTGGGAGGTGAATCATCCAAGTCTTCCTGAGCTGATTGCAGTGGGAATTACACCTAAAGCTCTAATGAGGAGGGGATAAAAATCACAGCTCCAACTGATGCTGTGCAGATGTGCACCAAGACTTCTTCAGCCTAACACAACAGTAAGCACTCAAAATATTTTTTAAAAGCTTTTGAAACCAGAAAATCAGCACTTAACCATGGCTTTCCCTCTGTTACAGTTCCAGATCTTAATGTTGCTCAGTTTATTTCCATAAAATTTCAGACAGCAACGTTCCCTGCCCAAGTTCTTTACTTTTGTGACTTTTTGCTTCACATTTCAGGCAGTCATTTCAGTTGGAAATATACATTATTACCAGTTCATTAAATCCAAAATAAATGAAGTGGAAAATTACAGAACTCCATGGATTACAGTGCACCCAACTCAAAATAGAAGTGTGTGATTAAAAACAAAATGGTCTGCATTTTAAAAACAGATTAATAGTTTTGGGCCCAGCTGGCAAAATATCACATGAAATGTGTTTTAAGACTAGGGGTAATGTAAAATAAATGCCATTAATGGTGCTCAAGGTGGGCCTCTGCAAGCACAGGACTTTGCAATATACAGGCAAAAAAAGAAAAAAAAAAAGAAAAAAAAAAAGAATTTATAGTGTAAAGGGCTGAAATACAAGAAAGGCACTTGGACAATGTAGGGAGGAGGACAAGGCTTTGCTTTGCCTCAGCTGAAGTGTAAAAGCACTTGTAATTCTTGCAGAGCTGGAGTATGGTTAGGCTCTGTGGCCTTGCTTGTTTGCTTTGAGGGTAATAGTGATGATAACCATGGAAAAGCAACCACAATTACTCTCCTAGGCAAAAAAATAGCAACAAATACATTCCTAGACAGAGGCCCTGGGGCTTGAGAACAGTTTGGTTGGCAGCATCAACAGCCCAGCATTAGTTAGCGTTGTACAGGTAAATTACCTCCTCCTTGCTGCAGTTTTGAAAGAGGCAGCTTGAAAGAGGTGAGTATGTACAAACAGTTGTGTCTTTACTCTCTGCTCATTTCCCCTGGCCTGGGTCCTGTTTCACTAGAGGTTATGAGAAATGAGACTAAATGAGTGGTGAAACAGGTCTTTTTTATCTCGTGTCACTGTTGATAGAGAAGTAGAAAATGAAGTTAGGAATGAGGCAACATGAGAACAGACAGGTAGGTATTTTGCAACAGAAATAAAAGTGGATTTCCTCGTGGCATTTTACCAGATCTTCTGGGCTTTGGAACTATTCCCAGGTTGGGGTAAGTCTTATTGCTCCTCATAAGGTGCAGAAGAAGAGAACATTTTGCAAAGTCTAGCATAAAGTATATTAAACACAAAAGGAAGAATCAAGTTTGCACAGTTAAAAACTCAGCAGGATTTTTTCCTGGTTTGTCCTACAACAGCGTTTAACTGCTGCTCTTGGGCTGTGCTTTGTGTGCAAGCCAGACCTGGAGAAAGGGGCTTTTAGCTACACAGTGGACAGTTTGCAGGTTCAGAATTGGGGTTTCCTTACTTGTGTTGAATTTTATGTCTGTCTGGCTTGCGTGGCAGAGCACAGCAATCCTGCAGCCCTTCCTCTGTTCTGCAGGCTCCAAGAGCTGTTCCATACAATGGAGAAGGGAGGAAGGGGGAAAAAAAAGGGCCATCTGTAGCTGCAGATGGGGATTTGTGGACGGGGTACAAGCTGCAGTCACTGAGTAAGCAGAGATGCCCAAAATATGTCACCTAAATTGACCAATCAGGCTGGGAAGGGGAGCATTAGCCTGTTTGGATGCGTGGTCGGGCAGACCCACCCCAGCAACTGTGCAGCACACGCAGGCAGCCAGGCACTCCATCAGCTTCCCGCTGCGCTCCACAGCCGGAGAGATGAGCTGCTTTTACCTGGCAGCTTGGCAAAGACCTCCTCCCACTAGCAGGTGTCATTGGACCTGTTCAAAACATGTTGCAAGAAATCTTTTCCTTTTAATGTGTACGGGTTTTAAAGGGTTGATGTGAGATCTTCTATACTGTTTGTGAGCTCTGAGATGCAGTTTGGTGACCAAGTATTGTGATGCTGCAGTTGGTGAATGGATAGTGTTTTGTTTGACCAGGTGACAACTAGACTTGCTCCAGTTACCTAGATTTCTGTTCTAGGAGATGACAAATCCCCTATAATGCTGCATTTATTGGGGAGATTAATTTTAAGGAGGAAAGCTCCTCTTTCCTGTTCTTGCAGAATGATTTTCTTAGGGTAGAAGCCATATGCATTCCTGTACACCACATCTGCTCAATATTATTGCGAGCTGGTGAACCTTTTCTTTGCATTCCCTTCCAAAAGAGCTCATCAAACCCAGCCTGCTGTCCATTGAAGTTTTTTAAAAATTATTATTATTTCTATTGAGTGTTCCAGGTTGCTGTTGTCCTGCTTCAGGAGAGGGTAGTGCTGCAGGGCTGGAAGGTGGTGGTTTGGCAGAGCTTTCTCTCAAAGCAGGCTGGCCAGTGCTGAAGGGACAGGTGGGTTCCCTGCACACAGATTAACTGGGTAAAAGGAAGACTTAACTGTGGCAGTATGAGTTGTCTTTATGAGGAAAACCTCAGTGAGGGTGATGAGTTCATGGAGTGGTCTCTGAAGTGGAAATTTTGCAACTAGGATCTTTTAAGGCCAGTGAACTTCCCATGAGGATCAGACATTCATCCCTTAACACATCTTTCATCCTGATATGCTTGCCATAGCTTATGCTTGTGTCAAAAAAGCCAACCTGCATTCCCTTAGAGGATGTTCTGAGAAGGCCATTGAGTCCTGTCCAGACTTGCAGGACAGGAGGTGGGACAAGGCTTGTAGCTGTGAAGAGCACTGTGTAGGGTTGTTGGTCAGTCACTGCATCAAAGTATGTGTCAGCTGGTCGTCTCTAGCCAAAGCCTGATGGCAACTTCATCAATTCTGCAGTGAGGGATCTGCATCTACTGAAATGGAGTAGCTCTAGACTTCCAGGAGCGCAGCTGAGGTCACAGGTGCTCTGGGCAGACCATAAAACACAGTAACTTGTACAGTTGGTCCAATGCAGTGCTTGTTGCTCCTCCCCAGGAGGATTTTAGGGTGTCAGTGTAGGCTACCTTTCCTAGTGAGCTCTTGAGATCACTGTAAGAATTGCTGTGGAGCGGAGAGAGGGAGACCAGTGCAGCTGTTTTGGCTCCCTTTCCTTGGAAGCAGTGGCAGACAGGTGCCAGATGCAGCTGTAAAGCAGGAGCAAGGGGAGGTTCAGCCACAGGCTTGGGGTCTCTCAGCTGAGGGCTGAGATTTGAGCTGCCACAACTGCTGCTGAAGGTGCGTTTGGGATTTCAGGCCTCAGCCGACAGGCTGCACTTAGGCATGCTGCTTTTGTTTGCCAAGTACCCAGGGCCAGGTTTTATTTCGGAGAGGGCAGTTGTTACCCTGGGGGTTCAGCCTTGCAAGCATTTGTTTGTTTGGTTTTTTTTGTCTGTATTTCATGACACTTGTTCTTTGATATGGGGCCTGGTGTTTTATGAGCTGTAAAGTGTGGTGAGCCTGCTTATACAGGACTGCAGAGCAACAAGCCTCCTTGTAATGCCTTTCGGGGTGACTCCATTATTAACGGTGTCACTGAAAATATTTCCTTTTACTTAGGGGGTGAGTATAGTCTGCTTACAGATAAAAGCTGTATGCACAGGGGGTAGCATAGAATTTTCTTTAAGGTTTGGTATCTTTCTCCATCAGCTTTAAAGCTAACACCTATACATTCTTCCCTGTTTGGGGAGCTGGCACAGGAGACTGGTGTGGATTCCTGGCTGCTCCCATGTTTGACAGCAGAAGTGTCTATGCTTCTGTGATTAGAACCAAAACTGTGTGACCTGGAGTCATTAAAACTTTATACCTCAGTTATGTAAGAGCAGTGAAAAGAGAAACTCAGGTACCAGTATGCTTGGCAAAACAGGTCACTGTGACAGTACCTTTGGTTGTGTTGGTGTTGCTGTCTGAACACTGAGAATGAGGGCCTTAACTGAAATGCATGTCAGGGTTGTCAGGCAGCTCTCGCCTTTCCTTTCATGGAGGCTTTCCTGTTTTCACAGGACCTGTGATTTCTGAGAGCTGTCACACAGCTGCCACCAAACTGTCCACCTGCCCCAGCTATGTTTGGCCCCACTGTCTGTCCTTCACACGCTGACTGGAAGTGGAGGTTCTTCCGCCCTGCTCTGACTCTGGCTCCCTGCAGTCACTACGTGTCTTTGCCTCCCTGCAGCCTTTGGCTGTGGGCCCTGTTCTACGTCCCACCAAAGCCTGCATCAGCTTCTGGGTGTTGCTGTCCCCTCCCACTCTTTCCTCTACCTGTATTCCTTGCTCCGAGTTCCCCGACTCTGTGCTTTCCCCACACTTCCTCTAAATTCCCCCTCTGCTTTCTCCCCACTCCCCTCCCTCACCCAACAAAGTCTTAGGTTCTTCCTGCTTGTAATTTGTCGCTAATCAGCTGTCAGTGTTGGAGCAATGATGAGAGGTTCATCTCTTGCTGAGGGTAATGGCCTTAAAAGTCACCGAGTCAATGTCAATGGGATCGCTCCAATTCAATCAGAGCCCTGGATGAGGAATGGCCCCCGCTGACATTAGCACTCATTTTGAGCCCAAGCATCTGGGCCCTAGTAAATAACCATCAGTGGGTGGGTCCGGGGGACAGGTCATTAGCCCCACGAAAAATAAATATCGTTTCCCTTGATGGCTGCGAGTAATTTAGCTCAGACGAGGAAATTTCACCCTAGATTAAGTATGATGAGCCAATATCAGTCAGAGGAGGCCAAACAGTGAGAGCTTGATGAGATAGAGAGAAATTTATATGCAGCTGGCTGAATGCAAGATGAGTTTAAAGAAATTATGTTCTCCTCCACTCCTTGTCCATGTGCAATGCCAGGCACTGTGTTCCCGCGGCTGACACCCCCTCCTCACGCCCCTGGGGCACCCCCAGTGCACAGACACACGTTTGTGGGGTGCCAGGCCCACCCAGTGCTGTCCCTGCCCTCCCCACCAGCAGCAGCCCCTGCTCTCAAGGCTCTGGTGCCCATGGCTCTCGCAAGCGCTGGCTCGGAGCTGGAGCGGCAGCGGCTCCTGGGGAGGCTGTGCCATGGCCCTGGGCTGTTCCAAGACACTGATGGGCTCCATGCCACCGGAGGCCCTCCAGTCCAGTGCCTGCTCCTTCCCTCCTGCCTCCCTCTGCATGTTTGCTCAGTGTGCTTTTTGTGTTTGTTACTTATTTAACCCATCAATCCTGCCCACGATATGCTCAGCAGCTATTAATTCCACCCCTCCAGCCCCTCTTTATTGGGAGCACACATGGGGAGTTGTGTTTTATGTCTGCTGGAAACAGTAAGCAGACAGTGTCTCTCCCTCATTGGCCCATCTCTGTATCCTGGAGCTGTGGCTGGAGGCTGGCTGGGGTCTGTCCCCCAGCTGTGGCTCAGAATACAGATCAGGCGTGCTGCAGTAACCCATGCAGCTCTTCCTCTTTGCCAGGCTTTTCAGACAGACTCCAGGGGAACTGGGACACAAGTACAAGATGACTCCCATGAGCTGGAATGCCGGAGGAAAACCAAAGCAGGACAAGAGCAGACAGAAACCAACAGAAGGCACCTGGAGAAGCAGGTTATTTTGCAGAGGCATGAAGGAGGAAATTAGAGGAGTGGAAGGAAGCAAGAGGCCTTCTACAGCTAGTGCAGGATTTGGCTGTCTTTTGGAGGGTGTCTTTGTGTTAAGAGTGCATTAACTGTGCTAAGAATAGAATTCAGAGTAATTATGTGATATAGTTCAGTGTCTTTTTCCTTGATTTTCATCTACCTGATGCATTTCCTAGTGGATGAATAGTCATCTGACTTCACTTACGTTTTCTGTTGACCCGGTGAAATATGTCAGCCAGGAAAGACTCAGGTATTTAGCTTGTCTGACAGAGAAAAAACAAAAAGGTGAAAGTCTGCTGGTACTTTTTGATATAGATTGGAAATAAATATTTAATTCTGGAAAATGTTCTGAGATCTAAGTTTTTTATCCCAAACCAATGTAAAAACCTGTCCATCTCTCTGTCGATTTTTCTTTCAATCTGACTGTTACTATATTTATTTTTAAATACTGAAAATTCCTGAGGCGTTAAAATCAGTATTTTTTCCTGGTTGTTAGCTGAAGAGCAAGGCTGCTCATTGTGGAGGGAATGGAGATGATTTTTTTTCATGGAGGTGAAGCCAACAAAAGGACAGGCAGGACAGCCAACAAAAGTAACTGCAGTGACTGACCTGAGATCTGTTTTCAAAAGTGTGAAAATCTTTGTGTCCTTCTGCCAGAACACAGAGGACATGGTTTTGACATACAGTGGTTCTTGGTGGTGGAGTGAGGGTGATCCTCTCTCATCTCTAAAGCTTGTTTTGCACGTTCTTTGCCCCATCTCTTGAACTTCTTCTTGGTGTAGTAGAGTTGCAGGTTCTGTTCCTATCACAGTAAAAAATATTAATAATAAAATTATGTGCAGTTTATATACAGTAGCTTTTTTCCCACCCTTGTCCCTGTTTTGAAAAAAATTTGGTAGACACGATGTCATGGGCCTGAGCACGGATCCCTTTGGAGGGTGATGGTCTGTGTTTGGAATGACTGACACCACCTCTGTCTGTCCTGAGGTGGGTATGGCTGTGCCTGGGGTGGGTGGTGGCTCTGTGGCCTCTCCCACAGGCCGGAGCAGTGCACTGCAGGTAGAGGTGTGGCTGTCAGCTCTCAAACGGGCCAAAATTGTACCTTCTCTGCAGCAGGATATGTGTAGCAGAATTTGGAGTTCTTTGCTGCGTTTTCCTACAACAAATGGACTTTTCTTTACTACTAGCTCTTGCTGGGGTGTTTCAATCTTAAATATATCCTTTGTGTTGTGCATTAAATTCCAGCAAACCCTAGTGGGCTAAATTCTGACCTGCATAAGCAGACACAGAGTTACAGCCCCTTGGGCTAACCCTGCCTTTGGCCCCGGGCCCACTCTGCTGCCTTGCCAAAGCAGAAGTTGCTAGTCCTGGGGTTTTTTTTCCTTTATTTTTCCTCCTTTTTTTTTTTTTTTTTTTTTGCCTGCTGTATGATCACTCTCTCTGACATAGTATCTGTCTCCTGATCTTGTGTGTTAGTGCATGAGCAAATTGATGAGCAAACCATTGACAAAGTCCTGATGGTGAAGAGGCTGATGATGAATTGGGGGCCATTACAGTAGGTATTGTGCATGTTTTACCAGCTGACACTAAACTTCCTAATGCCAGTTTCCTTCTATGTGGGAAATGGATTGGATGCTGACTTCTCCCAATTAAAGCAAGTGAGGTCATACACGCCCTAATTACAGGCTAGCCTTTTGTGTCTAAATGTGACAGACATGTGCTTGGGAAATTGCTTTTAATGCCTAAATAAACATTATGAGCTCCATGGCAGATTTGAATCGCAATTGGAAGTGCTCAGCCTCTGGAGTGCTGGGCTGACGTGGTGACAGCCACTTGTGCTGCTGACCCCTGCTTGGGATCTTTGTTCCTGGCACAGTACTGCCACTTTGTGTGGGGGCCCTCACTCACCCTTCCCCTTGCTCTGGACAGGACTGCTTTACAAACATATGTATCAGGATTGCTCAGGAGGGCTGTACAGCTCTCCTGTAAGAGGAGGAGAGGACTGGGACAGAGACAAATTTTACACCAGGGTAAAATTTACAGAGTTTACACCAACAGCAGGGGCGAATGAACAAGCAGGTCTAAGACAAATCCACAGTACAACACAGGGTGGTTAAATAGACTTTGAGTGCACCTTAGAAATCACAAGTGACTGCTGTCACCATCCAGGCTGGGGGATGTCTCCACATGAGCAGATTCTGCTCCCAGGTACTTAGGGAGAAATCTGGGCTCTTTCCAGACAAGCAAAACCAGTCACTCCTCATTCAGACCACAGGCATAATGTTGCCCTCCTGCATTAAAGCTTTGAACACAAGGGGATAAAATCTATGTAGATATTCGGGGAGAATCTTTTGGGGATATATGCATGTTAAATAATACACTTAACGCTGGACCAAAGGCAATGTAAGTGTTGTGCTTTATTTGACACTGGAGGCAGAGTGCTCCATTTCCCAGGCAGCTTGCTCTTTCATATGTATTAGTTTCTATTGGTAGTATTCCCTGCAGGATTGTTTAAACTGGCTAAAACCTTGCTTGCTATTTTCCTGTATTTTTTAATGGTTGGCAGTACTCAGTGCTCACCAGCAGTCACACATACCTGCTGTGCCTGACTCTGCTCTTTTGTTCCCTAGGGCAAAGCCTGTGTCTGAAGGTTGGAGCCTGAGTAAGGCAACTCCGATTATCTGTGAAAATTATTAACCCTGTTTGTGGTGTCCAGAATAATGGTGCTGTTGTAGAATGAGTACAGAGGAGTGGTGACCATAGGCACACCTTGTCCTTGAGCTCTCATGATTTCTGGTCATGATTCAGCTGGGCACTTAGGTGTGTTCCAGGCTGTAGTGTGATAGGAAACATGCTTGGGACTCAGCCTATGAGGATGTGCCTTGCTGTTGTACCACCTGAACTCTCTGAACCACGTTAGAGTGGCATCCCATAAAGCCCTGAAGCTTTACCCCAAAGAAGCTGTGCAGTCTCATTGGATCCCTTCAAACCCAGTGATCCTGAAGTCCTTCCCAGGTCCCAGGCACAGACAAGTGCTCTGCCCATGTGTGTGTTGGAAGGAGACCTGAGCACACACTTGTCTCTCACCCTGATTTTCCAGCAACATGTCTTGCTTGGTGTGCGGGATGCCATCAATGGTGTCGCCAGAATCACACGGGTACCTTGAGTTAAACCTCAACAAAAAGATTTTTGACACAGCAGGATGGGGGAAAGGTCTTGGGGTTTTCAAGTGTGAGGAACATCCAAAACGAAGGGTTTCTGTTGCCCTGGTTTCATGCCTGAGATGTTTTGGTTTTCTGAAATTCTTTTCCCAGAGAACTTTCTGTAAACAAGAGGTATGTTTTTGTAAACTGTACTTTGTTTTAATTCTTTTCCCTAAGAGGGACTTCTTCTTGATGTCCCTCTGGTCTAAGCAATGTAATTAAAGAAATTTGTCTTTGTTTCACCAATCGAATTGGTCTGTGTAGAATAATATAAAAAAGAAACACATCCCAAAAATAAAAAAATCATTTTCAGCCTTCTGAAGTCGGAGTCTGTGTCATTGTAGTGTGCAACAGTGTCAGGTTTCTGTCAGGTCAGAGCCCATAAAAAATCTTTAAGGACAAAGGACTTATTTAAGGAGTGACTTATGCTTATCTTGCCTTCTAAGCCATGCTTAGATCAGGAAAGGCTTGCCTCAGGAAAGTGGGTATTGATGATGGCTTGTATCCCTAATTTTTAGTGTCCAGTTGCTATGTGAGCCTTTAGGACTGTAGCCTGTTTGATGATTGCCATGTGTTTGCTAGCTTTCAGTAGCAATCTAACCAAGCCTTCTGTTGTTCAGAAGTAAGCAGCCTCCCCCTGGGACAGGGGAGAGAGGTTTTAAAATCAGTGCAGTTGGTAGTGGGTAATGGGCATGGTGGCATTTGTGGTGCAGGGCAGATTGGGCCCCAGGCTGGCTCAGGCCAGGAATGCCGTTTGGGCTGCTTGAAGCACTGTGTTGAGGCAGGGGCTGGCAGAGGCTGGTTTAGCCTGCCCTCATGGATGAGCACAGTATAAGTATGTGCATAATTTGAAATTCCAAGCAGCTCTCTTCAAGTGGGTGCTCGAGGTTATATGCTGGCATAGGCACCCAGCTGGACTGAGACTCATCCTGACAGGTACTTTCCCATGGAACAGATCAGCATATTTGCCTGTGTGTCATGGCCCAAATCCTTTAATGCTGCCTGAGCAGAGAGCGCTGTCTGCCTGCTCCGTGGCGGGGCGAGCGCCCTGATGCAGGGCCGGAACGATTCCCTTTGGCAAGCTGTATTTTCTCCTTTGAACTGACGGGTGTCAAACCCACAGTGGTGTCAAGACAGATGTGAAGTGCTCAGGGCTCATGGTAATGTATCATGCCCTGTTGTTTTATGTCGATAGCACACTGGCACAATTTACGTCAGCTATTCTGCCTTACCTTGAACTGTAAGGCACAGCAGCTGTTGGGTTTATATTTACAGCACTGTAAGTGTTTAGGCCATGCTTCTGACAAAGCACTCACATATTTCATGATGCTCTGCAGCCTCGTGGGCTCTGACAGACCCTTCACATGGACGGATGGTGAAGCACTGAGTGAGAGTCAGAGAGAGGTCTGCTCTGAAGATGGGCTGTAAATTGCTGTTGAAGTAAGATGTTTGTTCCCTCCAACAAGCAACCTATTTTCATGATCCTTGCAGGACCTGAACTGTCGTAAAATGTGTCAGTGCACTCTCAGATTTGATTACAGCAGACTGGTCTGCACAAAAGTTACCAGAGAAGTGGAAAGTACAGAATCTGAATGGGTTTTATCTTCCTTTTCCCTTTAAGCCTTCCTTTCCTTTTTCCCTTCCTTTTAACACTGTTTTTAATCAGTGTTAGAGTTGAAAATGTGAATAAAATCTGGGAGCATTCATAGCAAGAGTAGGTGGGAACTGTTGTGGAGTCAGAGCTGTGCCTGGATATGTTGCTGAATCCCAGCCTCAGCCCAGGTGAGCTGAAGCATGAAATGAAGCCTTTATTACCCTGGGATGTGTGCTATGTCCTGGCACAAGAGAGGGCTGTTAGTTGCAGGTTTTCTGTCTTCTGCAAATGATGTGACATCAATGCCGTTTATTTGGCACGAGGTGGGGATATTAGAGGAATAAACAGGTCTTGCCAGTAAGAGCTCCATTCCTAGGGTGTTACAGAAGAGCATCAGCCAATCAATTTTAAATGACCTGGCTCCCACAGGCGTGGGGCTTTCTGGAAGATGAGGAGTGCTCGGGCAACCGAGTAACAGTTCTGAGCTCTCTCTAACTTCTTGGGAGGCTGTGGGAAGGCCCTGCAGGTGCAGGATGCTCCTGTCTGTGGTGGATGCATTTGTCTTAGCAGGAATGAGCATAACATTTCCCAGAGAACGTGGGAAGTAAGTCTGCCCTGCCGCAGGCTCCTGGTATAAGCTTGAGGTAGGTCAAAATCCTCAGATGTATTTGCACATTGACTCCCAAGTGATACCCTGAGGCTCTCTCAAACAGTCTGGGTCCTGCTCTCTTTGGCTTCACACATACTTTGCCCTGCCACGTTCACGATCTATCCAGGCAAACCTGCTCCATCTGCAAAGACTGTTTTTCCCTCCCTTGTCAGGGTGTTGTGAGGATAAACACAGCAGAGATTTCCAAGTGCTTATTGATAATAGGAGCCATATAAATACCTGACATGGACATGCTGCTCTTTTGTTCATGTGTCTGGTAAGAAAAGTATTATTTATCCTTGCAGCCTCCTCTGAGAATGGAGAGCTCCCTCTGGGCTGCACCTGATGCCTTCGGGCTGATCACTGCTGTCCCTGCCGTCATCTTCTACCTTATTCCCACACCCTGTAACCTACCTATTAGCTCTTTTCTTCACGAGAATTCATTTACAGTGAGCACCACCTCTGCCTTGTGTGTAGGACCCTTCCCTCTCCCTCTGCAGAGCCCTATTGCACAAAAGCAAGTTCCTGGTAGGAATTTGCTGTTCCTTTTCTGTCCAGATGGCCCTTCCAAGCCCCACTTGACCTCTCACAAACAGGCTCTGGACTCAGAAGCAGGAATTAACAGGCTTCATTCTCTACCTCACCACAAACTGTGAAGAGCTTGGGCAGGAGGTTGGCTTCAGGGGGAGGCAGTGTATCGGAACACATTGGAAAAGCCACTTCATGCGAGAAAATGCGGGGAAGCAAATGAGTGATTGCTATCCTGCCTGGAGCTGGAACTTGCTTTCCAGCAGGGCTGGGGCACACAGAGACTCCTGCTGAAACAGAGAACTCCCTCAGGTGTCTGGTGTAAATGTTCATTCCCAGGGGTCCCTTCCTCCCAGAGTGGGCAAGGGGACACTCCTCAGTCCTGCTCTGGCTGCCTCTTTGGAGTCTGTCCCCGAGAGCCACTTCCTTAGGCTGGGTGGCACTGTGGATGCCCCTTTTTGTGGCTGTTTTGTCCGTGCCAGCAGTGGCTGTTGGTGTTGGCCATGGTGGGGATGGAACCCTCATGAGGAGGGTGGCACTGGCACCTCCAGGCTAAGTGACAAAAGCACACAGTTGAAGTTTTAGCAACAGAGGCCAAACCTGGCCTTCGTGTAACAACATGTGCAGATTCGGTTGTAACAATAGCCTCATGTGCAGGGGTTGAAGTGGTCTGTAAGCTCTTCCAGCCTGGTAAGAGTTAGAGACTGGACTCCTTGGAGCATGCCTAAATGAGGATGCAGAAAAATCTTTATTGGCACTGCCAGCAGTATGTAGGTGCTGGAGTAGGGTCCACCTGAGAGTAATTCTACTGAATTAGTGTAATGCTATGTCATGGTTGGGTGTTCATCTGTTTTGTTTCTCTGTTTTCTCCTGTAATGAGTCTTTCAATTCCAGAAAACTAAGACAAAATCAAAAAATGTAAGTAGTCCTACACTAGCCTAAAATGCATGGCCACTTGATAGTTGTTTGTGCTTCTTGTTCTCTTTGACTCTCTCTCTCTCTTTTTTTTTTATTTTCTTAGTGAAAAAAATTTAAATTTTAAATATTAGAAAAGTATGACCTGGCTATTTTTATAAAAATAGTCTTTTTGGTCACAGTTACGTATTTCAGCCCTGGTTCTGTGCTGCTGGAGGCAGCAAGGAGGCAGTTTCTATTTACTCATTTCTCTTCTCTCACCATAACAGAGTTTTGGATCCTGCCATATCTACTTTTCCTCTTCTTGCTTGATGACTGTTCACCTCAGCAAATCTTCATCAGCGAAAAGTTCACTTCAGAGCCTACTGTCACTTTTAGGGTATCCAGTTCCAGTGACATCTCTGTGGAATGCTCGTCACTGTAAACAGCGAGGTTTCCAGTAGATGTGGATGTAAATCCCAAATTTGACCAGCTTCCCCCTAAATGTCTGGGCTGGGTACAAACTGTTTACTAAAGCTGTACCTGCCATTGCTCCCAGGCCGAGGTTTTGCCTGAGCTGGTGCTACTAAACTCTGAGGGTTTCAGCCCTTGGCCCTACACTGGCAGCACTCTCAAAGTGCAGGTTATCAAACACAAGGCAATGCTTCAGAGCAGACATTCTCAGATTTCCAGTGTCGCTCTCAGCAAGGCAGAGCTGCCTGGGTATCAGCTGTAGGAGGAGCGTGCCTGTCCCTGAATCGCCGTCCAGTGGAACAGAGAGATCATCCTGTTTGTGAAATGATGGCATTTTAATCCACTGGAAAAAGCAGCTTGAGCTGGCCAAGTTCCTTTTCTTTCTCTCCCTTTCTTTCTCCCCTTTCCAGCTTTCATTCACTGCAGCTAAACTGTGGCCAGGAAGACTATGCAGGCTGCAGTTCCAGCAATATTCTCTCCAGAACCAAGACATCCTTTGCTTTTTACTTCTGCCAGCAGCAAATTTTGAGGAGTGATTTATAAAGTTCAAGGCCTGAGGGCTTTGTAATGGAGACACTGACAGACCCTTAAGTGGAGCATTGTGGAATGCAATGCCAGAATACATCAAATAATATTCGTGAATCTGCCATAATGCTGGACATTATCACTCATTATCGTTGTAAGAAAGGGGTGATTAAACGAATAGTTACTGAAAGACATTTCTGGTGACAGGAGGCGATGATGAGAATGAACCGACCTCAGTATACATTTAGAACTGGGAATAATGGGAAGTGGCAGGAAGCCAATAAGTGAACATGGCCCACAGCTCGGATCAATGAATTACTTTTTTTCTGCTTTACAGGAGTACATGGTGTTTAATGAAAAATCAATAGCCCCCTGTAACTCAGAGCCGTAATCAATCGTTTGACCTGAAGCTTTCCCTTTTTTCTTTTTCCCTTTCCTCCCTCCCCTCCCAGGGAAGGTGTCCTGGGCTGATGACACAATTCAGTTGCAAGGGACAGTACTTCACCAGGCTCACAGAGGGAACCTGACTAAGCCCTGCTGCAGTTTGTACCAGCAGCAATGTAGATATTTATAAGGAAGATCTGGGGATGGACTTGGCCAGCTGTTCCTGCTGCCTTTTGCAGAGAAGTCAGAGCCATCCTTATGGCAGGTAAGTCATGCTCGTGTCATCAGGCCTTAGGCCCCTGGTGCCTGCCAAAGATGTCCAAGGGGGTTGTTTGAACATCAGGGAAAGGAGAACATCAGTGTTTGAAGTTGGTGGGAAATCCACCCCAGCCAGCAGTGCCTGTTGACTTAAGAAGGATCCATAATGCTGGGTGTTGGGGTGTGGTCTGTGACGTATTCCAGGAAGAAGTTGCTGTTTCAGTTTTGCAGTGAAATTGAGGAGATGTTGCTGGTAATGCTGCAGGGTCTCTGCAGGGTCTTACTGGGGTGCACTGATAGCAGGTGTGATGTGGGGCTCATGTGTGATTGCTCCTGATTTGCATCAGTGAGGACAGAAAGAAAAATCGGTAATAAACCTCTGCTCTCAGCAAGTCCCAGAAAGGACTGATTTTGGAAATCTAAGGCTTTAAGAGCTACTTGACTGGAGGCTTGGTTGGCTGGTTGGTTGGTTGGTTGGTTGGTTGGTTGGTTGGCTTGAAGTTTTTTTGGCTGGGGTTTTTTTGGTTTTGAGTTTTTCATGTCTTTCATCTCCCTTGCTGGGTCCTTGCTCTAGTCTTGTCACCAGCTACCAGAATCAAAGATGGTCTCCAAGGGAGGGAAACAAAGCGTTGACAATGATGAGGACCTGTTTGCTGCAGGATTGTTCCCAACAGCATCATCCTGATGGTTTTACTCAGCCTCCTTCTGAGTGCCTCGGAGACATAAGGGTGCCTTTTGCCATGGCAAGGCAGCTCTTAAGTGGAAAGGTTTTTGCTCATAACCTGAGCTCTAAGGTATCGTCTCAGTCTGTTGGTTTGGGTCTCTCCTTAGGCACTGAATAAGCAGTTTTCTTTTTTGATGCATTAGAAAGATAAATCTCGCTGCTTCCTCACTCCCCCAGCCCCCTGCTCCTTGTTGTAGTGCAGGAGGAGAAGAGAACAAGCATGTCTGCAGGGTCTGACGGCTCCCTTCTGCTCCTCTGTGTCCATGGCTGCTGCTGTGCCTGCTGGCTGAGTGGCTGATTTTCTGGCACCGTCACAGCACTGGGCCCTTGGCGGGAAGCGCAGCTCACACAGGATTGCCAAGCTACTCTTTCCAGGGATTGTGTGTGCCACGACTCTCGCTTGGTGTCACGTGCTGCAGCCTTCTGAATTCTCTTTCCATGTGGCTAAAATGTGGGTGCCTTGGGATGGGGGAGTGAGGGGGTATGATGGGCCCTGGGTGGCTGGGGGAAATGCTGGGGTGGAGAAGCAGGTTTCCCGAGGGCCGTGGATTTAGTCATGCATGTTTTGATCCGTTTCAGAGCTTTGGGTGGAAACTGGATGGAAGAGAATGTTCCATGTCAGAGCTGCACACAGGCCTGTATCCTCCTCTCCTGAGAGTGTGGATGGCTTCCCTGTCCATTGACATGCTGGGACAGAGTCTGTCAATGCCCTCTCCAACCCTTGGCTGGACAGGCAGGTACGGCCCCAAGGCAGGCTGACCTCAGGGGAAACCATGTGTTCTGAGCAGATCTCCACAGCAATGATGTGCATTCCCACTCTTTCTCCTTCCTTCTCTCACCAGTGCTTTGCCTTTAGTGACTGGTCTTCCCTGTGTGATGTCCTGCTGACCTCTTTGCTTGGAAAACACAGTTTGGGGTTGAGGACAAGCCCCTTGTACTTCTAGACTGTTCCTGAGAGGTGCTGGGGGAGGAAAAGACCTTACTGTACTGCATAGGAATGTGTTTGGTTCTTGGAATTCTCTGTTCCAAAAGAATTTGCAAGATGATTTCTTGCCCCGTCCTACAGCTATTGAGATTTGGAACAAAGGGGGTGGGTTTCACCCAGAAAGAACATGTTCTGGGATAGCTGAGCAGTGGTAATTTTGGAGTTGCTCCGAAACTGTTCCCGAATTGGGAGAGAGAACTGGATGCAGCACTCAGAATATCTACACTGGTTTTGTATGTCATGTTTGGTTCTGAAGACACATTTATTGCTTTTATTCCTCTGTGATCCCAGTTGTGATGCTGTTGTGCTGCTGTGGGTGCAAGCCAAGCAGTCTTCACCGTACTCCTTTTCTGTCCCACACCTCCCAGACCTTCACCTGGTGTGAAAGAAGACTGGCCAAGGGCTTTGGGAATTGGCTTCAGGAGGGATGATCCCTTAAAAGCAAGGAAAATGGGGAATGAAACTCTTTGCTGGAGATCTTGCTCACTCCCCACTGCCACATCTGTGGCTCTGAACTGCCTGCTCAGTTGCTGGCACGCTGGGTGCAGCAGGAAGCAAAAATGCTGCTGGTAACAGTGCTGGGAGTCAGGGGGTCCATGAAACTCCCAGTCTGGCTGATGCAAACCTCCTCCTGCCAGTGGAGCGAGTGAATCCACAATAACCCTGCATTGCTGCAATGGCAGCTTGGCAGGTGGCTGCTGGGCAATGAGGAGTTCTCAAGCTGTGATAAAACACTGCATGGCAATGATGTAACAGCCACATCCCACCCGAGCCCATGTGCTGAACAAAAAGGACCAGCTTCTCCACGGGTGTAAATTGAGGGAGCAGCACCGACCAGGGTGGCCGAGGCCTCAGTCCTGGGGCTGCTCACCCCAGTCACACCATCAATCTCTGCAGTGCCACTGGAGATGAACCTGTATTTTTACCTTCTGCTGCTTGTCTTAATTGATTTCTATTTTTTTTTTTTAAATACTGTTTGTTAATTCACGTTGTGTCTTTGGCCGACCAATTATATGCGTGGCCATATTGTGTGGCTGCAGCAGTCTGGTGCAGCGCAAGGAGCGCCACATCATGTGAGACGTTTCATCTCCATGAGTAACCTCAGCACCGTGGCAAATGAATACACGGGTACAGTACAGGCAGGAGAGATGAGAGGCATTGACCGCTGCCCCTACTCGCCACACAAATGTCATTATTTTGGATTTTTTTTTTCCCCCCTTTCTTGTTTTCCCGACACATTTTGGTCCCCTTTTCGCTTCTCCCCTTTTCCCTTAAGTAGAGATGACACAGATCAATACCTTTGATGGAAAGTAATAATCAGGCCTATTAAGTGACAAAGGTTTACTCTGTAACAGCTGTGCTGGCGGGAAAGGAGAGCTTGTCTGACTAATGAATCATGAAACAATCAGGCAGTAGCCATTTGTGTTTAGATCTGTAAATATGGTGTGGTTCAAGTGCCAGACCATCTCCAGCACTCCAGCTGGGGGCACAGATGGTCCACATTCAGCACAGCACAAGTGTAAAGAAAAGCCTCCCTCCTTCCCCCTCTCCTGCCTGTCCCACAGTGCCCCTCCCAAAGGAGAGAGCAGCCAGCTTGGGGATACACTTGGGCTGTGGGCAGGAATCCTGAAGTTGTCCTACCACACTCAGCAGCTCCCAGCAAAATGCCTGCTCCCTTGCTTGTCCAAGACACAGAAAAAAACCAGGAAACCTCTCAAAACCTATGTGCTGTATAAGGATTCCTATGTTTTGGACTAAAACATTGGAGTTTATTCCTTGCTGTTTATTGCTTGGATTTCTTCCTTATGCTCTGCTGATACCTTTCTTTCCGCAGGGCATCATGATGTCCACTTGTTAGTCCTGAAGGGCGAGTGACACAGCAGGAATTCAGAACTAAAACACAGGAGCAGAGCCTGGTGAGAGAGGGAAGGAAATAAAGTTTTCAGGGATTTCAGGCTCTTTCTGCTCTCTTGATTTGAGCTGGAAGTGCTACTCCCAGTACTGGGGGTTGAGGCAGCCCCTTCCTCAGCCTCCTATGGGAGACTGGCTGTCCAAGGCATGGGAATGCCAAAGGCAGAAAGAGCTGAGCATGCAGGTGAGAACCCATTGCCTGGGGTTGCTGCTTTTGGGGCTGAAACATATTTTACTTGTAATATATATATTTCTGTCTTTACCTTGCTAGAGTTAATACTTGAAAGCATTTGATATATGTTTTGTTGTCTTTAAAACTCCTGATAGGGAGATGGTGGTGGGACACCATTATCTGAATTGGTCCATGGGAGGAAATGATGGATTGTTAGCACTGTGTTCTGCTTTCCAAACCCCTCCAAAGAAGGCAGTACTGCCAAAAGCAAGGGAAGGACTTGTCATGCTTATTTTGGTATTTATGTCTCCTAGGCATATCCAGTTAGCTACCATCTCTGCTCATTGTTGATTTCTTTTAGAGATTGTTATTCCTTCAGTAGCTTCCCACCTTCAAGAAATGTTCTTTCCAGTGGTTCTGGCCTGAGGCTCCAGCTCAGTCCTGTGGGGTTTAGTTCTGCACTGCATCTTCTGTGCTGGTCCCTGCTTGCACAGCAATGCACTGCAAATGAGAGTCAGGGAAGGCATTTCACTGCCTGGTAATTTATGCTCATGTCACTCTTGCTATATATATAACTCTACAGGACACCAGCCAGTGAAGAGACACATCCCCAGTTTATTGGAAGCACAGAGAGGTGTCTGTGCCTCCACTACCTGGTTCTGACTCTTGCAAGGGCCCAGGAACATATATAAACCCTGCTCAGGACAAGTGATGTAAAATATTGTGGGATTCCCCCCCATCACCTGCCTTTTGGGCTGTAACTTGCACTCTGTGAGTTGAGTTATGCTAAAGGACTGTATACATACCTGTAAGAATTTCAGAGGTATCAGCAAAAGAGAGTGAAGGTTGGCTTTGCTTTAAGTGGTTTTAACTCTGATCTTTTTTCTCTCTCTCTCTCTCTCTGTCTCTGTGAAAAGGGTTTTAGGACTGAAGTTACAGACCAACACAGCTCAGTAAAGTCCATTGACAGAAGTTCCTGAATGTAGAAGCAAATGCATAGTTTTTATGTCTCAACCTTTTTGGAGAGGTGTGCAAAGCACTGGAGAAACTTGAATTCAGGTGACTTTAAGAAGAAAACTATTTAAAGTGTAGAATGAGGCCAAGGTGAGCAAAAAGCACAGAAGAAGCAAGTGAAGACTGCCTGACTGCCATAGCTCACTACCCTTGAGTGGCTGTGGGCTGCTGGGGTGCCCTCAGCACAGGAGAGGGTGAGCTCCCAGTGTCCTGAGGGCTCAGTGCATGACACTCCCCTTATTGGGCTTTTTTTGCAAGAGTTCTGAAGCCCTCAGCCTGGGTAACTCAGGATGACACAGTCAGAAATAGGGAGAAAGGACAAAGAGGAGAGGGAGCAGACTTTTTCATTCTCCTTTCGTTTGTTAAGTCATTATTTTGTGAGGACAAAGGAGCAAATTTACTAAAACCCTAAGAAATACAGAGTTTTTGGACTTCAGCAATAGTAGCATTCTTGCCAAAAATCACTTTATGTCCCACCTCATTTGAGTTGTTNCTAAAACCCTAAGAAATACAGAGTATTTCTATATATATAGTAACATTTCTATCTATTTCTATATATAGTAACATTCTTGCCAAAAATCACATTATATCCCACCTCATTTGAGCTGTAGAATAGTTATGTCATGCAGGAAGGTGGATGAGGGAGAAAAGCTCCCAAACTCTTCCAGCTTGATCAGAGCAATCAGTAAACCTCACAAAGGTAATTATTCTCTGATTTAAGGCCTGCTTCTCTGCAATGTTATTTGCTTGCAGTGACCAAAATGCCTTTGAGAACTTTGAGAAAGTTAAACTCATGTAATAATGTCTTCATCCCTCTCTTGTCCAATAACCTCCTTTCCTTTCTTGTACTTTTGGGGAGGGAATTTTATTTTTCTTCTCAGAAACTAGGCTGAATTTTTCTTTTTGAAGGCATCTTTCTAGAAAAAGCAATGGGGGCTGTGCACAGCTGGCTCTTGAATATGGAGTTTCTACTGAAATTTCCCTGCTATTATTTTGACAATGTTATTATCACCAAAGCCTGCCAATATTAGGTATGACAGTGAGTGCTCACGGCAGGAGGAGCACAGCCTGGTCAGCAGAGGAAGGGGGCCACTCACAGTTGTGCCCCCTGTTGCAAAAGCCATAATAATTTAATCTTCTCATACTGGGATCTGCATTTCCTCTGCCCTGTGTAGAGCTGCTGAGTGCCTGGTTTGCTGTGGTCAAATCACAGGGGCCATTCCTTGAGCATTTGCAGGACTTCAAATAGAAGATCATGCTGGTAATGACTTCAGGGCAGGATTGGCGGTTATGTTTTTATTTTTTTGTCCTAGAAATAAATGATTTAACTACTAAAATGAGCCAGGCTTCTGGCTTTTGATTGTAATTTAGTTCAAGGTTGCGTTAAATAAGTTAGTAGATCAACCACTCTCCTTCTTCACTAACCTGCTTAGCAGAAACCAGGGAAGGCAAATCAGCTCAGTGTCGATTCAGTGGATGTGACGTGTCACATACTGTAGTCATTAACTACCAGCTGCATTATCTGGGTATGGATTTTACTTTTTAGCACTGTTTGTTCTCCAATCCATCAGCATATAGCAGGATATGTTACATGTCTCACTGTAAAGACAAATAACTCGGCAAATTGGTCCATAAGGTGTTCTCATTTCTCTGCACAAATCTGCTTGATAATAGAGAAGTCAGCACTGCCATCTTTCTGGAAGACTGGCCCTTCCAAAACAGTTGTTACATAACCCCCTCCGAGTCCTGTTGGGATGTGCAGAGGAGGAGCTGTACAAGGTGAGCTGCTCAAAGTTGGCTGCTGAGCATGAATTCTCTGGAGCATGTGAGTTGCTCCCAGCCAACAGAAAGCACTTTACTGTGTTTAAGCAGAACACAGGAAACAGAGCCCTAGGACTAAGCTGCTGTCTTCAACAAGGCACAGATTTGCCTGTTTGTAGTACGAAATGGCTCAGTAGCAAATTTTGATTTACCAGCTAAACTAAAGCTATACATGAAAAATCACAGGCAGTGGCTGCTCATCCAAAAGCTGTACTGAGGCATTATCTCTTCCTCTCTTTATGCTCATGTGTCTGTATCCAGAGTGAGAATATCTTGCAGAGAGGTGTACACCTGGAGGTGTTAGAGCCAGCTTTGGCCAAGCTCACAGACAAACAGTACTAATTTTAAACACAGGCTGGAGATTCCCATGACCACAGGGGTCCTGCCCCTTGTTTAGCAGCCTGGTGGTCTAAGGCATTGGGGTCAGAGTGCATCTCTGGGCCTATGTGTCTATTGTCTGTCCTTCCAGCTTGGGCTGCAGAGAAGGATAATGCAGTTTGAGCAGTCCCTGCTGCTGAGCCCTTGCCACTGGCCGTGCCTGGTCATGAATTATCACAGGGAGCTGCTGACATTGGGTGGCCACCCAGGAGCAAAGAAGAGAGGCCTCTCCCTTGGAACGTGGGTACTGGGAACAGGGTTTAGGTTGAGCCATTTGGGGCGACAGGGTTAACACACTTGGTCTTCCTTTTTTGGGAGCTGCAGTATTTTTGGCAAGAGGAAAACTAGGGGTGGGAATTCCTGCATTTCCCTGGAGCTGACCGGGGTCCAGGCAGCGGGGACACCAGCGCCTGTGTATACAAGTTGGCAGTCATTTTTATCAGGAAGGTAGGAGCTCTGCTGCTGGCACAGGTACATACCACACAGACAGTGGGGAGCACAGACTGGCAGGACAAAGGGAGAAGGAGAGCATGGGGAGAAGCAGTCAGAGAGATTTGTCTCTTTGATATGCCTGTTGTCGTGGAGACCAGGAAAATATTTTGCTATTGTTCTTGTGAGTTGCTGCAGTCATCGATTCCCATTTTCCTTTGGAAGTTGGTGAAGCTACAGCTGGGTACAGCTGGAGAAGAGAATAGAACAGCGTGGGTTGTTGCTGCTGAGGAAGGGGCTGCTTGAGGAAATTGAAAAGCCATATATTGCTTACAGAAAGAGATGATATGCTCTTTTGTACCACTGATCTCAAGCCCTTGTTACAGTCTGAAAATGGGGCTGCAGGCAGAAGGTAGTTTTTAGCTATAGATATTTAAGGTAGCTCCAGTGCAGTCACTGTGGCTGCAGTATCCCCATATTGCCCTGTTCTGCCCCCAGCAGAGTGGTCTTTTGGGCTTTTTAACTGTGTGTAAGCTGTTCACAACTCAGTGCAGGCTCCTTCTGAGGACAGGTTTCTGTTGCCAGCCACCACAAGGGATACCTGTACCTTATGAACCTGTTGTTTCTGGCTACTGTGCTTGGCAGGACAGCAGACTAAGGGGCCCTCTGCTTACTGCATGGAACAGCAGGTTAAACTCACACTGAACTTCCTCCAGAGGCTGGCAGACTTGCACTGACCATGTGCCTTGCCCAGGTACACAAGAGGTAGCTGCATTCCTGTTGCTGCCTTTGCAGATCCCAGTTCTGGGAAGGCTCAGCAGGGTCTTCATACCCTCTGTTATTTCCTGTGGCTTTATGCTGAGCAGCTGCCTAACATGCTGCTGGCACGGTGAGGGTTAACTGGGACATTACCTCCTGGTCCCACTAATTGTGCTGTGGCTTCCAGCACCATTTCAGACACTCGAGGATGTGAAAAAGATGGAGCGAAACCGATGCAAAGTGGGCTTGAAGTGGCTGCTCTCCTAAATGTCAGCTGCCCAACTAAATATAACCCCGAGAGTAGAATTTATGCTTTGCACTCCTTCGCTTTTTATTGTGGGGAGAAAAAAGCCAGGAACTCAACGGGCTGTAACTTTAATAGGTCATTCCAGCCAGTGCTTACCTTTACAAAATCCTGCTAACGCTGGGAAGACAATACAGTGATCAAAAGCAGTGATGAGATTTTTTAGCAGCATTAACCGTCATGACCTAGCAAAATGAAAGAAAATGGTTTAACAGAACTGTCAGATCCAATATAGCTAATAAAGGCATGGATAAATGTTTATTACATACCGGAGACAGATCATTTCTGTACAGAAATTGAGGATGACCTTTACTGATAACTCTTATCTGCCTGATATCCTGAATAAGAAAAAGAGAGGGGGAGAGAGGGCTGCACTATTGCTGGTGTTTATGAAAGGTGGAGAAAAATTACCATTTGCAGATGATGGTTTTTAGACAAGGCGTCTCAGTAAAATAAAGACATGGAACTGTTCATTCTGTGCAAGGGACTCCAGGCTCTGACCTGGCTGGATCAAATGTAATGAGTGTGTCCAACTCGGGCGCTTTATGGAGGCTTGATTTTCATATATTTTATGTATGTGCCTGCACACATTCTTGTATGTTTGTGTATGAGTCTGTGTTTAGGGTAGTACACAAGTAATGCTGCCCTCAGCCTCCTTCCCTCCAGCTGGGTTTCTGTGCTAAATGCCAGTAACTGAAAGCAGACTCCCAAGGGAGGCCAGTTCCCAAAAACTCCTGCTGAAACTCAACAGCCAGACCTCTGGAAGAAATGGGAAATGGAAGCCATTTGTTTTGAACTGTAAATGGCATGTAAGCTTCTTGAGGCAATCTGCCTTCTCTTTTCCCATTCCATACAAAGCAGCATGTGAGGATTTGAAACACAGGTAATTGCCAGTGCTGAACCTGTCAAGTGAGGCTGCAGAAGTCCCACCTGACCTGACAGCCAGGTGAACATGGGAGTAAAGGAGCAGACAGGTCAGCAGGCTGCCTGAAGCACCAGGAGTTGGGCTAGTAGAGTTCTGCTGTCAGGCAGTCAAAGAACAAGTTAAATGCAGACTTTTTTCCCCTCAGCCTGGGGTTCAAGCCCCCAAACCCTTGCTTCCCTGGTGTTCTCAGCATGATGTAGAATTGATATGCTGAAAACAATTGTAGCCATGAGGGTGAACTTCTTCCAGAAGGGAAACATCACCAGCTACCAGTCAAACAACTGCCTGGAATGAGATGTGAGTGAAATCGGAATCAGGTTTACTACATGCAGTTAATCATAAATAATGCTGTCTCAGTGATGGCTGCAATTAGTTATGAACTTCAATCATTGCTACCGTTTCCATGTTGGCCAATTATGCTGCAGGAATTACCAAGTAACCCATAGCACATTAGCTCTCTGTACTGCCATTGTGGGGAGGGCTCAGGTCACTGGCTCCTCGCAGGATGAATTAGCATGGCTCTCCCTGCACAATGGTGCTAGGCTGATTTACAGGGCTGGAAGCTGCCCCTTTGTCTGCTGGGGGTGTAGCAGCAGCACGCTGGAATCACAGCTTTGCAGGGGAGACTTGCCCAGCATTACAGGAACAGTGGGAAGTGCACAGCATCTCTGGCTGTGCAGGTGGCTTACTAGATGCTGCCAGTAATTCTTAGGTTTGGGAGTGGTTCAGTAATAAGCTGGAATCAGACTTTAAATGGTGCAATTTGAAACTGGGAAGAGAAACGCAATTAATAGGCTCACTTGACACTTAAGCGTAAAAGATGAGAAATTTCTTAAACTAGTGCTGATGAGAGGCTTAAAAGTTCAATGGGCTCCTGCCCTACAGCTGATTGGAATGCCCTTTGTTTTGGTTTGCAGAGGTGTGTAGGACTGCTGTCTTCTGAGGGCAGGAGTGCTTGTATTACTGTGGGGCATCACCTGGCTGTAAGTCTTAGCCAAACAAGGCAGGACAGTTTCTTCCTGCTCTTATGGTCTTTGCCTTGATGCTCTTGATGCTCTGTCACTTGATTTCTTCAGAGAACAACTGACTTGGCTCTTTATGTGAACTTTTGTTCATCAAGTTGTATGGAAAATACCATCCTTGACTGCTGAAAGGCATTTCTGTGTTGGTAACCATAAAATCCATGGTAGCTGAAGTGTTTGAATACTTTGAAGCTTCCAGACCAGGCCCACAGCCACACTTATTATTTTGGGTGAGAACAGCACTCTAAAGGCTCTTTTTGATGAGATCTCAAGCTCTGAGTTCTCTTACTCTCATGGGTACTAAGCCTGTAGTTTGAAGGTCTCATACCTGGTTCTGTGCTCTGGGGTTTCAGAAGGAATTACTTTAAAGCAGAAAATCTTGGGGAAATTAGCTGTAGTTTCAAAATAGAATATTTTGTCAAAATCAAATTTATTTCAACGAGGAACTCACTCTAATGGCTGAAAAGAATGCAAAGATTCAATGAGGTATGAATAGCTGTAAGATGGTACAATTACCACCTCAGAAACAATATATTTGTAAAGTTAATTCCTCTTGAACATGAACAATCTCCTTACACTTGACCCCTCTCTATTGCCTCTTCCATGCTTGAACTCTCCTTGAACTTTGTAGATCCATCTTGAGAGTACGATATGGCCATCTCTTTTGCATCTGGTTATTTTAGCTCCAATTTGCAGCCCTAAAATGGCAATTATGGTGATATATTGCTCAAGTCACCCGACATGGATGAGTATTGGGATCAGTGCGTTTATGCACAGGAGTAGTGAATGGAGACTACAGCTATGATTTTAAATGACTTGATTAATTCTGAAACAACACTTCAGAGTCCATTACATCCAGCAGGTGTTGGGGTTCAGGCTGCATTCCCATTGCATATTCAGGCTGCCTTCCCTCAAACCACACGTCATCTTTATTGCCCCCTCTTTTCTTGTGTGTCCAGCATTCCTTTCCTCCCCCTTGCTCCTCCTTTCAGATCTTCCCTGACTTTTACAGCAGGACAGGAGGGGCAGGTTTGGGATAGAAGTGGCCCTGCTGAGGCTGTTGGCCTCTGTCAGTCTGTCCCTTGTCCTGTGGGCAGTACTGCCGGGAGGGAGAAAACAGGAGCAAAGCACAGGAATCATCTCAGCTTCAGGGCTGACTGGATCCGGATAAAGCAGGGAGCACCAGGCTGAAAACTCTTGCCATACATCACTCTGTAAGGACGGCCTTTTGTAAGGATCAGTTGTCATGGGGCTTTATTATGTGCTTGTTGCCTTTATTGGAGTCTTTGTGGCCTGATCCCGATGCGCTCTGTGTCTTGTTTCAGCCAGAATAATTGCTGCAGATTGGGGAGTTCAGCCCAGCAGAGCCGTGGGCTCCGGCAGAGAAACAAGACCCTATTCAGGGAGAGCACTGGAACGACTGCTCCGTGGCCAGGGTCCTCCTTCCCATGAATAAGGGGACAAAAGTCTGGGGCTAATGAGAAGCACGATGTTGGAGTGTTTGTTTTAAAGACAGTGGCTCATTCTGCAGGCTGTGCTCTGGAGGCAAGGGAAATTCTCTCTGGGGTCAGGAGTCTCCCAAAGGGAGGGGGTCCTGTTTGCCCTGAATCTGTAGCTCTTCCCAGCAGAGGTGACACTGCTGAACCTGCTCTGGAGTCCATGGAAATCACTGGGAGCCTGTCTGCATCATGGAATGTGCTGTAATAGGACAAGCACAACTCTTGGCTGAAGCGTATGGGAGGATCTATTGGAGACGTTCATGGGGGGTGGAAGGGGTGCAGGGCTCTCCCTAAGGCTCTGTTGGAAGACATTCCTGGCTCAGACCCACTGGAGGAGTGGAGGGATGGTCTGTACAAAGCTCTGTAGAAAGCTCCTCAGGGATCAGATAAGAATAGTCCTGGACATCCTAGGGGGGCAGATAAGAAGTAGTTCTGTAGTTCTTTACTGTAATTGTGGTTCAGACCTCTGTGAACAGCCTGTCAGGGAAATATTTGGCATGGCCCGGAAATGCAAAGGATTGGGTTTGGGGGCTGTGGGGTTTGGGTTTCATTGCTTTGGGAAAATACCTAGTTTCTTCTATCTTTTTTTCCCCTTGATGCTCCATCAGACTTTTATTTCATTTTTAGGGTAGATGAAAAATAGTGTGCCAGCCAGCAGCAGAGGTGACTGACAGGACTCTCTTCCCAGAGCCTGCTCTGTGCAGGGAAAACCATTCCTTTGGAAGCTGTTCCTGACCCGGGGGCTGGTTCTGTGCAGTCTCCCCGCTCCGCACAGCCACCTCTCCTCCCACCCTTGCTAGCAAGGAGGCTCCTGCACGGGGGCTCAGGCAACTGCAAACATCCACTGCAACACCCAAACCAGGGGTTATTTATATTCCAAATCCCATTTTTCAGCACTGTCAATTTTTCCCTTACGGGCAAACGAAAAGACAGTTAAAGGGACTTTCGGTGACATCCCCCCTGTTTAATGAAGCTTGGAGTTATGGGCAAGTGACTCCAAGTGCCGTTATTATCTGCATGAGCGGGCGAGGCCGAGGGTCCAGCAGTGTGCACAGAGCTCCCACAAATGTGCACATTGATCATGGCTAATCAGAGCACCCGGGTCAGGGGGGCTGCAGAGATGGAGAGTGCTGAAAAAGCTGACAAATGAAGCAGCAGAGCTTTGGGTTAATGCGATATTCAAACAGAATGAGCTATTCAGTTTCTTAGGAGCTTGTCACTTTTCTTTTCCTCTGACATTTTGCTGGAGACTGCAGTGGGGAGACAGGGGGAGTGTGAGAGTGCATAAGTGAGCAGTGTCCTAACTAGGGGGCAGGAGGAGGTCTTTCAAGTGGTTCTAAAGAGCAGAAGGGAAAGGCATGAGGGAGTGCAATTCTCCTGTGTCCTCCTCACTTTGCCAGTGTCCTGCACTCTAATTTTAGAGTAGAACACTTTTTGGTTGGTTTTTTCAAAAGGTGATTCTACTTAGGAACCTTTGTAGTTTCTGCAGCTAACACTGATCTGCTGTTACTCTGCACAAAACCTGCTCAGGCTGGAGTGTGGCTAAAGAGGAGATGTTTGGGGTGCTTATCAGGCCAGAGCTATGCTCTCCCCAGGGCTAAGTTCAGCACTGTAACAGGTGAGGAGCTGTGTGAGATGCTGATTTGGTTGGTTGGTTACTTGGTTGGTTGGTTGTTTTTTCAGAATCACTGCATAGAGGGCTGCAGGTAAAACATATGTGTCAGAAGCAGCATTATTGCCTTACTTGGGCTTCTCATGACTTTCTGGTTTCTTAATAATAAAAGCCTCCTGCGGCATTTATTATTTACCTGAGGACTTCTAAGTATCTGTTAAAAATTCCCTGTATTTCCAGCATTTTGCATGCTGGAAGCCTGACTGGTAATGCACAACAGTTGTGGCATAAATGGTATCTGTCAGCTCCTGTGTGGAACTGTACAGACCAGACCACAGGTTTGGGGGTTTACTCCTGTCACCCCTGCAGGGCAGGAGGGGGGCTGGAGGTCCCTGCTGTCAGCTCTAGGCTCTCACCAGAGGAGTGGTTGGGTTATAGTACAGTTGAGGCTGATGTACTCTAAACAAAGTAGCACCTCATGCTCCAGGGAACTCTTAGCAAGAGCCTGCCTGGAATTAACAGCTGGAGAGATTTATTTGGTGCTCTCTAGGTGAGAGGGACATACTAGTCTAAGGAGTGATAGAGGTTTGAGGAATGCAGGGTCAGAGCTCCTGGAAGACCTTTGCCGATTCAGTAATCCTGTGGACACACTGTGCTGAGCTCAGCTCTAGGAGGGGACCACCCCAGGAGATTCTGGGAAGTGCTGCAAAGCTTCCCAGGGAAAGTGCAGCAAAGGACCACACACTTGTGCTTGATAACTTGGGCCATCCCTTCTCTGTGCAGCTGTTGATCAGGAAGTCATCCTTGCAAGATTAATCAGATTTTGCTTTTTTAGTGGAGTTTCATGCCTCTCAGACAACTTTGATTTCTCATGTTTTACTTCATTTCTCCCTACTCTGTTTCCTAAGCATTTTCTTTTTCTTGGAAAATCTGGAAGTTATTTTTTTCCTAATTTGCAGTTACTTCAGCATTTACAGGGGGCTCTGAAATGGCTGTTCCATCCCAGACGCAAATAACTCTGAGTCCCTCAGGAGAACATTTCAGGGCTTGACCAGGAGAGTGTGTGAGGTTGGCAAGAAGAAACCTGTGTTATATCAGCACTGCAGGGAACAAGGAAATTCTCTTTTCAGGCTGCTCCGTGGAAGAGCCTCACAATGAAGTTGGAATGAGAAGGGCAGAGTGAGAGGAGGAGAGGAAGGACATGGCTGTTTGCCTGGTGCTTTTGGAGTGCATGACAGCTCCAGTTCAACAGTGGTGAGAGCAGCCTGGTTGTGTCACCAGGCTGTGGCCGCTAAAGCCTGGGACAGCACAGCTGATATGGAGCTGACAGGAATGTGTAAGAGCAACAATGCATAACATAGCAAAGCTCTGGATTTCTTTTCCCCCACACACTGCAAAAAGCACAACAGATGGAAGGAAGACCTTGGGGAAACAGTCACGGTGCTGGGGCTCAGGACATGGGAATTCAGCCACTGGGGTGGTACAAGATCAGGGATAAGCAGATGATCTGCCTCTCCTTTGTTTTGCAGATCATTTCAAGATGTTTTTCTTTCTCCTCATCTGTTCTTCAGGGCTGGCACAGTTTCATATTATCTCCCTTTTAGAGAGGGGCTTTCTTCCAGCATCAACCTGTCCTGAAGTACAGAAGAACAATACTGACTATTTGTTAATGCTGACAGCAGAATTATTTAATCTTCCCCTGCTCTAATCAGTCCTGCAGTCTGCTGCTGCCTGCCGTGTGAGGTACTTTGCAACATTCTTCTACAACAAGCTCTCTCCTCATCAAGCTTCTGTCTCAGAGATGCATGTGAAGCATTTCAGTTTTTTCACCCTGTTATCAGATGCCTGACCTGTTCTGTACAGTGCTCAGCTTATGACCCTTTCCCAATAAACAAGTTTCAAACAAGCTGCCACATCAGATTTTGTGCAGGAACGACTGTGAGACAGCAAGGAGAGCTGATCATGCCAAATAGTGCTCTTTGGGCCAGACATCACTCTCCTTCCCTGCGGGAATTAATTTACATTCTTGGAAAAGCATGGCAATCTCACTGGAAAGAAATGATATAATTTCTCCAGCACCAAGAGATCTGCTGTTCTGTGGAGAATGGGAGTGTATTTAATTAGGCAAAATATTCCTAGTGAGTTGTCCTGGAATGAACACTGTCCAGGGCACTTGGTTCTGCTGGAGTTATGCGTGATTTCAAATGTGAAGAAAACACCACAGTCACCTGGGCCACAGGTTCTTTGGTCACAGAGAGTGTCAGAAACTCCCAGTCTCTGTTTCTAATAACTCCTTCACTGCTGCTGAATGCACATTGCCCCATTTTCCCATGCAAAGGGGGAAAGCAAGGCTTTGCAGTGCTGTTCTGTGCAAGAGTGGTGTGCCAGCACAAGGCACCTGGGTGCCAGCTTGGGGCAAGATGTTGCAAATACTGTCCATCAGAATCCCAGGTGTTTGAACACAGGCACCTACCTGGAATGTTCTCTACTTGGTGTGCTGGCCACTGTGTGACTACCTGTGTTGCCTTGGCCTGGAAAGGGCAGGAACACTGGTAAGGATTATAGGTAAATATCTCCAGGTGTGTCACAACTGGGTGTTGGCATCACTGTGCAGCTGAGCTCTGTGCACACTGCAGGGACCCATGACAAACAGTGACAAGGCTTTATCCCTCAGCTTGACAACCCAGTTTCTGGGACACCGTTGTTTGCTGATAAATATGGGTTTTCCAACTTCATTTCCTATGGCTCTGTTCCCTCATGTCATCAAGAGAGGTGTTCAAACTGGTTTAGCCCTGAGGTGCCATCACAAATGTTGTCAAGCAAGTGATGTAATTGTTCTTGTGTAGCCGTGGCCTCAATGACATGCGGACCTTGTCCACTGGTGACAGTGCCAGTGAACATGGCTTTGCTTTCCTTCTAGCCCCCTTAAATTGGAAAACCTTCCAAGATGATTGCTAATAGCTGAACTTGGACCTTTCCTCTGTTTCCTTCCTTGAGGAAGTCAGAAGAGTCAAAATGTGATTTTTCAATAAGTACATTTGGTCCTGATTTGTCCCATGTGGAGGTGGTTGTGGAAATTGGAGTACATCCTCTAACTTCTGGGCAGTACCTTGTAGGACAGGCAGCAAACAAGCAGAGGGAAGGTAGGAGTTGTGTATTATTCTCTTGGAAAAAGCAAAGTGGCAAGAGGACCAGTCTGGGCAAATTCACCCTGCTCCAGCATTCCTATTTTGGCAAGTTTCTGTGGAGGTAGTCTGCAATGTTCACATAATGCTCAGCACACTCAGGCTCTCCAGACACTTCATGGTCACGATAAAATTTTAAACACAAATTTCTGGTTTTTTAAATTAGCCATGATCTTTTAAATTAGCCATGAGTACTTGGTGGTGGGCCACTGGGGATGGTTCCCTGTGTGGTACCACAGGGAATTTGGGATGGGGGGTTGGAAGGGATATACCAAAACAAACAAATAAACAAAAAACATATACAAAATTGAAAAACCCTAATTATGCACAGCAACAGGTCTTGAACACCTTAGGGTGTGTTTGCTATTGGTAAGAGTAGAATAGGATAAAACAATTCTTTCAGACTTCATAGGGTTTAAGAATACTTAGTCTGTAATTTTCCTTTCCCTGGACTTGAGAGTTTAAAAGGGGGAAAATGCTTCAAACCATCTTGTAGTTGCCCTCCTGAGTCATAAATATTTTTCCTATCACTTCAGTGTCATCATTTCTCATTCCCAAGAGAAATAATATTTAGCAGTGAAAGCCAGGGCCAAGGCCTTTGCTAAGAGGTCAGGGACTATAAGAGCAGCATCCCTTGAAACAGGTTCTGAGGCAGGAGACCAGCATACAGCAATGTTTGCTTGTTTGCTCAGTTTCCCTTTTTTTTTTTTTTTTTTTTTTTTTTTTTTTTCCTTCNNNTTTTTTTTTTTTTATGTGTGTGTAAAATGGTTTGGCACCAGTTTATGCTTCATGTGAAATATTTATTGTTGTCTTATTTGCAGGAATTTTAAAGGCTTGATCAGAAATATGATCTCTTTAGTTTGTATGCATACTTTCCAGTAACCCAATTAAACCTCAGCTGCTGTGCAGGAGAGAGTGAGGGTGAGTCAGATCCTTTTTCTGAGGACTGCTCTTATACAGATTGCTCTTGTGCCCACTTTGACTGGTGAGAATTTAATTACACGGGAGAAAAATAAAAAAATCTAATACTTTGCTTGGGGATGGAAAAATTTAAGAATTCTTATGGTTTCCCAGAAATGTTTAGGACCAAATCCTGCTCTCAGCTGATGGAACTGCAGTTTTGGTGTGCAGTTCAGTGGGGCACTAGGCTCTACCCCTCTTTCTCCACTTTTCTCTAATAATGATGGAAGTTAGCTGTAAACCTGATTTTCAGCTGGCCAAAGGATGTAAACTCCTCCATGCCTTTTGATTGTACAGCTTGTGACTGTTCAAATCCATGGACTTCAAGATTCTAATGATTTTTCCAAAGCTATTTTGAATAACTATTTAATTCTAGCATTAAAGAACAATATTGTTGGTCAAGTGAAATATTAGTTCATGTAAGATTGACAACTTTATCTTGTTTGTTTGTTTGGTTGGTTTTTTGGGGTTTTTTTAATATTTGAACAGGATGAGGCAGTGGTAATTAGAGTGTCTGGAATGCATAGACAAAACTACATCATATGGCATTAGTGCTCAAGTCTCAATCCTAATTCAGATGATTTTAATAAAGGGAATTCATGCTGTCACTTCTGTCCTTTTAGAAAATCCTGGATAATTTTTAAGGTGAAAAAACAATCTCCTGATAAATTTAAGGCTGCTTCATTGCAGTGAACCCAAAGGAAACTTAATCTACATAATTAGGATATAATGCCAGCTGTGTAAATTCAGCCTTTGTGGTCAGACTTCAGGATGGGATAAGGAGGGGAGAAATCCCTTGGCCGAGGGGGTTGCTTTGCTTTGAGACTTGGGCATTCTTGTATAGCCTGGGATTGTTGTTCCCTGTGCTGCTGTTTTCCCCCAGATAGTCTGCAGGGAGTCACTTGGGCTTTTTAAAGAGAAAGCACTTGGGAGCACCAAGAAGCCAAGATGACAAACAGAGTGTTTGAGGTAATGGGCTCTAAATTAGAAATGTGAAACCAGAGATGAACGTTTCAGATTAGGGGTTCAGAAGAAAACATAGCTGGTGGAGCTGATGACATCCCTCACAAAAACCTCCTGCACAGCACACGGTGCTCCCGTGTCCATACCTTCCCTTGACTCCGTAGGTGTTGGCATGCCCCCTCCTGTCTGCATTTTCCCTCAGCCATGGCACTCCTGCTGCTCCCAGAGTGACAGCCTGCTCCGGGTGCCCTGCAGTCTGTTGGACAGCTTGGCTCGTGCTGTGGTGCTGGCACAGCCAGGCACGCCCTGACCTCCATCATCTGCTCCTCTCACAAGTTTTGGATCTGCCCTAGCTCCCAAGAGTGTTCTGCTCCAGAGCCCCAGTGCCCATCCAGCAGCTCCAGGCACGAAAGCGGCACCGTGAGCGCCTGGGGACCTGCTGGCACCTGGCACATGTGGGCCGAGGGCCCGCCCTTGGCACCCCCTGGCACCCATCACAGCTCATCCGAGGGCCGTATGCCCCTGTGCCATTCTGGGAAATGTCTCTGTGTGCTGGAACTGCACACTGCTGTCAGCCTGGTGTGACTCCACCAGCCTTTGGGAGGTGACCTCTGCTATGGAAGGAGTTTGTGTGTTTATCATGGTCTAAGTTGAAATGGGACATTTAGATTAGGAGTTAGAAAATATTTTTTCACTGTTTGGGTGCTCAGGCACTGGACTAGGTTGCCCAGGGAGGTGGTGGACTCACCATCCCTGGAGGTGTTCAAGAAGCATCTGGATCTGGCACTGGGAGATGTGGTTTAGTGGTTTAGGGGATACAGTGGCAGTGCTGGGTTGATGGTTGGACTTGGTGATCTTAGAGGTCTCTTCCAACCTCATAATTCTGGGATTCTGTGGCTGTATCTCTTGCTTAGTCCTTTTCCTGAACCCTTTTGGGAGGGTTTCCCTGGCCAAGGCCAGTGCAGAACCTTGCAGGGCTGGAGGCTCCAGCAGCGTGGACAGTGCAAGGCAACAGCTCCGCGCCCTCGGGGCAGGAGTGTGTCCCACCCAGCCTGTCACCAGTGGCTTGTCCTCAAGCACTGGGCCAGAGGCTGGTTCAGCTTCTGGAGCAGAAGCCTATCCTGGATCCTGATACTCCTTACTTGAATTTTTGGTTAACAGCACTGTCAGGTTCACTTTACAAATGCTTTGTGCACTTCTTTTAATAAGCAGTGTGAGGAGGTATGTTTCAATCACTTGAAATGCTGTTTATGGAAACAAAAATGCCCCTTTCCTGTGGTTATGCTCTCTTTTATTAATGAAGTTTTAAGATTGGCAAGTATTGAGAAATTCCTCAATTTTAAAATTCATCATCTGAAGCCAA